>CM068310.1:4736047-5336047 GCA_034768735.1 Schistosoma mekongi
TAAATTTATGAAATAACTCAAACTAGGTGTAGTCTGTGTTTCCGTCTATCATTCCTGTGAAAGTGGCTTGGCTCCTGGCACCAAGAAATAAATTATTATTATTATTAGCATTATTATTATTGTCCTTATTACTGGAATTTCAACTACATTATCAATTTGGTCAGATTAAAGAACGAAAGACAGAGCATGCTTGGTGGCTGACGATTCAATGTGATATGGTTACTTACTTATGCCCGTTGCCCCTCACAGAGGAGCATAGGCCGCTCACCAGTATTCTTCTTTGAACTCTGTCCTGGGCAATCCTTTCCAGCTGTTTCCAGTTGCTGTTCATCCTATTAGTATCTGCTTCCAATACTCGATACAGTGTGTTCTTTAGCCTTTCTCTTTTCCACTTCCCAACATGATTCCAAGTTTACGCTTGCCTCGTTATGCAGTCTGATGGTTTCCACCTCAAATTTGTCTATACATTCAACCCAGATGGAGGTCGAAATGTTAACAACATAATACAGAGAGATCTCAATAAACTAAGTGAATGGTGTAATAAATGGGACTGCCCCTTAACACACAAAAGTCAGGATACCTATGTTTCGGAGAATCTAACTGCGAGATCAACCTACACCCTAACGAACATGAATTTCGTCATCTAAATAGCGTCTGTGATTTAGGAGTAAGGTATTCAAAAAGTCTAACCTTTACCGAGCATGCTTCATCACAAGTCTCTAAAACTCGTAGACTTATTGGTTTTATTCATCGTAACTATCGTCTTAGCGAATCTAAAGTTATTCTTTATAAAACTTGTGTTAGACCTCTGCTTGAGTACTGCCCAATTATATATAGTTGCATGCGTTCACTAGATCGGCAAAAAATAAAGTTCAACGGCATTTTACTAGATTACTAACCCCCCTGGTCGACCCTATAATGCTAGATGCTGTGCTTGGAAGTTAGACCCTTTATGGGTCAGAAGGATTAAACTTAATCATACTATACTCTATAAAATTCTTCATAAAGAAATTATAACAGATTGTACTGCCTTGACATTTGCTGGAAAACATAAGTATGACTTGCGGAACCAAGACTCCCTGGTAACAGTGCAGAGAGCCACTAGTAAGCTGAAATCCTCCTTCTTTGTTGCACGTTATGCTAACCTCTAGAACCGGTTTCCAGAAAGCATACGACAATCTAGCTCCTTGTCACAGTTTAGATTGGCAATAAACCTACACTTAGACAATGCCGGTATTTGTGACTTACTTAATACATCTTATATAGATTATGGCACATTTACCAATGGACCTCCTGGCATTTAATTCTCCTTATAACACTACTAAAAATAAAACGTACCTGTAGACTTTAAAAGCTCCTTGATTATTCACCTACAGGCAATAGAACGTTTTCCTACCCAGCAGAAAGTACTTTGGAATCTCGTAATTTCTATGCATTTCTTAGATGTGATGCAGTATGTCTTTATTTCCCCATACTTTATCTTATAGGATAAGGTAGATCTAAAATTTACCATAGTTATCTCTAGTATCAATCGACGTTTCCCAGAATAAAAATGTCAAATAACAAATGAGCTTTAGTTAATGCAATATGTACACTCTAGGTCTCACTGGAATCAGATGTTCTTAATTGGTTATTTGTCCTCTCGCCCTGCTGCTTGTTCTTTTTCTTTATCTTTTCAGTTCCCATCTATTGTGTCACGTTGAAAATATAACCCAAAATCCACGCTGGAAAGGAAATCGCATCTTTGTGATCTACTCATGATAACTTAATGTGGTACTTCCGATCTCCATCGTCCACCTGCAAGGGGCTGTCGCACACAAGGTCATGTTCGTACCTGACGCCACAATTGACTATTTCAAACAACCGTGTAGTATCTAACTCTTCCCTGTGTCGCGTTTTTGATACTCCTTTTCCTGAATTGATTACATATATTAATAAGTGTTCTCTACTAATGCATCCTGAACACTCAAGAATGAAAAGTATCTTCCAGCTGTTTGTTAACGGTTTTCTTGTTTATATTTAATCTTCCTGCATATGAATCTAGTGTCTTTTAAATGGTAAATAAATAAATAAATAGTTTTTATTCTCATGTATCATTGTGTACATGAGGGCATGCCAGTTTACAGGCATGATCAGAATGATATGAGTTTACAGTTATACAGATATTTTGACAGTGTCATATCATAAAGTCAGTTGAATTGAAAACCAAACCATTTGCAACAGTGATTTCAGTACTAGGACTCAAAATATATGCATTGTAGCACGGTTCATAAATTACAAAGAGATGCGTGCTCCATGACCAGATCGTTACAATCTCAAAAAAATACTGCTGAGGTTGCGGAATGGATGAAATGCAGGATAAGACTAGGAGTCCTCAGTAGCCATATTCCTGGTTCGGCGGACATCTATCGTGAGATATTGAAGTCTGCATGGTTGATATTCGGGTAAGAGCGATTTTGATAGTCATTGATAGGGGGTTCACACCATAATAATGCATTGATTAATTGCAGGTCTAACGACATCAAAGTTCGCGTTGTAGCACAGTGCATTTTTTGTACGAACAAACGCGCGCTTTTCGTCTCCTGCGGTGCGACTTCTAGAGCCGGCTCGGAGTGAACAGAACGGACCACACAGTATATCCGGATACGAGGTAAGGCGAATAATATTTAGAACAATGGATAAGGACTCCAACATTGCACAAAGATAGGTAGTCTTCCGTAGCGATGGAATCTGTGCGGGTTGATATTATGAGTAATTTGCTGTAATGGAGACCTATTACTGATGAGAGCTGGTCACAAGCTCAGGGAAATGATACAGAGGAACATACAAAATAGAAGAAAAAAAGCAAATGAAGTTAGCTAGTAGTTGTAGTAAAAACAGTTTTAATGCAATATATTCTTCATTTTTTTGTTATTTTCCCAACTACAATGTTCGTGTTTAGTGTTTAAAGGTTGAGAACCCTATGAACCATCATTACTTAACTTGAGGTTGTGGTTAGTCTTGGAGTATTCGGTACCGAACTTTAGTTTTATTGTTTCGTGTATTGCTCATGTTATCTATAGATAATAATTACTATAGTCTACACTCTCGTGTCACACATTAAGAGGACCGAGTACTTCGCACGTTATGCTAGAATTTAGATAAATCGGTAGTTTGTTCAGCGCCTTATAGTCACTAAATAGTTGGTTTATTTCTCGTATAAAGTGATCTATGCTATCTAGCGTACGGATTTCTGCTGGTAAACTATTCCATATGACAGTGAATTTATGCACGAAAAAGTTAGATCGTATTTTAGTCTTACAGTGTTCCACCCACACTGTACCTGTATGGTTTCTGAGACCGTAATTAGGTGCTTCGATAAATCTTAATATAGGGTCGGGGGAGTATGCTAAACGGTGTAAAACTTTAAAATAGAATGTCAGATTGAGCTTAGCTCGTCTTTTCCAAAGTGGTTCTAAGCCCAATGTATCGCACCGTGTAGTATAATTTAGTCCACAATGCATCCCCAGTATCTTTTTTGTGAAGTATCTCTGTACACCTTTTATCTTTAGCTTATCACTTATTCGGAGGCTGCTGAGTATGAGTGGGCAGTATTCAAGTAGCGGGCGTACACAGACCTTGTATAAAATCAATCTAGACTCACGTTGGTAGAAATTGTGGATAATACAACCCATAAGTCTGCGCGCCTTTGAGGTGACAGATATTGTTTTTTCCTTGAATGTGAGATCCGTAGTGTATCTTAAGCCTAGGTCCAGAATTGTCTTACATTCGGAGATTTGTTCCCCATCTACTACAAAGTGTAGGTTGAGGTTGCGACACCGAATGCTAATCCAACCACATTTCTTAGCGTTAAAGTGAAGTTGGTGGTCTTTGCACCAAGCAGTGACTTCGTCTAGCTCTTGGTGTACGATCTTAACAGTGTTGTGTAGCTCATTTATGTCGCTTGAGTACACAACTTTCAAGTCATCTGCGTATAAGAAGGTTTTCCCAGTGTTAAAACAGCTATTGATACTGTTGATATATATTGTAAACAAGAGGGGCCTTAGTACGCTTCCCTGTATAACCCCACTGGTTACTCTCTTAGGAGATGATTGTGCTGAGTTTACTTTTGTTATCTGAAATCGACTAGTTAAGAATGATTTAAGCCAGCTCAGCAAAGGGTTTCGAACCACTATAGAGTATAATTTCTCATAGAGTATGCTGTGCG
Organism: Schistosoma mekongi; assembly: GCA_034768735.1. Classification (NCBI taxonomy): domain Eukaryota; kingdom Metazoa; phylum Platyhelminthes; class Trematoda; order Strigeidida; family Schistosomatidae; genus Schistosoma; species Schistosoma mekongi. Next base: position 4,740,255 of record CM068310.1, read on the forward strand.
GTACTTTGTCAAAAGCCTTAGATATATCGAAGTGCAGGACTAAAACTGCTTTGCGTAAGTCGCGGTAAGATGTAATGTGATTAAAGAAGTCTATGTGACAGGTTAAGCACGATCGACTCCCTATAAAACCATGTTGTGATTTAGATATTTGGCTTTGTGCTAGTAAGTATTCTGAGATACCATTTTTTATTATTTTCTCCATGATTCGTAAAAGAACAGAAGTAATGTTTATAGGCCTATAATTACTTGCACAAGCTCTATCGCCGGCCTTATATTTGGGGATAATGTAGCTAGTTTTCCAAATGTTTGGGTATTCACCTGTGTCTAGCGACAAGGTAAACAATTTAAGGAGTAGAAGTGACATATCCTCACCACATCCTTTGAGGAAGATTGATGGGAGACCATCGGTTCCTGAACCTTTTGTAAACCGAAGGTTTCTGATAGCTTCAGTTATGCATTTAGCGCTGAAAGGTATTTTGGACAATGTACTGTCTACAAGCACCATGCGCATATAGTTTGTACGTAGTTTGGATTCAAAGTTGTTAAACAAGTTATTGAAAATTTCGCATATTGCTCTGGGGTCGTTGTATACCTTGCCGTCTTGGATCAAAAATGGGATGTCTGTTGGGGTGCGTGTACGTTTATTAAGGAGTGCTGTCAGATTATTCGTTTTGGTACCGCTTTTAAGCGCAATAAGCTCTTCGTTCCTTTTGCCTCGATCAAGTGACATCCTAACAGATTCTAAGGTTTCCCAGATTAAGTGTAAACATGAAAAATCATAAGAAGAGAAATAAAAATTTGAAAGCTTTCTGAGTTTCGCTCGGTGTTTACGATGGAGAAATGATAACTAATTCCTAGAGGGCAGGCATATTGTTTTGGGGGCTATGGTATCTAAGCATGGTAGAATTGTCGTGTAAAAAATTGTTAAAGAGTCTTGAAGTGAGTCAGTAGTGAAGAAGTCGTTCCAGTCAGAGTATTTTATGAGTCTCACTAGAAGCTCCCAGTATGTATTCCTAAAGCACCGGGTGTCTGTGTCACATCGGTACTGTTTGTGTGCTGTTTTCAGTGAGGGAATCGGCAGAGAACAAAACACCACTCGCTAGTAGACCATTCTTCACCGACTTGCGTCGTGATGGGTATGATACTGTGGCAAAATATCAGATCCAGGATATTGTTACCGCGTGTAGGTTGTGTGACATACTGCTTCCAACCATATAAATCTATGGCAGTAATTATGTCGTCATGTCGTTGTGGGCCACTGCTTGTCTTCCAGTTGATGTGTGGCAGATTAAAATCTCCCGCAATCACTTTATAATCAGCATTTGTGGTTGAGACCCGTGCAAATAGGCTGCACAGTGCTGCGTCTGTTTCTGGACGTGAGCAAGGGGCTCTGTACACACAGCCTACAAGCATCTTATAATTAGTGCCACATACCATGAGGCAAAGTGAGTCAGGGACTGTACTTAATGTTAGTTCTTCTACTTTTGTCACCAGGGCGTGACTATAAATGTATATTATGCATCCTCCCCCCCTTTGATTGTCTCGGCTAGTGCGATGCAAGGAATATCCATCTATGTTTATGTCAGTATCCAGTACTGAAGAAGGGCACCATGTTTCTGTTACCAATATAGCTGATGGTTTAGTGATAAGGACTGTTTTTCTGAGGTCTGACATTTTGTTAAGTACCGAACGAGCATTGATGTGCACAATCGTAAAAAGGTCTGTGTTCACGTATGTTAAGAAGTCTTTGTTGAAGGGGTTGAGATTATAATTATGGGTATAGCTTGGACTGGATTTCAGGGGTCTCTGGCATTTACTTAGCTGAGATGTTAGTGGATGCATACTCGGTGTTTGTTCCATGAGATCAGTGTTCGGAACGTCTCTGTTATCCCTGTGGTAATCACTTAAGACGCTTATGTTAAACGGATATGAGATGGTAGCTACGTTTTTCCTTAGTGGTGGTAGGGGTTGGGAGCATTCACGATTGGCATGAGTTGTTGGTTTAGGTAGGGTGGTGGGGGTGGCGGACAACAGTGAAAAGGGTTGTGTGATGTCATCTGAGGATACGCGAAAAAAGGATATAAGTGAGCATATGTAACATTTGGTTCACAATAGTTGGACAATATGTTATGAGTTCTAGGCATATAGTCGTAAGCAGAAACGAATGCTTTAGGGAATTGTCTCGGTTGTATATTTCCATGTCTATATGGCCACTTATATTGGTGGTGCGGATATTTTCCATGGTTGTGGTGAGCCATGCTACTGTTCATTTGGAACTGCGATGAAATAAGTGGTAATGGGTGGCTTCTTTGTGCAGTAAAGTCTTGGGCCAATAGTATTTGGTACTCTGGCACTGTAGAGTGTGTCACTCCAATTTTTTCAGAGTATTTGTATGGATTAACGTGAGGATGGGAGGAGAGAAATTGTTTATTACCACACTGAGTATTAATTTTTATTTTAGATGGCAGAGGCTTAGTTTGCCTAATATTTTGGGGTTTGTCGTTATTTTTATTATCTAACGTATTAAGGTTCCGACTATTTTGGGTCTTATTAGTGCTGTTGGTTTGAGGTTTGTTGCCTGATTCTAAGAGAGAGAATCTATTCCCAGTGCGTAGGTACTCATTACCATCGTTATGCCAATGTTTGAGTTCCTTTATTGTCTTTGCGGTGCAGCGATGCTTTGCAGTGTATAACGTTTCCTCGCACAGCACTTTAGCATGAGGATCGATCGTATTCTTCAGGGGAGTAATGTCTAAATCGATAAGGTCGGCAGCTATTTCCGTTGCTAATACCATAATATTCTGGTTTACACAGGGCGAGCTGGTCAGTTCATTTAAATCATGTGGCCCTCCAGTTTTAAGTTTAGTCGGTGTGGTTGAGGGTTCCGATGGCATATTACGTTCACCACAGGTTACTGTAGGACTAGCTTTGCTAGGATTGTTCTGATTTGCTAGTTCATGTTTAGGTTCGTTTAGATTATGAGCTGTGGCGTTATGCCTGCTACGAGTTCTGCTTTGTAGTGGTGTTTTATCAGCAGCTATTAGTACATTCTTGTACTCACTGCCAGTTCTTATACGGCTCATTGACTTGATAAATTTCTCACAATCCTGTGTGTATTTAAAGTAAAAAAGGATTGGGCAGCTACCTTGCCAGTTTTTTTTCTTAGTCGTTTGCACTCACAAAGCACTTGGGACATGCCTGAAGCCTTTAAGAAAGTTGTCTTTATCTTATTTAAATAAATAAATAAATAGCATTTATTCTCATTGTGTACATGAGAGCAAGCCAATTTACAGGCATGATCAGAATGATATGAGTTTCAGTTCGTACAGATATTTAGAGTGTCACTGTAGAGACATTCATAACACACAAGCAGCTGATTTGAAAGCCAAACCAACTGCAACAATGTTTACGGTTCTAAGACATTAAATATATGCATTGTGGCATGGAGCATATACTACAGAGAAACGCGCGCTCCTTGACCAGTGCGTTACGATTCCGAAAACCGGCTGAGTTAGCAGAATGGATCACATGTGGGATAAAACCAAGAATATTTGGAATTCGGGTGTTGAAGAAAAGCTAGTAGTATCGTGCCATGTTTGTCCTGTACATAATCATCTATAGGTTCTGGTTACTGACGCACTTCAGTGGCGAGATACCGGGTTCGGCGAACATTCATCGTGAGTTATTGGAGTCTGCAAGGTTGATATTTGGGTAAAATCTCATAAAAAAAGGAAAAAAAAGAGAAAAAGGATTTTTTTGTGTAGTGCACAGGTATAAGGATGACCCAGATCATGATCCGATTGATTGTAAGTCGTTGTTTCTAGCAAGTGAATTGTAGATGAACGTTTAATGGTTTATTGATATATTTTACTCAGACAGGTAGTCACGTTGCGCCTTTGATGTCCAATCTTTTTCAGATATTAAGGGGGCCCATTACTTCTAGTGTGTCTGAATAAGTGGCTTCATCAACCAGGAAGCTAATATCTCTGAGAGCTGTATTAAGTAGCCTGCAAAATACTTGGAGATTGTCTGCCATGCGTACTGCTGCTGGCAGTTTGTTCCATATTTGACCATACCTAATCAAATAAAAGTTTGCGCGAGCTTTTGTTTTGTAATTTTCAATTTTAACTTGAGAAATCTTATTTCTCAGATAATAGTCCCGAGTGTAGGTACGGTATGCAATATTAATTGAGGTGTAGGTCATATCATGCAGCAGTTTATAAAAAAGGATTAAGTTTGTTCTCAGTCTTCTGTTCCATAGAGGTTCAAGTCCGAGCATGTGACACCTAGTTTTGTAGTCTATTTTAGAATTACCTTTAATCATCTGCCGTGTTAAGTAGCGTTGCACATTCTCTACTCTGATTTTGTCACTTGTTCGTAGATCGCTAAATAGGAAGGAACAGTACTCAAGTGTAGGTCTTACACATATTTTGTACAGACTGAGTCTTGACTCATTTTGATGAAAGTTTCTTAGAATGAAGCCTAGGAGCCGTCGTGATTTAGACAGTTTGGCAGAAATGTGCTCAGAGAAGTTAATGTTGTGGGAATATTGTATGCCTAGGTCGGTTACCGTATTAAGTTTAGGGAGTTTGTGGTTGCTAAGTACAAGTTGAACTTCAAGTTTTGGGTCCCCCACACACATCAACCCACATTTCTCAGTATTGAACTCCAGACACCACTTGGAGTACCATTTACCTATTTTGTTTAGCTCGTCCTGCATATTTTCGATGCAATGTGCCACATCATTTTGTCAGTCTTATAGACTACTTTCAAGTCGTCAGCATAGAGATATAGCTTCCCTGTTATAAAGCACCTGCATATGCTATTGATATATATAATGAAGAGTAAGGGCCCTAGAACACTGCCTTGCACAACCCCGCTGGTTATAAGTCGTGGTGTTGACGCTACAGTGCCTACCTTCGTTATCTGATATCGGTTTGTGAGAAATGATTTGAACCACCCTAGGAGTGGATTAGTGATTCCTATGGACTGCAGTTTGCAGATGAGGAGATTGTGTGGTACCCTGTCAAAAGCTTTTTGTATGTCAAAGTATAGTATTATCACTAACTTTTTCTGGTCACGGTTTTGAGTAATTTCGTCAAAGAAATCAATGAGGCATGTGGCGCATGACCTCCTTTTGAGAAAGCCATGCCGGGATGCACTAATTAAGCCTCCATTTAGTAGGTAGTCAAATGTTTGATCTTTGACTACCTTCTCCATTACTCGTGAGATCACTGGCGTGATATTAATTGGTCGATAGTTTTGGACCAGGTTCCTTGCGCCTGTCTTATGTTTAGGGAGTACGTAGGTGGATTTCCAGATTTCAGGATAAGTTTCAACTTCTAGTGAGAGTGTGAACATTTTAAGTAGGAGAATAGGTATGTCTGGTCCAGCATGCTTATAGAAGATTGATGGGATATTATCGGTCCCTGAGCTATTATTAGGCTTAAGCGTATTTATAGCTTCATTGATATTTTTTAAGGTAAATAGTATAGTACTTAGCGTTGTGTTGCATATTCTATCTACTCTGATGTCCGGCGTTTGAATTGTGTTTTCGTTATTCGCAAACCTTTCGCTGAGAAGTTCGCATATAACTCGTGGGTCATCGTAGGTTACCCCATTTTGCAGTACTGAGTGAATACTATAATCTTCAGTTTTATTTAAGCGTTTTTCTAATAGATAGCACAGGTTTAGGGACTTAGATGCGCCATTGAGTGCTATACATTCCTCATCTTTCAGACGAGTTTCATGTTTACATCTTACTTGTTCTAGCAAACAGTGTATTTGATTCAGAGCGGTGAAGTCATTTGAGATGAAGTAACTTTTCCTTAGTTTACGCAGTTTGGCCTTAGCTTAAGTGTTGATGTAAAGGGATATCGCTTTGTAGCCCATCTTTTTTGGCATTATAGTGTCAATTTGGAGCTTTATCGTACGGTAGAATATTCCTAGTGTTTCAGCAATGCTGCCACTAGCAAAGAATTTGGCCCATTCAGAGCATCTAACTCGATTTTGAAAGATGCTCCAGTCAGCATGGACAAAGTCTTGATACTGAAAACGCTTACAGGTCGTCCTATGCTCGCTACCTATCACAAGAAATGGAAGAGTGCATAGGACTGTGTTGTGGTCACTGTTGTGGAGTTTTAAGCTATATTCTATGGATATCGGCGTTATATTATGACAGAATATCAAGTCGAGGGTGTTGTTGTTTCTTGTGGGTAAATGCATATGTCGTTTCCAGCCGTGTGTATTGATATATTTAATTATACTCTCATAAAATGTCGGGCCCGAGAATGTGCGCCAATCGACACCTGAGAGATTGAAGTCTCCACAGATCATTTTATGGTCGAGGCTGAGGGTAGCAGCATGCCCAAATGATGTAATTATTGAGGCGTCTACTAATTTGGGAGTATTTGGAGACCTATATATGCAACCTAGTAGTAATTGGTAGTTATTTACATGTACTTTTAGCCATATCGAGTCAGGTACTGTGTTGAGGACTTCATCATCGATATTTTCCACCTTTATAGTCTTTGATACATATGCCAAACAACCTCCACCTCTTTTGGTGGTTCTATCGCAACGAAATGCAGCGTAGTTATCTATGACAAGGCATGAATTTGGAACATCAGGTGTCAGCCAACTTTCTGTTATTAGGGCAAGTGTAGGGTTGTATAGAAGGACCAGGGTTCTCAGAGATGTCATTTTATTCATTATAGATCGGGCATTAATTAGCATCAATGTCAGATGAAGCGAATTAATGACCTTATATGAGCTATTGGTGACTGCATATTTAACAGCGTTCGTGCTGTGGGTTAATCTATTATATTTATTGTAACAGTTATCGCAACATTTGCTTGTGGTGTGGGCATTTATACTGTGGGAGGGAAGAATGGTACTGCCGTTTGATTCTAGTAGTGTTGATGGATGGGATCCAGCACTATTCATGAGCATTGGTTTAGTTAGGGCTAAGGGGGCAGTAAATGAATTGAGATTATAATTATGAATATAACTTGGACTAGATATTAGAGGACTATAGCATTTACTTAGCCGAGATGTTATTGAGGATGTACTCAGTGGTTGTTCCGTGGGGTTCGTGTTCTGAGCATCACTATTATCTCTGTGGTAAATACTTAAGACACTTTTGTTAACCGGATATGAGATGGTAGCAACGTTTTTCCTTAGTGATGATGTGAGTCGTGATTTAGGGCATTCACGATTGGCACGAATTGTTGGTTCAAGACGGGTGGTACAGGTAGTGAGTGAAAGTGAAATGGGTTGTAAAGTGTTGAATGAGGATGCGCTAAAAAAGGATATAAGTGAGCATGTGTGACTTTTGGTTCACAATAGTTGGACAGTATGTCATGAGTTCTAGACATATAGTCATGAGCAGAAACGTTTGCTATAGGTAGCTGTGTCGGTATCAGATTTTCATGTCTATATGGCCATCTATATTGGTGATAGAAATAATCTCCATGGTTGTAGTGATTCATACCACTATTTGGTTGGGGTAATGGTAGTGTAAGTGGCAAAGGGTGACTTCTGCGTACAGGATTGTCTTTCTGGGACATTAGTATTTGGTACTCTGATGCAGTCGGGTGTGTCGCCTTATACCTTTTAGAGTAATCATGAGAATTAACGTGAGGATAGGAGAGAAATCGTTTACTGCCACACTGAGTATTAACTTTTAGCTTAGGTGGTAGAGATTTAGTCTGCCTAGGTTTACACGGTTTGCTGTTGATTTTATTGTCTAACCTGTTAAGGTTACGACTGTTCTTAGGCTTGTTTGTACTGATAGTTTGAGGTGCGTTGTCTGACGTTAAGGGGAAGAATCTATTCCTAGTGTGTAGGTACTTGTACCTATCGTCAAACCGATGTTTCAGTTCCTTTTCAGTTTTTGCAGTGCGGAAATATCTTGCAGTGCATGACATTTTCTCGCGCGTCACATTAGTTTGAGAGACATTCGTGCCCGATTTAGGAGTGATGTCTAAATCTACAGGGTCGGTAGCAATTTCTGTTGCTAGTGACGTAGTCTGTGAGCTTATGTCGAGTGAAGTAATTGGTCCATTCAAACTGTGGTCCCCCCCATTTTTTAGTTTAGTCGGTGGGGTTGATGGTTCCAATGACATGTCGCCCTCACCACAGTCTACTGTAGGACTGGCTTTGCTGAGGCTGTTCTGGTTTGCTAGTTCATGTTTGGGTTCCTTTAGGTTAGGAGCTGTGGCGTTGTGGCTGTTACGAGCTCTGCGTTGTATTGGTGTTTTGTCAGCAACTATTAGTATATTCTTGTACTCACTGCTGGTTCTTACACGATTCACTGACTTGATAAATTCCATGGAATCCTGTGTAGACTTAAAATAAAATAAGACTGGGCAGCTAGTTTGCCAGTCTTTTTTCCTCAGTCTCTTGCATTCACAAGGCACTTGGGGCATGCCGGAAGCCTTTAAGAGAGTTATTTTTACCTTATTAATAGGGGAGTTGTCAGGAATGTTGTAAACTATGGCTTTATGAAGCGAGTTAATGCGCTTAACAACTTCAGTAGAGATGAAATTGAGAAAGACGTCAGCCTGTCTTACTTTATCTACCTCGATGTCATTATGCTTACCAAAAAGGTATGATATCGGGGTTATTTCTTGTAGGACACACTGCATATTGGCGAGTGTCAATTTAATGTTGTCAACTTCCATTTTGTAGGTGGCAATATCACTGCTCTGATCGGCAATGTTTACGACCTTAACAAGTGGTGTGCGAACGTCAGCTAGTTCCTGATTGGGGATAAATGCATTGTTGGTGGATATTTCAGAATGTGCAGGGGAAGGGCCGTTAAATATTGGTCGCTGTGAATTGCCACAATGTGATTGTGTTTCTAATTGGTTAGGAGGAGTAAAACTAGTGGAGGGGATATCGCTCGGTTTAGGAGGACTAGTATTAAGTTTAGAGCGTTTGGCCTTAATACGTGACATTCCGTTATTCTAGGATACTATAGGGTTGTGAGTGGAGTTAGGCAATACTGCGGGAGTACTACTAATGGCGTTATATAAGGTAAAACGTGTAAGATATCTCAAAATATACAAAATAGACAAACAACGTGGAAAAACGTTACCGTATTTGGAGTTCGCGCCAAGTAAGAGGAGAATCCTCAGGGATGTTGTAAACTATTGCCTTATGGAGCGAACTAATACGCTTCACAACTTCGGTCGAAATGAAATCTAGGAAGATTTCAGCTTGCTTAACTTTTTCAATGTCAGTGTTATTATGTTTACCAAATAGGTATGATATTGGGGCTAGATCTTGTAGGACATTCTGCAACTTGGTTAGTGTTGACTTAATGTCGTCCACTTCCATTTTATAAGAAGCAGTATCAGTATTCTGATCGGCAATGTTGACTACCCTAACAAGTGGTATGCAACTGTCAGCTAGTTGCTGATTGGTGATAAGCGCTTCGTTAACAGATGCTTCAGAGTGTGCAGGGGAAGGGCTATTAAATATTGGTCTTTTAGTTTTGCTACAATTTGTTTGTGTGTCTGACGGATTAGGAAGAGAAAAACTGGTAGAGGAAATGTCGCTCGGTTTAGGAGAACTAGTATTAGGCTTTGAACGTTTTGCCTTAACTCGTGCCATTTTGTTATATCTAGATTTTAAGATACTACAAGGTTGTATGTAAAGTTAGGTAATACTGCTGGAGTACTACAAATAATATAACGAAGTAAGAGATGTGCAAGATAACTCGGAAATAAGCCAAACAGTTAAACCACATGGTATTATTAGTCAAGCACTCATTTCGGTAAAACTTTGTGTTCCATTGTACAAAATTTAACCTTTCTGTATCATAATGAACATGCCTGTAAACTGGCGTGAATTCTGTAGTAAATTTCAGAATAATAATACTTAATAAACTGTTAGTTCATCATTATTAATCCTTTGAAAATAAAGATATTTCGTTAAACACCTTCTATCACACAAGTAACTATCCAATGTTTATTAAGTTTGTATTATGAAAGTGTTTTGGACTTTGTTTCCGTTTGTCCTATTGCAATTTCTTGTTGGCAATATAATGTAAAACTGTAAGACAGCTTCAAAGGTTTCGGACTTGGGAAGTGTGCTATTGAACTTTATGAGAAACGATAGGCTATAAGATCTTTACTAGTAATCTTAATTCACGCTTAAACAAAAGAACAACTGACGTAAACCCCCTAGGCCCACGTATAGATGATCTATGATCCAATAGACACAGCAGCAATAAATCGCCTCAGGTACATGAAAGTTGGTCATCGACAAGCGCTCACAACAAAGTCGACTAGTGTGCTCCACAAATCCACTGCCCTCTGGAGGGAGTCTTTGTGAGTCTTCCTGGTCTCTTCCTAGAAACTGGAACACCTAGGCGACTAAGCAGCTTTTGAACTCTGTGCCATGATCAGAATGGAGTGACAGGGGAGTGTAATGGGCTACCTACTTGTGAATAAACTTATGCGCAACAGTAAAGACGCTCTTCTTGGGAATGGCCAAGGCTCTATGCGACTTAGTGAAGAAGTCGGTCATCAACGGAGCGGAGAAGTTACTCTACTTTGGTGTGGGGAGTGGTCCCAAGATCTCGGTGACGAGTCGGTGACGTGGCTCTTTAGTTTTCTTAGGCACTAATTAGACGCCGAGTGCATGAAGAGAAGATTTGGTGCTTGTGTGCATGTCAAAACATTTACAAAACTTCACCATATCACACTCCTTCTATCAACCAGAGCAAAAGTTCTTATAGGTACATGGAATGTTTGAACAATGTGGGAGAGCTGGAAGACAAATCAAATAGCTGCAGAAATGAAGAAATACAACTTGACAATACTCGGAATCAGCGGAACCTATTGGACTTAGGCAGGACCGAAAACATTGGCTACGGGAGAGATGCTACTATACTCCGGTCACGAAGAGGAAAATGCTCCGTACACCCAGGGAGTCGCTCTGATGCTATTCAAAGATGCACGTAATGCACTTGTAGGATGGGAATCACATGAACCCAGTATCACCAAAGCATCTTCCAAAACAATAAAGTAGGGGATTACAATGAATATTATCCAACGTTATGCACCCACCAACGACGGCAACTACCAGGATTAAGATCAGTCTCATGATAGGCTGCAATCAGTTATAGCAAAGTGTCCAGGAAAGGATCTGGAAAAACGTACCAGAGAAACTCGTTAACATCATCCGGAACTCATACGACGGAACACAGTGCAAAATTGTGCATGGAGGACAACTAACAAATGCATTCCCAGTAAGGACCGGAGTCAGACATTTTTGTCTACTCTCGCCTTTTCTTTTCCTCCTAGTGCTTGGCTGGATTATAAAGACTTTCACATCTGAGGGGATACATGGAATTCAATGGGCACACAGGACGGGACTTGATGATCCCGGCTTCGCAGATGATCTTCCTACTCTAGCCCATACATACCGACAAATGCAAGTGAAGACAACCAGTGTAGCAGCAACTTCAGCATCAGTAGGCCTGAACATACATAAGGGAAAGAGCAAGATTCACAAATATAACACAGGGATCACAAACCCAATGAAACTTGATGGAGAAACTCTGGAAGAAGTGGACACTTTCACGTACCTGGGGAGCATCATCGATGAACAATCAGGGTCAGATGCATATGTAAAGGCAAGGATAGGTAATGCCAGGGAAGCATTCTTACAGTTGAAAAACATATGGAACTGTAAACAAATATCAACTATCTTTAAAGTTAGACTCTTCAATTCGTACGTGAAGACAGTTCTGCTGTATAGAGCTGAAACCTGGAGAATCACTGCGAACATTATCAGAAGTGTACAAGTATTTATAAACAACTGCCTACGTAAGATACTGAATGTCCGTTGGCCAGAAACCATCAGCAACAGCATACTATGTGAGAGGACAAATCAACTCCCAGCCAAAGAGGAAATTAGGAAGGGACGTTGGAAATGGATAGGACATACAATGTTGAAACCATCGGACTGCATAACGAGGCAAGCGTAAACTTGGAATCATGTTGGGAAGTGGAAAAGAGAAAGGCTAAAGAACACACTGTATCGAGTATTGGAAGCAGATACTAATAGGATGAACAGCAACTGGAAACAGCTGGAAAGGATTGCCCAGGACAGAGTTCAAAGAAGAATACTGGTGAGCGGCCTATGCTCCTCTGTGAGGGGCAACGGGCATAAGTAAGTAACCATATCACATTGAATCGTCAGCCACCAAGCATGCTCTGTCTTTCGTTCTTTAATCTGACCAAATTGATAATGTAGTTGAAATTCCAGTAATAATGACAATAATAATAATGCTAATAATAATAATAATTTATTTCTTGGTGCCAGGAGCCAGCCACTTTCACAGGAATGATAGACGGAAACACATTAGACTACACCTAGTTTGAGTTATTTCATAAATAAATTAGACTGCGATAAACAACTGAGACTTTCCAACACTTTGATAGCAAATACTAACAGATTGAGTTCAATCGATTTGTCTATTAAGGACAGTGTAGATCAGATTAAGAGTGTTTATTTTACAATATTGTCCCTCATTAACTACATAAAATAAATATTAAACAAGCCTTCTTTGATAACATTTAGTGAAAGGGGCCAATACAATCACAGTAAGGAGGTAGTTTCACAGTTCGCCATTCCCGATTACAAATTTTATTTGGGTTATTTTGTGTTCTGTCTTACATGGGCGTCCTCTTAAGTTTAATTTTAGACAAAATCTCTGGGGTGACCTGTTAGATTGAAGAGGGTTCCGAGATATATAACGCATCAAATTTATGTCCGCTCCTGACTCCTGTACTGCACAGCATGTGAATTTAGTGTTTTAGTGCTTTTAGTCTTATTACGTTTTTGGTTTGCTCAACTTTGTAAGCGTTTCAAGATACCATGATCTTTTTTAAAGCAAAGATGCAATCGATATGTAGGATTTTTTACGGTGAGGTCTTAGCTGTGTACCGAAATGATTGGTGAAATGTTCAATAGTCAAGTTGCAGAATCCCAATCGGAAAATAGCCATAAAGTATTGCAGGAGGTTATGCTCAAGCTCTTTCCTAGAAGGAAGTAGAAGAATACTGGGTCCACCAAGTATGTATCCATAGAATGTATCCCTATTGTCTACCGTTAACATTTTTGCATTTATGGACACTATGAGGAAGTGAGTTACTGGAAGCTACTTTCACAGGATTATGTAACAACTATGAATTACAATCAGCTAAATCCACACTAAGCACGGCAACACATTTGCGCCACTTAATTACCCCCTCCCCCCTTAACAGTCAGCCACCACGACGTATCACCAGACAAAAATTAGAAATGTTCACTTCGTTTTACAGGGCACGGAAGTGCCATTGTGCGTGAAACGTACATACATGACCACGACTCCCACTCTACTTATTCAGATCGTTTTGGAACCCATCCTAACGAGATTATATGAAATTCAAAATATATATATATCCACTGTCAATCTGTGTTCTTCCTGTGAGGTCAAAATATCCACAAATTAGTTGCCTCTTATTAGCAGCTGTTACTTAGTAATATCGTATTTTGTAATGTTTTACAGAACTAACGCCAGCTTACAGGCATCGTCGTACTGATATAATAATAAATTCTGGTAAACTCAAATCGTGGAGAAATAAGTGCATAAATAAAAGTGAAATTTGTATTAATAGGGTTCACATGTTACTGCCATGCACTATTTTATAAATAATAATGCCTTATGATAATCCTTCAGATGACTTGTCGAGAAAATAGTAATAAATCCTCAGTTTAGTCACAGCATGTACATCATAACACCATAACAAGGAGGTTTCGCAGACTGAATTGCACTACATGATATTGAAACTAGTTTATTTAGCATATCATTAAAGAAAATTAGATTTGACTTGATCTGCCGCATCCATAGTATCTAGTCCTAACTTAGTACATTTGGCTTTATAGTCTGATGCGCGGAAAGTGCTAAGAGTAAGAAGAGTAAAGTTATATTGAACAGACTCCAGTCTGAGTTTATCCTTTATATAAATGTAAGACTAGAATACGATCTAATTTTTTCGTGCATAGATTCACTGCCATTTGGAATAATTTACCTGCAGAAATCCGTATGTTAGATAGCATGGATCACTTTATACGGGGTATAAACCAACTATTTAGTGACTCTAAGGCACTGAATAAACTACCGATTTATCCAAATTCTAGCATAACATGTAAAGTACTCTGCCCGCTCAATGTGTAACACGAGTATGTTGACTAGATAACACGAGCAGTACTTGTAACAATATGTCTAAAGTTCTGTACCAAATACTCCACGACTTACCACAACCTCAACTTAATCAGTAATGATTCATAGGGTCCTAAACTTCTAACCACTCTAAGCATGAATTTTATTATTATTATTGTTAGTAGAAAAAATAACAAAACGGAAGAATATTCTGCTTCAAAACTATTTGTTTTTTAACTACCAGCTAACCTTGTTTAGTTTCATTACTTCCGTTTTGTATGTTCCTCTATATCATCTTTTCCCCGATCTTATGGACTGCTATCATAAGGAGTGAGTCTCCATTACAGCAACTTACTCCTAATACTGGCTAACAATACACATAATGCATCAATATCTCACTATTCAAATCAACCTACGCAGATTCCATCCCTACGGAGGAATACCCCCTATATTTGTGCTCGTTTGAAGTCCTTATCCAAGTTTCAAATATTGTTAGCCTTACCCCGTATCTGGATATGCTGTATGGTCCGCCAGAGACGAAAAGCGCACGCTCGTTTGTCAAAAATGCACTATACTACAACGTGTAACTCTGGCACTTGAATACTATGAACTCTGATGTCGGTGGCATTGCAACTAATGAATGCCTTCATATACTGTGAATCCCCTATCAGTGTCTATCGAAATCCTTGTATGTTAATGAAACTATATCATTGTTATCATGCCTGAAAACTGGTATGTACTCATGTACAACAAGCTACTTGAGAATAAATCTATTATTATTATTACTATACAACGACATTGTTGAGTTTAACATTGACGCGACTGAGCATATTGGTAAGTTTATGAGGAGGGAATGAATAGATAAATTTAAAATCACTATCTCATAAAAAGAGTTTGCTCAAAATGAAAAATCTGTACATATCATTTATATACATCACATAGAACATAGGGTCTTCCTCCTAACAAGACCTTAGGGTAGTTGGTCGGTAGTTTTCTTCATTTGCGACAGGTCCACTTTTGATTTTGGGGGTAATGTATGTCGATTTCCAGATTGATGGGTAGCATGCAGTAGAGTGTGAGTGATATGGTAAACAATTAAAGAAGTAGTAGATGGAGATTTTCTAAAACGGGGTCAAACAATTTTAGTATATCCGTCTACGTAACGGCTATATCTCAACGTGACCATGTCAATAAACTGACATGTATCGATTTATCCGCTTCAGAATATAGAAATGAACCCCGTTAAAATACGTTGGTAAATACTCAGCTTCATCCGACTCCGTTTCATCTAGACCGTCCGAGTTGTCATTTAAATGTCGAAAGGAACATCGGTTATTTTATTTAGTCTTTCTCCTGATACAAGAGAGAACAGTCGGTTCGAGGATGTGTTGATGACATATTTTACCTAGCGTTTACTGACAGTGAGGGACCTTGCAATAGCTATCTCAACTTTGTAGCACTTTATCTTGAATGCCTCATCATCTGTTAAGTAGAATGAATTCCATGTGTATTTTCTACTTTGTAGAAGTTTAGGAATGTTATTATCAATTCGGATAGGAGGATGAGATGATCTACGAGAAGTCGGCCACAGGATGAAAGGTTTGAAACAATCTTAAAATGTTGACTTTAACACATCCTATGCTCCTTCTACTGACTTGTCAATATTAATCAACAATTCAGTTAACAAAACTCAGCCTGGAACAGCTGGAATATTCGTTAATCAAACATTTGAACTAGACAACGTTGACTCATGAACAAATCGAAGTGTTCGAAATGTCAAATGCGATATCATATGATTACGGTTTGCCTGCGAGGTCAAAGCTAAGATTCAGTGACGTCATCACGATGATGTGTGAGGATTGCATTCGACAGTGAACATCCACGTTACACGTCAGTATGTGCCAGCTTTTTGATGCACTGAACAAGAGGACACTGAGGACCAGTTAGTAGCTGATGTGTTGCTGAAATTAACAGGAATAACACACAAAACCATTCTGTGGCCACTGCCTACAAGCTGTTTACAAACAGATGGGTGACATCATGACAGAAATCTACGTCAGGAATATTGTTGTGTCTCGTGGATGTGTGTGCACACTGTGTACAAATGTACAAGTATAATGTTGCGGAAAGTCTCCTTCATAATATGATTGGCTTCACCAAACATCCCAGTGTATCTTGTGAAATGTAAAGACACCTGCGATAACGTTTGCACCATAATTTAGTAAAGACGCTTGTACAAAACAGTTAATGATGATATTGTGTACAATAGTCGAAGTGTCAGTGGTTCTGTATACGCATACTGAATGTAAACGGTGACTACAGATGTTAACAGAAATACAGACCAAGGGATATATGAACTGCATTCAATACGGTCTGCAATTGAAGGTAAACATACATGAGCAATATAACTAACAAAATACGAAGCGACGATAACTAATGCGAGGGGTCTTGTAACTACCTCACAGACTGTGAATTTCATAAACCTGAAATGCGATACCGCGTGATAACTGTTCGCCGGCGGAGGTAAACGTTGAGAGTTCGATTCGTCATCAAGATGATATGTAAAGATTATGTCCAACAATAACAATAATAATTACTTAATCCTGTAAACAGGTACACGCTAACATTACAAGCGTCATTATTATTATTATTATTCCGAAATTTTGTACAGAATTCACACCAGTCTACAGACATGGTCATTATGATACAGAAAGCATAACTCTTACATAATAGAACACAAAGTTTTACAGAAATAAGTACTTGACTAACAGTAACATTTACAAGACAATACATACATATGCGGTAAGATTAAATGTAAACAAGAAAACCGTCAACCGTCAGCTAGAAGATATTTTGTAATCCCGGGTGTTCACGGATGCATCAGTTGAAGTAATGGAGTGTCATAAGAGCGACACAAGGTAGATTTAGATACTAGACGGTTACTTGAAATAGTCAATTGTGGCGTCAAGTACGAACATGACCTTGTGTGAACAGCACCTCGTGGGTGAACGATGGAGATCGGAAGTATCACATTAAGGTATCATGAATAGACCGCAAAGATGCACATCTCATTTCAGCGTTGATTCCTCTTGATAATTTCAACGTGACACAATAGTTGGGAACTGAAAAGATAAGGACCAATTGTAGTCTTAGGCAAACTTATCTCCAGGACAAATTGAACTAGAGTAAATTGCCCCTATGGTTACTAAGCCACGGAGTAACCTTATTTCACAGCCAGCCACCTCTTATCTATTGCTGTCATATTCCTCTGTCGTACTCCACCGCGTGTTCAAATGATCTACGATTCTGCATTCTCGGGTTTTACTCTCATTCTCAGCACCGCGTTTTCTAGTCGATAATTTAGCTTTTCGAGGGTTTCTCTTCTCTTAACGCAGTCCTTAATCTCCCAATCCAGTCAAATATGCGTGTTCCACTCATTAACCTTGTGAACATTTCCAACACAATATCCTTTACGTACGCAGTACCTAGGGCGACTTTTAAAACCATTCTACGTTAGGCTTTGCTATCAATTCACTTGCAAAACCTGACCGTTTTCCCAATATGTACTCCCAGTGTTGTTTCTGGTAGTGCTTATCGAATAACAGATACTTCAAACCCTTAAGCTGTGCTTTCAATATACAACACACATGTTATGAGTTTATCCATACCAATTGACCACTTTACATTCGCGTCTTGATGTTAATATGTGGTTCAGTGCCTCAAGTAGCATCAGAAGTAGAAAGTGTAGCCTCTCCACTGGTAGTCGATTTGTCAGTTGATGTGACTTGATAGTGAGCGAGTGTTCATGTCTCAGACAGCATCTCCTATCCTGTACCAATGTTAAATTAAAGTCACGATAATACGCTATAAGACACTGAGAAAACGTTTACTCGCACTCTATGAGACTGAAGTTCATTATAAACTTTTAGTTGTAACAAGAAAATCATCCGTGTTTTGTTGGTTAATACTTTTGAAATTAATGAAACACGTGCAAAACGATAAGAAACCCAGACTACAGTATAGTCTCCTGATTAGAGGGTCATCAAATAAAAGTATTAAATAAATGAACAAACTGAATTAATATAATTTTGTCTGCTAAATTAATTAACTGTAAATAATCAGTAAGTTATTGTTGATACTAAGTTTTTTTATTTGAAATAAAACAAACAAAATGAGTTGCTGAATGTTTCATTTACAAAACAATGTACAACAAGATTGTTTCATTATCAAAACAATATGAAGTAAAACAAAAGAAAGAAGAGACAAATAATCACATAAACAAAAGAAGATTGTATCATTTACACTAGAGTAAGATAGAAAAAGCGCAACAATAAGTTTTCAGGAATGTGAATACATCAAACAGAGGCGGTGCTACGGATCAACTAATTAACTTGTTTGTACTTACTTACTCAACTGAATCTAACCAACTAACTAATTAGCTGATTGACTAACAGACTAACTATAAAACATTGAATTGTCTTCGATAATTTCAAATAGACAAAACGTTATTTGCTGCACATTGGTAGACTTTGTTATCAAGGCGAAATGATGAATTTCTACACTTTTATTATATTAAACTGCTTACAGGGTGTTTTGTTTACCACATGCAATGGAAGTGATAAAGTCCACATCAGATCATTAAAATCGTCGACTTTTTATAAAGCTGTCAATTATTTAGCTGAGAACACGTATAATAAAGACGCGAGAATTAAATCGTTATCGATAACGCCTGAGTCGTATCACTTACATTTGCATATGGCATGTGAATCAGCTGATGAGATAATATCCACTGTGAGTTACTGTGTTTATGATTCCGTTTATTAAAAACCGTCTAATTGAGTTGAGGTTGTTTTGTGGAGATCGATATTAATTTTAGCTGTTTGTGATCATCACAGCTCAACGCTGACTGGGTATCAGTGAGAACTAGGGAGCTATGGACTGCTATTCAGTAACAGTTCAGAACTCTTCAGCTGTGCACGCCTTGGATTGCAGCTAGGAAATTGAACCCCTCTGCCTTAAAGTTTGTAGTGGCTTAACTCTGTACACCACTGAGGCGGAGTTCATCAGTAGAATTTTCACTTCCACCGATTTGTGATATACCGAGACGATCATCCTTTGTTGTAGGTGATTACTTTCTCACTCTCGACATGCCTGAACTCCACCAGTCACAATTTCTCACAATAATTTTAGAAACGTCAGCTCGCTAATTGCTAGATACAAGATGTAATCAAGTGAAGAGTCTAATGGTTTAACGATCCTAATGAAGTAATAAAAAATAAGGCATATTCTGGGGAATGATACCTGTTTTTGTAAACTTCGTCAACTAGACTAATGTGGTTATAAACTGAAGTTGATGAAATATGAAGAATTGTTAGCAGAGTAACGATGATGTAATGATGAGAAATTTGTGTGGACTGAGTGAAACAATGTCAATTTAATAGTGGCAATAATAAAATTGGTGTGAATTGAGCAAGATGAACGTCTAATTCAGAATGAGACTACTCCGGAATAAACAGAACAGATGTTTGTGGAGTGGGAGTTCACTCTAGTCAGCAAACGTGACAGTATTGCGCTGTTTGTAAACTTCATTACCTCGCTTATCAACGGACAAAATTTTTGAATTAATTGTAGCAGTATTCACTGTAACGGCTTGTCATTCTTCTAACCTGTCACATTGTTGAACTATGTAATTTGTTCAACCCATTTATCTACACATCTTATTTAATGCACTGTTATACAATTTTCATGGAATGATGAAAATAAGTTCTCGACTAGCAAAGTTATTGTCAAACACATCGGATTGTTTACGAGAATATGTCTTATTTCCATGTAATCTAAACATGTGCATGTGAGACTGTTGAAACTGTTCATGATTACATAAGGGACACTTATTCAAAAT
Organism: Schistosoma mekongi; assembly: GCA_034768735.1. Taxonomy (NCBI): domain Eukaryota; kingdom Metazoa; phylum Platyhelminthes; class Trematoda; order Strigeidida; family Schistosomatidae; genus Schistosoma; species Schistosoma mekongi. Next base: position 4,760,375 of record CM068310.1, read on the forward strand.
GCTTTAAATTTAACCTTAATGTTTCTTCCTTCAAAATAATACTTATTTTGTAGGTCAGTTTGAGTAGCTCAAATGTTGAAAGTAGTGTCACTGGTGCACACATAATTCTGCCAATCAAAAAATTGGATACTATGTATGCTCCGTCGCCTATATGCAATGTGTTGGATTTTGTACGGGAATGTTATGCAACGATTATGGAGAAGAAAGTATACATGACTTACATATCAATTATGAGATATGCTGATAATGAGACGATTGATTATGAATTGATTAAGTCGACTAGTAAAACGTTTCTGCGTTATGCACCAACAAATTCTTACCTTCTACTTTGGGAAAAGAAGTCGAATTCCGTAAGTTTCACGATGATTACGTTGATGTAAAGCTTAGCAATGTTAGGCACAAAAATTATTCTCTAATGTGTCTACGATGTGAATTGTCTGTTCAATATAGTTTGTTAATTAACATTAGTTGTGTTCGGCAACAACTGTGCACATGTTTATTGCACACTTACAATCGATTATGCATTCTTGTAGTGACAACGTTTGCGTGTCTCATTTCTATAGGATAATGACAAATATCAACTCGACCATCTTCTGTGTATAACCATCGAACTGTTGTCAGAGCATTATACATTGTTTAGTCGTCGTATTTATATTTATATTGAACACATTGATTTGACTTGTAGCAATTTTTAATTTTTAACTCTCGACCTGACGTTCGATAGTTTTTGCACTACTCTTCCTTCTGACTTTCGATATACATCGATTGTGTTTGTGATTAGTCGATGTTAGTCAATCGAGTAACGAAGCATAGAGTTATTGGAATATTGTTCTCAAATCACAGCCTTCTTTCAATAGCGACATTCAAGAACTCTTGTCCGTTCATTCCACATTCTATTTGATATCCTCATAAATGATGTAATGAATGTAATTGAGTGGCCAGTTTTAATATAAACGGTGAAAGGTTCGTCAACATGTGATCATTTATTACAGACAGCCAAAATCGACTAAGCTAAAATCCAAAGCCGTGAGTAAAACCTAATTTCATTATTCAACCACACTGTAACATGCAACACATAATAAGAATGTACAATAGAAGAATATTATGTCCAGGTTTGCGGCGGGCTCTACAAACGAAATTAATATCAATGTGACCACCATCATTATCATCATCATCAGCAACACTAGGATGAATTATTTTTGTGAGTGTTGGGTGAGGTGAAGAGTACAAACAAAGTGAATTAATGCAATAAATATGCACAATAACTAAATAAATAAATAGTTTATATTTTCAAGTATCATTTTGTACATTAGAGTATACCAGTTTACAGGTACGATCAGAATGATATGGGTTTGCGTACACACAAGGATTTTAAAAATGAGTCAATGTCAGGACATTCATAACATATGAAGACATGGTTTGAAAACAAAACCAACGGCATCAGGGTTTAAAGTACCATGATACTAAATATATGTACTACTAAGTAATAGTGATTACAACTGTGACACTAGCATTTGCTCAATCGTTCCACAACCAATGACTGCTAACAATGTAACTTGATCGAACCAAACGAAATTTATCAGTGCTGATATTTGACTTCTTTGATGTCACGTGATTATGGGACGAATGACAATAATCATGATAGTCCAAATGCATGAGTAGCGATAACAGCAGTATATATTCGTATATTAGAGAATTTTGAATAGGAATCATGTTCTAAGCATAAAGATGTCTGGTTGATTAAGATATTCTTTCAATATTAAGCATTTTGTTGACACTTCCATTGTGTATTTCACTAAATTACTTTGTTTTAGGATAAATTGACAAAATTGCTCAACTATGAAAAAATAACCTGTGGGAATAGCAGCTATCGAGATGGTGTATGTGATTGGAGGAAGATTGGTTTACCATCAACTGATGCTGCTAATCAATGTTTATTTAGATTGGTTAGCAGAACATATCACTAATCGGTTACATAGAAAATACACTTAACCGTGAAATGTGTTGCTCATGGTTAGGTGATAATATTGAATAATGAATATTTTAATGAGTTTGTGTTGAATGATTTGTTAATTGTTCTCCTTTATTATATTGGTTAATTTCAGTTACTTATAATCACTATTGGAGAGACGTATTTGGTTTAATGTTTCGATTAATTCTGTCTGTATTTGACTAATTGCCTACTTGACTATTCATTGTTTTGATTATTTTATTTGCACTGTTTTAGAATACACAAATTTGTAGGTTATTTTGTTGACATTTAATTGGTTTCATTAAACCGAGTGTAGTTTCTGCGTTCGAGAATGATATGCATATTTATTTGAATCAGCACGTCATCAGTAATTATTCATTTCGAGTATAGAAACGATTGAATTTGTTTGGTAGGGTGTAGCTATGGTCAGGTGATTATAGCATATAATGACGTTAAGCTTTGAACAAATCATTCAGTGACAGATCTCCTTAACAGATGTAAACTATATTGTTGAGAGACTATCATGTGTAAAACTAGAAAGAACGACTTGTCGTATATAAGGGAGATTGTTGTATTTAAATATGTTGAGTAGATATATGATTACACATCCCAATTGTGAGGTATCTAGGTGATTTTGTTGCACCTAAGTCAAAATGAATGGAATATTTCACTGAAGCACAAACAAAGTAATGAAATTTATGAATGCAGATAGAGATTCAAAGAGACTAAGACGATGGTCTACTTTTGGTTAGCAACCTGGAATTAATACATTTGCACCAATGAAACTATTTGAGCGTCTTGAATAGTTCGAATGAAGTTACGAGTGTTTGTGTGTACGTGAATATGCAGTAGAAAACTGGGGAAGAGGATGTGGGCAATGTAAACTACTCACTAATAATAGGCAGTATGAATAAGCACACGAAAAATTGAATCACAAACCCTGGTGAGTCGAAATGGATTTAATAATCAATGTTTCGTTACTTAACGTAACTCGCATACACTACCTGTTAGGAAATATATTATTCTGACTTACAGTGAAGTGAAACCGATGTATTTGTCTCTAGGTGTAGTAAGTTGGCGATAAATGCTTACTAAAGAAAATTAATTCTGTCGTGACAACAATTCCTGATTTTATACAACTAAAAAGAAAATATCGATTTGGTTACTAAAATACAGGCACCCGTAGGCACTGAGTATATATGTTATTCAAATTCGAATTCCTGTTATGTAACGTTTTTATGAACAGTAGTGACTGAATATGCGCCGGTTATTTTGGATATGCAGTAGAGCAGCCTAGTGGTTGGTCTCTATCTCCCATTAATTCCCACTGCACTCTTATTTGCATAATTTGTTTACTTTGCAAACAACACTTTGTCACTAGATTTTAGTACAGAAATGTGGTTGACAATAGGTGAGTCTTTGTGCTTTATTGACCTTAACATGGTATGGGCGACTCCGAATGAGAAAGGAAAAATATCATCATATACCAGTGCCTAGGTAGTCAACAGTGTTTCGTGATGGCATGGATTATGTGATAGACATACATATCCATCACGGATTGCATTTCGCAAAGAGGTGACAGTTAGTGATATGGAAATTATGAGGTCGAAAGTTACCACGTGTAAGTGTGTTGCCAACCATTTTCGGCATGTGTTTCGCGTATTAGGGTGTTTAACAATCCTAGGGAAAATAACCAACTGAGAGGACATTGTCTTGAAGACAATACAATGGCTTACTCCGAATGTGATTCTGAAGTGATACAGATCGGTTCAAATTGTAACACTAATAGACCCAATGATGAGTATCCTGTCACATTTTAATTGGTTGTAATTGATAACTTAGGATGTGGTGATCCGGTAGTGTTTATGTGGACAAAAAATGGGTTCGCCTTGACTGTTGTTGTTGTCTTGTTTTTATGCATACTTAAATACACCATGTTAGATACTTCTGAAACGGTATCGTAGTAGGGTTCATTGTATTTAAGTGTGGTAACGGACACCAACATTAATGAACTTTAGCTCTAAATCGCTGTGATTTCTAGACGCTTTTTAATTACTCATGTGAGACCTTAACAGGAATTCCTTAAATGTATTCAAAAATGAATCTACATCCCTCCGGGTAGTTTTATCATCCGTCATCACATCATAATCTCATTCATTCGTTCTTTAGAAGCTCTATCTTCAGCAGAGACTTCATAAATTCGACCACCTTGATTTCGAGAAAATAAATCTGAAGTAACATCTAGGACTGTTACTTACATGCACACAGTCTTGATTTACTGGATGCGAAACGTGCAAAAGATATTTCACCAGTTAATCGTGTGTTCATTGTAGAGTACTGAACACATAAATTGCCCAACAGAATTTATCACCATGTTGAAATAATTCTAACCAAATTATTTGTCTTATATGTTGAAGTTACACTACAGTGTCGGCAAATTAGTGATGTGGTTCCGATAAGGGGGTGCCAAAGCTGATGCTGAATAAATGGTGTATTCGAAAGAGGTAGTGGGAAATTAACTGATTTTCATATGATTTTATGTTCATTGTAAGCTAGAGAGCATTATTTAAAGAGATAAAATGCACCCTCTGTGTGAGCAAGTATGTGGTATTACCAGAGCGACTTTCAATTATTGAACCCACTCTTATGGATGAGAATAAATCGGAAGGCCGTAAAGGATGGAGGATGAGTTATATATGATCGAAAGTGGAGCGTCAATGGAATAGCGACGTCTTGGCTGGCTAACTAGAGGGAGATGTTTTTAACACTGTTACGTGTCGTGATTTGGTGATGATGCATGACCGAGCGCCTTCAGCTAGTTGTGTCCTCTAAAACAAACATGATAAGCATCAATGTCGAGAGCTCACACAACTGTGTATTTTGGGGACCGTTCATAGCTTCGGCTCACTCTTCTCTAACAGGTTCCTGAAGACCCTATGACTCATCAGCCAAAGGATGAAATCCAGTGTTTTAGACAGTGGTAAACATTCCTTTGATAGCTTGTGAGACTCTGCAGCATCTGGACGTCAGTGCCTACGCTAGGGTGTCGTTGCGTAAAACATTTTGCACAAAGGATAGTCTTTTCCTTCAGCGTTTTTTGTGATTTCCACTTGATTGTTGGTCGTTGCTTGAGGCGTGGCAACGTCGTTCATGTCAAGTTTGTGGTGAGTTCTACATCAAAAGGTTTGGCTTCTGAATAGGCTGCTTTGAGGCGGTCAGTGCTGACGTTCTTACCCTCCAAATTGTTTTTGTTTGAAGTTTGAGCGTTGTTGTGAACAAATTGTGATAAAGATCATGGTCTTCATTTTGAAGTCGAGCTGGTTTAACAATGGCCCTTCCCCTGCACATTCTGAAACATCCGCCAACATTGCACCTATTACCAATCAGCAACTAGCTGATGGTCGCACACCACTTGTTAAGGTCGTTAACATTGCCATTCAGAACAGTAATTTTGCCACCTGCAAAATGGAAGTTGACAACAGTAAATTGACATTTGCCAATATGCAGTATGTCTTACAAGAAATAACCCCGATATCACACCTTTTTGGTAAGCATAATGACATCGACGTAGAAAAAGTAAGGCAGGCTGAAGTTTTCCTCGATTTCATTTCTACTACAGTTGTAAAGCAGCATTAACTCGCTTCATGAAGCCATAGTTTACAACATACCTGACAATTCCCCTATTAATAAGGTAAAGATAACTCTCTTAAAGGCTTCCGGCATGCCCCAAGTGCCTTGTGAATGCAAGAGACTGAGGAAAGAAGACTGGCAAACTATCTGCTTAGTCCTATTTTATTTTAAGTCTACACAGGATTCCATGGAATTTATCAAGTCAGTGAATCGTGTAAGAACCAGCAGTGAGTACAAGAATGTACTAGTAATAATAATAATAATAATAGTTTATTCTGAAGTAACAATTTGTACATGAGAGCATACCAGTTTACAGGCATGATCAGAATGATATGGCTGAGTTGTAACAGAGTTTTAGTAGAGTTATTGTTATGGAATTGACGATATATGAAGTTATTAATTAGTTAAGAAGCCAAAGGTAGCTGGCTTCACAGTTTACAGTACTGCAGTACTAGAGGTATATTTTGTATTACAGAACACTTCCAGTAAACAACCGCGCGCTTTATGTCCCTGGTGCTGTAATCTCAGAGTGTAACAGAGACAAAGGCGCTGCAGGGGCTCCAAATGGTCGCTAATGTTGTTTTTACTTTCTTACATGCAGGCAAGTCGAATGCAAACCTGGAAGAATGTTCAGAGAAGCTTGAGGGTCTTAGATTGAAGGAAGAAAGTTGACCCTCTCCCACATTTGGAACCCCCGCCACATTACTCTATATATATATATATGTACTTTTGTTATTTGAATAATACATCTTTTCTTCCGGTCCTTCACGACTTCTTCCTGCTCGTGTGTTCCCAAGTGACTGCTGTGTGTTGAATATCTTGCTTCCATAGGTACAAGGGAATAGCTGCGAGAGAGCAGGACGAACAATGGGGACTATACAGAGACAGGATAAGGCTGGTATTTTGAAATTTGGTTAAGGCAGCCAGTTTGTGTTGGCTGGTCTCAAGCGGTGAGTTGTTGGTGCATTGATTACGTTTCAGGCCAACGTTTGGAGTAAGTTGCTTAAAGGAGATCAGTTCTTTGCCAGTCCAGACCATAAACTCGGGAAGACGGTGATGTAGATTATGCGATCGAAAGAAAAAAATAAATTTAATTGGTGGTGTCAAAACAATCAGTTTCAAACTAGAATCTTCCTCCGTTTTTGTGTTTTTTTACTACAACGTACATGATTTTAATGTTTGCAGTTTTAGTACTCTAATAAGCCATTGTTTATTGACTCGAGGTTTAGTGGTAAGTCGTCGAAGATTTGATACAAGTCTTTTGATTCTAGATATGGGGAGATCACTTACTTACTTACTTACTTACTTATGCCCGTTACTCCTCACTGAGGAGCATAGGCCGCTCACCAGGGTTCTCCATTTAGCTCTGTCCTGAGCAATCCTTTCCAATTGTTTCCAGTTGCTGCTCATCCTTTTAATGTCTGCTTCCGATTCTCGACACAGAGTGTTCTTTGGTCTTCCACTTTTCCGTTTCCCAGCAGGATTCCATGTTAATGCTTGTCTCGTGATGCAGTCTGATGATTTCTACAGTGTATGTCCTATCCATTTCCAGCGTCCCTTCCTAATTTCCTCTTCGTCTGGAAATTGGTTTGTCCTCTCCCATAGTAAGTTGTTGCTGATGGTTTCCGGCCAACGGACATTTAGTATCTAGTGTAGGCAGTTGTTTATAAATACTTGTATCCGTCTGATGTTGTTTGCAGTAATTCTCCAAGTTTCAGCTCTATACAGCAGGACTGTCTTCACGTTCGAATTGAAGAGTCTGACTTTGAGGTTAGTTGATATTTGTTTTGAGTTCCAGATGTTTTTCAACTGTAGGAATGCTGCCCTTGCCTTGCCAATCCTTGTCTTTACATCTGCATCGGACCCTCCTTGTTCATCGATGATGCTCCCCAGATATGTGAAAGTATTCACTTCTTCCAGAGTTTCGCCATCAAGTTGAATTTGGTTGGTGCTCTGTGTGTTGTATTTGAGAATCTTGCTCTTACCCTTATGTATGTTCAAGCCTACTGATGCTGAAGTTGCTGCTACACTGATTGTCTTCGCTTGCATTTGTTGGTGTGTATGTGCTAAGAGAGCTAGATCATCTGCGAAGTCCAAATCATCGAGTTGCATCCTACTTGTCTATTGAATCCCGTACATTCCCTTAGATGTGGTCTTCATGATCCAGACAACAACTAGGAGGAAGAGAAAAGGTGAGAGCAGGCAACCTTGTCTGACTCCGGTTCTCACTGAAAATGCATTTGTCAGTTGTCCTCCATGCACAATTTTGCACTGTGTCCCGTCGTAAGAGTTCCGGATGATGTTGACGAGTTTCTCTGGTACGCCGTAGTGTCGAAGAAGTTTCCATAGTGATCTCCTATCTACACTATCAAACGCCTTCTCATAATCAATGAAGTTGATGTATAGTGGCGACTTCCATTCAATTGATTGTTCAACGATGATCCGTAGTGTTGCGATTTGGTCCGTGCACGACCGATCCTTCCGAAAACCAGCTTGTTGATCTCGAAGTTGAGCCTCCACTGAATCTTTCATTCTATTCAACAATACTCTGTTAAAGACTTTCCCTGGTATCGACAGTAGCGTGATCCCTCTGTAGTTGTCACATTTTCTCAAATCTCCTTTCTTTGGTATCTTGATAAGATAACCTTCTTTCCAGTCTGCCGGCACTTGTTCTTCCTCCCAGATCTTTTTGAATAAAACGTGGAGTATCCTTGCTGTTAGGTCGATATCTGACTTCAGTGCTTCAGCTGGTATGTTGTCCGGTCCTGCTGCTTTCCCACTTTTGATTTGTCTGATGGCCATCTTAATTTCTTCCATCGTTGGTGGAGTGACATCTATCGGGAGATCTGTGGGTGCTGCTTCGATGTCCGGTGGGTTCAGTGGAGCTGGCCTATTTAGAAGTTCCTCAAAGTGCTCTACCCACCTATTCTTTTGTTCTTCAATCTCAGTGAGTGTCTTGCCTTCTTTGTTCTTGACCGGTCGCTCTGGTTTACCATGTTTATCTGCCAGTTTCTTTGTCGTGTCGTATAGCTGTTTCATATTTCCTTCTCTTGCAGCCTTCTCCGCTGTCGTTGCAAGGCCTTCGATGTATTTCCGTCTGTCGGCTCTAATGCTCTTCTTTACCTGCTTATTTGCTTCTGAGTATTCAGCTTGAGCCTTGATTTTCTCTGCTCTTGTTCGACTGTTGTTGATTTCTATCTTCTTGTTCCTCCTTTGCTGAATTTTGCTCAATGTCTCAGTGCAGATCCATTCCTTATAATGATGCTTCTTGCGGCCCAGAACCTCCTGACACGTTGACGTTAGTACTTCTTTGATTTCTTTCCAGTTGTCCTCCATAGTGGTTTCTTCCTCTTTCGGTAGATCTTGTAAGGCTTGGGGCCTGTTGTTAAGAGATATTTTGAATTCATTGAGTTTGTTAGTGTCTCGGAGAAGGCCTGTATTGAACCGTTGTACTGCTGACACTCCAGTTGTCCACTGCTTCTTTAGCTTCAGTTTCATTTTAGAAATCACCAGGTGGTGGTCTAAAGCTATGTCAGCTCCTCTCCTGGTTCTTACATCTTCCATGGATCTTCTAAATTCTTTATTGATACATATATGATCGATTTGATTCTCAGTAGTATGATCCGGTGAGACCCATGTAGCTTTGTGTATGCGTTTGTGGGCGAATATTGTACCACCTATAACCAATTTGTTGAAGGCACACAGGTTTGTAAATCTTTCACCATTGTCGTTTCTGTCTCCCAGTCCTTGTCGTCCCATGATTTCTTCGTATCCAGTGTTGTCCATTCCGACTTTGGCGTTCAGGTCCCCCATCAGGATTGTCAGATCCTTTCCTCGACACTTTGCTATAATTGATTGCAGTCTATCATAAAACTGATTTTTGTCTTCGTCATTGCCGTCGTTGGTTGGTGCATAGCATTGGATAATATTCATTGTAATCCCTTTCTTCATTGTTTTGAAAGATGCTTTGATGATCCTGGGTCCATGTGGTTCCCATCCCACAAGTGCATTACGTGCCTCCTTGGACAACATCAGAGCAGCTCCTTGAGTGTGGGGAGCATTTTCCTCTTCGTGGCCGGAGTATAGTAGCGTCTCTCCTGTAGCCAATGTTTTCTGTCCAGCTTGAGTCCAATGGGTTTTGCTGATTCCGAGTATTGTCAAGTTGTATTTCTTCATTTCTGCAGCTATTTGATTTGTCTTCCAGCTCTCCCACATTGTTCGAACATTCCATGTACCTATAAAAATATTTGCTCTGGTTGTTAGAAGGGGAGGCATCGGCCTCATGACTTCCGAAGAATTTCGGCTTTCATCATGAGGCGTCATATATCCTTCCAATCCCAGGGCAGAGTTTAAATGGTTTATCTTATTTAATCTGGTTTGCGTTTTTTTAGCAAGTTTGGGTTTTAAGGGATGGGGGCGCTAGCCCTATGCCCAACCCTCCTTTACCTGGGCTTGGGACCGGCAGTTACCCTAGAAAGGCTACAGGCGGAGTTATGAGGAGATCAGGCGTTTGAATATTAGGATAGATTTATTAGTGTGATATTTTGTGGTAGTTTATTCCAGAGTTTGCTATAGAATACGATAAAGAACTTACTGCGATGTTGTGTTTGGTATTTGTCGATAAGTAATGTTGCTTCGTAGTTCCGAAGATCGTATCTAGGCATTTGATTCCACATGGGTGAGAAAGCGGAGAATGATATTCCGTTGATTATTTTATAAAAGAATATTAAGTTATGTCGTAGTCGACGACGACACAGGGGTTCTAAAGAGAGTACTTCACATCTAGTCGTGTAGTCCATGTTTCCGTTAGTTGCCAGAATTCTATGTGTGAAACTTCTTTGTACACTTTCGACGCGTTTCCTATCTATGCTATTCATACTCGAAAAGATAAATGAGCAGTACTCGAGTATAGGTCTTACACATATCTTAAACAGAGTAAGTTTGGCCTCGGTTGTATGGAAGTTTTTAAGAAGGAAGCCTGTTAATCTTCTAGTTTTAGAGATAATAGAGGAGGCATGTTCCGTGAACTTTAAGTTGCCGGAATATTTAATACCCAAGTCGTTTGTTGATTGGAGTATTTGGACCTTTGACTCATTTAAATAAAACGTGGACTGTGGGTTATAGTTGCCTATGTGCATGATTCCACATTTACTGTAGTTAAGTGGTAGTTGCCATTTTTTAGCTCCAGAAAGTTAGGTTATCGAGGTCCTTTTCAATTAGAGTCATGCCTTCTTCTAAAGAGTCCGGTTTAAAGCTATAAACAATCTTGAGATCGTCCGCATATAAATACGGTCGGCCATGTTTTATAACGTTATTTATGTCATTTATGTAAATAACGAACAATAAGGGACCCAGTACACTTCCCTGTATAACCCCGCTGGTAATTGGTTTGGTCGATGATAGACTATTGTTGCTGACAAAACACCACTACACGCAGAGCTCGTAACAGGTACAGCTTCTAATCTAAAGGAACCCAAACATGAATTAATAAGCTATAACAGCCTCAGCAAAGCCAGTCCTACAGTAGACTGTAGTGAAGGCGACATGCCATTAGAACCATCAACCCCGCCGACTAAACTAAAGCATGGGGGACCACATAGTTTAAATGGACCGATTACTTCACTCGGCATAAGTGCGCAGACTACGTCACTAGCAACAGAAATTGCTACCGACCCTGTAGATTTAGACATCACTCCCCTACTGCGCACGAATGTCTCTCAAACTAATGTGACGCACGAGAAAATGTCATGCACCGATATCAGGTAACGAAGGTAGGCGCTGTAGCGTCGACTCCACGACTTATAACCAGCGGGGTTGTGCAAGGCAGTGTTCTAGGGCCCTTACTCTTCATTATATGTGTCAATAGCATATACAAGTGCTTCATAACAGGAAAACCATACCTGTATGCCGACAACTTGAAAGTAGCCTATAAGACTGACAAAATGATGTGGCACATTGCATCGAAAATATGCAGGACGAGCTAAACAAACTAGGTAAATGGTGCTCCGACTGGTGTCTGGAGTTCAATACTGAGAAATGTGGGTAGATGCGTTTGGGGGACCCAAAACTTGGAGTTCAACTTGTACTTAGCAACCGCAAACTTCCTAAACTTAATACGGTAACCGACCTAGGCAAACAATATTCTCACAACATTAACTTCTCTGAGCACATTTCTGCCTAACTGTCCAAATCACGACGGCTCCTAGGCTTCATTCTAAGAAACTTTCATCAAAATGAGTCAAAACCCAGTCTCTTCTAAATATGTGTAAGACCTACACTTGAGTACTGTTCCTTCCTATTTAGCGATCTACGAACAAGTGATGGGATGAGAGCAGAGAGTGTGCAACGCTACTTAACACGGCAGATGATTAAAGGTAAATCCAAAATAGACTACAAAACTAGGTGTCACATGCTCGAACTTGAACCTCTATGGAAAAGAAGACTAAGAACAAACTTAATCCTTTTTCTATAAACTGCTGCACAATATGACCTACACCTCAATTAATATTGCATACCGTACCTACACTCGGGACTATTATCTGAGAAATAAGATTTCTCAAGTTAAAATTGAAAATTACAAAACGAAAGCTCGCGCAAACTTTTATTTGATTAGGTATGGTCAAATATGGAACAAACTGCCAGCAGCAGTACGCATGGCAGACAATCTCCAAGTATTTTGCAGGCTACTTAATACAGCTCTCAAAGATATTAGCTTTCTGACTGATGAAGCCACTTATTCAGACACACTAGAAATAATAGGTCCCCCTAATATCTGAAAAAGATTAGACATCAAAGACGCAACGCGACTACCTGTCAGAGTAAAATATATCAATAGACCATTAAACGTTCATCTACAATTTACTTGCCAGAAACAACGGCTTACAGTCAATCTGATCATGGTCTGGGTCATCCTCATACCTATGTACTACACACATAAAATCTTTTTCTCTTTATTTCTTTTCTTTTAAAAGTTTACCCGAATATCAACCTTGCATACTCCAATGCCTCACGATGGATGTCCGCTGAACCCAGTATCTTGCTACTGAGTTTCGCCAGTAACCAGAACCTATAGATGATTATGTACAAAACAAGTATAACGAAATACTACTAACTTCTCTTCTACATCCGAATTCCAAGTACTCTTGGTCTTATCCCACATGTGATCCATTCTGCTAACTCAGCCGGTTTTTGGAATTGTAACGAATTGGTCAAGAAGCGCGCGTTTGTTTGTAATATATGCACCATGCCACAATACATATATTTAGTGTCCTAGCACTGTAAATATTGCTGCAGTTGGTTTGATTTTTAAGTCAACTGTTTGTATGCTATGAATGTCCTTACAGTGACATTGTCGAAATATTTGTGCGAATTTAAACTCATATCATTCTGATCATGCCTGTAAACTGGCATGCTCTCATGTACACATTGATACTTGGGAATAAAAGCTATTCATTTAATTATTTATAAGCGTTGTGTTGCCAACACCAATGTCGGTCTTTCTTTCGTCGATGTTAAGATGAGAACCTTTTCCGTGAGGATCTTCGTCATCGAGAATCACTTGGTCGGTGTCGTTCCTGTAGGTTGAGAAAACGAGAAGGAGTATTCCACTGTTTTGTCACTTCATTTTCGGTAGCAAGAAGTTTTTCTGTAACGGAATAAACCTCATTGTAGAGAGTTCTAGTAATCTCCAGAATACGACTATCAGACGAAGCTAGTTTATCTATTGGGTTGTTATTAAAGGTTACCAGAACTGCTTGCATTTGTTGTTGCGGTTTTGATAGAAAGAGTTGACGGAAGAAACCTTTGCCTAAAGTGCGTTAACCAATTGCTTCTCTCATGCAGGACAACATTTCTGTCTCTGAACCGCTTCCGAACTCCATGGTGTGAAACAACTCATCAAGACGTTGTCTGTCGGACAAGTCCGTGCGTTTGAGGATTGATCATTTGAGCTGGTCATAAGGTTCCAAATATTTGGGGCTGAAAAAGGAAGGGGTGACGTACCTGATCAATTCAGGTGGAAGTGACCTTGTAACTGAAAGGAAGTGAACTCATGGATCTGTCACGCCGTGGTCTCGAAACTTGGCTTCTGCGTAGCAGAACCAGGCTCCTCTGTTTTCTGTCTAAAAGGAAGGAGCTGAGAGTTTGGAGGTGTGGGAGTTTTAATCTTATTAAGTTTAGGAGTCTGATCAGTCACCATTAAAGTAATAAATAAAGTTTTTATTCTCAAGTATCGTTGTGTACATGAGAGCATGCCAGTTTACAGGCATGATCTGAATGATATAAGTTTACATACATACAAATATTCCGACGAAGTGTTAGTGTCAGGACTTTCATAAGTATAAAGATATGCATTGACAACCAAACCAATTGCAACAAATTTCACAGTATTAGGACACCATTTATGTGTGTTGTAGCATGGTGCATATATGACAAAGTCCCGAGAGCTCCTTGACCACTGCGTTACAGTTCCGAAAAAACGGCTAAGGGTTTACAGATTGGATCACTGTGCATGTTCAGACGCGAGATAGGACCAAGGGTACTTGAAACTTGGGTGTTGAGGAGAAGGCAATAGTTTTGTGCCAGTAAGTTCCATATTTGTTTTGCACATAATTTTCTACAACTAGAGGAAAGACAAAAGAAGGGAGAACACAAAACAACAGCACTGGTATTCCGGGCTTAACAAAACTAGTGGTCAGGATTAGTAGTTATACTTCCAACATGCCACTTATGCTTATAGGCTGATTAAAATGGAAGAATACTATCAAATGACCAAGACAGGTGAGTTGTGCTCACACGTTCAGAGTCCCTATTATTTCGCTAGTGGAGTAAGAAACAATAGTTGGTGTGAACATTTTTAACGAGATTTCAGAAGATATGAAGTTACTAACATGCCGTACAAATAAAGGAAGTAAATCTGTTTTCCGAATGGCTTGAGGCAAATGGTTCCAGATTCTCGAGAATTTATTTGTAAAATAATTCATATAAAGAGCGGATTTAGATTGAAATATTTTTATTTTTCGAGGCTGAATTGCGTAAGCAAGAGGGTTCCTCTAGCTGAATTGTACTAGGCGATGAGAACACTAGTTTGTTTAATATTTTATAAAAGAAGATTAGGTTTAATTTTAGCCGTCGCCTCCATAAGGTATCTAGTCCTAACTTAGTGCATCTAGTTTTATAGTCTAGAGTACGATCAGCCTCAAGAATACGAAGAGTAAAGCGACGTAACAATATAAGCAATCACAAAAGTGAGGTAAAAATATTCGAAAAAATATTAACTATACAATATTTCTCTGTTAGGAACTATAAACATGACAAGACTCACAGTTATGATCGTGTCCATATTACGTCGTGCTCACAAATGAAGTGCACCAGGTGTATGTCCAAGGTACATTTGTAGTATTACCAGAGCGACTTTCAATTATTGAACCCACTCTTATGGATGAGAATAAATCGGAAGGCCGTAAAGGATGGAGGATGAGTTATATATGATCGAAAGTGGAGCGTCAATGGAATAGCGACGTCTCGGCTGGCTAACTAGAGGGAGATGTTTTTAACACTGTTACGTGTCGTGATTTGGTGATGATGCATGACCGAGCGCCTTCAGCTAGTTGTGTCCTCTAAAACAAACATGATAAGCATCAATGTCGAGAGCTCACACAACTGTGTATTTTGGGGATTGTTTACCACTACAGACATGTTGAATCATTGCTAAAGTATTTCGCGTTTCACTCAGTTGAATTTCGACAATATGTTGATAGTGTGCCCTTCTCGACGA
The DNA here is from genome assembly GCA_034768735.1 of Schistosoma mekongi. Lineage (NCBI taxonomy): Eukaryota > Metazoa > Platyhelminthes > Trematoda > Strigeidida > Schistosomatidae > Schistosoma > Schistosoma mekongi. The sequence goes on from CM068310.1 coordinate 4,775,752, forward strand.
ATAGATTGACTAACGTATCATTGCAGAAATGAGGGGCCGCCAACTCAGATATGTCGTAGTAAGAATAATCGCATAGTGGACTATTACCACCTGCTGTCAATTAAATCAGTTAAATACAAGAGCAATGCATGAAACGTGGCTGGTCGCAAAATTAATTCACTCCATGTCTTAGTGACCATAGGGACAATCTACTGATGTCCAAGTTGTCCTGCAGATAATTTTGTCTCAGATCACAATGCCTCACGTTACAAGACCAACGAGTGTCCTATCGTCGGACTCCGCAACATGTTCGACATCAGCCGGTAAAACTCATCCCAGAATACATATGTTGACAGAAACCTGCCACTAATTCGTCTTCAGTATCAACATGTCTTGTGAGTTAACAAATTGACATGCATCGATTGGAAGCATGAACCATCATTGTTGTGCGTAATCCTCACACATAATCGTGATGGCGTCTGGAACCTCCTACTTCTGTGTTTTCTGAGGAACAGTGACCACATGTTGTCTCATTGCAGGTTTCAAAGACCTGAACTATCATGCGAGTCAACTATATGTAGCCTGGGATTCGTTACCTGATTGATCATTTAATGTTAATCAGTCAGCAGCATTCAAGACAATATTCAAAGAGGCCACAAATCACTTATCCCGTGATGGATTCCTCATAAATTATCGCATAGTTCTCCCTATCAAACTTAGACAGTGTAGAAATGATCTATGAGATTTATTCTTCCTAACAGATAATGAGATACTCACGTGATAACTCAGACAATCTAGATGAATTGGAGTTGGATGGTGTAAAGTAATGGTCAAAGTATTTTAACAGAGTTTAGTCGAAGGATATCAGCATTGATTCTTCACCATAACCACGGTACTGGTGTGTAGGTCATGTTATATTTGAGAATATATTGAGAATATCGCCGGGTGGACATAATTCCAAAACCTCTTGCAGAGCTGCTTGAAATTTCTTCCCCATCCAGGCCTAGTTCTCTTGAGACTGGAAGGATACTATAGTGAGTACTAGTTTTAAGAATGTGAAACAACAACCCATGTCCAACTACAGACAAGCCTGTTAACGGATACTCAACTTTCCTGACTATCCTTATACGCCTAACATAAAATGAATCCAACATGTAAGAAGTTCCTCCGATATTTTTATAATCGTCAGTTGATATGGTCTTGTCGACATTATGTTCAAACAGACCTAATCTCTTTGCTCCGCTCAAAATCAGTAATAATTATCGACGTCACAACATGCAATTCACTACTACAGAGCCTTCAAAACCAAAGACCATTTGTAACGTTATCAGTGACACATGGATAACGTCCATCGTCTGTATTACAAGGGTGTCTTGGATTTTGTTAATCCTCATTACTTACAGACTTGAATCATCTTTTGCCATACCCAAAAGCTGCAGATATTTCCATACTGTGCAAATAATTCGTCAAGATTGCGTTTCTGGATCCTAATTATTGAGTTTATAGTCTTTAAGTTTGTTGCATGTTTTCGTGCACTGATGATTACACTACATATGCCAACCAACAAAATATATCCCCTACTAAAGTGAACGAGACTTATTACATATCTCAGGATAAAAACTCATTACCACTTGACATTTCTTTAAATGGTAAATTAAGAGCAACGGATGGACGACGGGAAAAAGGACACGTATAACCGCACCTGCTAAAAATTGATAGTCAACATGGCAAGAAGCAGACCATCTAGCACAAAACAGCATACTACAATAAATGAACTTGGAAAAATAAGGCAAGAAAATTTGGTGCAGCAACTCAACCTATAACTATAAGCTCTCTTAGTCCACATACGCATAACAACACGCTTGCACCACTTCTAAATTCTTCTTATAGTGACACAAATAAGAACGGTTTCAACCCTAACTATATAAATCCCAACTTTCATCGTTATCACAGCATAATAGACAGGAATCAAAATATTTCCGGGATACCGGACAGCAGCGTCACTAATGAAACAACTGGTTGATATCATTTCCAACCAAATGGTATATTCAACCTCGTTAATCCCATACAGTCTCAGCCAGTTAAAATTCCCACCCTATCCCTCGGGCCAGTAAGTCCGAATACACATAACAGCTCCTATAATGAATCCAGTCGTAACCCTAACTGTCAATATGAGCTGCCCGAAAACCAACAACCACCTACACCTCACTTAAACTACACCCCTGATATTAACTGTGACTCATACATGAATGATACCCTTAATCAGCTTTACTCATATAGCAACGCATTCATCTTATGTCTAATAAATGCTAGGCCGATATGTAACAAAATGACTGACTTAATTATTCTGGCGTCACCCCACAAATCATCGCTCATTATGATTACTGAAGCATGGACTAATTCAAGCATCCCTGATATAACTATATCTCTTGATAATTACAACCTATGCCGTAGTGATAAATTACATGGACGTGATAGGGGTTGTATGAAGTTTATTCAAAGCTGAACTCTCCTGTGATATTCCAGGGCTAAATGTAACCGAAGACTCCGTATGGATTATCCTGTAACCTACATGGTCTGAATCGATCCTATTCGGTCGAGTACCAGCCTCCCAACGTCGCCTTAAGGAATATAGATTTACTAACAAAAAATTTCATATTAGAATCCTATCAATTCTTCACTGGCAGGATTAATTGTGATTTTGACACGTCCGAAATCTCATGGTTCCCACCTAAAGCACCAAAACGCTACGATCCGTTTATCGGATGTTTGGAACTCGATGGTTGGACTCAGTGCGTTCGTAATCCCAATAGACTCCAAAATATCCTAGACTTAGTTTTCTCAAACGGGCTCTCCCCACACGCTGTGCACACCGGGAAGAAATTCCCTGGTAGCGACCATAACATTGTTATATGCAGCTTTGATATAAACATTACGGCAACTAACCATTAAACAACTTCACGCAGTCGACACTTTTACAAAGCCGACTGGATGAACTTTCAACACTACATCGGCAGTCTCAATTGAGAAAGTTACTTTGATGAAAACAACGCTAACAAATCGACAGATATTCTCTATTATAACATAAATGATGCCTTCGATAAGATCGCACCATTACGACAACCAAAACCTAGAATTCCCAAAGATTTGTTCATCCCAACGCAAATACGAAGACGCCTCCGAAAACATGCTTCCTAATTTCATAGATCCAGAGACATTTCATCGCTAGTCACAACGAAAGAAATATATGTAATGACTGTGGAGATACGCGTGGAAAAAGCCACTGTAGAAGAGAAACAAGCTATCATAAACAAAAATCCCTCTGCTCTCCTAGGAATTTGTAGAAACAAAATCAAGGGTTCTAAAATGAAAGGAGGAAATCTCTTTATTGGTGAAAATCAAATATATGACAACCCTAAACTCATTGTTGAACTATTCAGTAGACACTTTAGTACCACACTAACGAAAGGAAATTATGAAGGTGACTATGAATTCACTGTAACGCCATCATAAGAACTCACAAATGTAATCTTCAGTAGCCAAAACATTGATAAAGCCATAAAGACGCTAAAGTACTCAAACACCGAAGGGCCTGATGGTATCCCAGCAAGCATGATTAAAAGGGGGGGACGAAAATTTCCATCTACTACTTCTTTAATTGTTTACAATATCACTCACACTCTACTGCATGCTACCCATCAATCTGGAAAACTACATACATTACCCCCAAAATCAAAAGTGGACCTGTCTCAAATGAAGAAATCTACCGACCAACTAACCTAACGTCTTGTTAGTGGAAAATAGACTAGATTAAAGCATGCTCAGTTCATGATCGTGATGGCGCACGCTGATTGGCTATTTTTAAACCAATCAGCTCTAGCGGATTATTGGAGAAGATTCTGGAAGCTTCTTATGTGAATACTGTAAATACATTAAGGTTTCTGTAACTAACGATTCCTACTTCTGTCTACCCTTGTTATTTGGAAAATAATTTCGTTCCTGTTCAAACGTGTTCTGATTTGGGATCTTATCGAGTGTTTGGTGTCTGAGAATACCAAGCAATAGGAGTAATTGGATCGTTGTATCTAGGACATATAACATTCAAAATGCGGATATCAGATGACCAGCTCAATCGAATACTACAACAACAGCAAGCACAACTTGATGCACAAATGCGGTTGTTAGAAACTCTTACGCAACAGCCATTGAACATCCATTGCCCAAGTTCACATGCCTTTTCAAGTACTTCTTGTGATGCAGTTGCCAGCAGCATACCAGAATTCTATTATGACCCCGAAAGTGGAAATACCTTCCTCATGTGGTTCAAGCGTTGGGAAGACACATTTAGAGTAGAATTCTGTAAACAAGATGATGCGTGGAAGACTCGATTGCTGATGCGTAAGCTGGGAAGTAATAAACATGCACGCTATGCTGATCATATATTACCAAAGTTACCTCGAGAGCTCAGCTTCGATGAGACGGTAGCTCAATTATCAAAGATATTCGGCAAATCATCCTCATTGTTTAGTATTCGTTATCAGTGTCTTAATTTGGTGAAACGCGAAACTGATGAATATGGTGCTCTAGCAGACATTGTCAACAGAGAGTGTGAACGGTTCAAGTTACGCTCATTGACAGAAGACCAATTTAAATGCCTTATATTCATCAAAGCCCTTCAGTTACCGCAAGATGCTGAGATTACAACTAGACTCTTAACTCGACTGGATCAAAATCCAAACATCACACTCAGAACATTGACAGATTAGTGTAAGCGGCTACAAAACATCAGACACGACAATCAGTTAATTGAACAGGTAATTCCTAATTCAACCTGCGGTAGTGTCAACGCTATTACTAGGTTAAAAGCTCAGAAACCGAGAACAAGTGGTAACAAACCAACGACCGCACGTTGGTTATGTGGTGATTGGCACTATGTACGATTCTGCCCATTTAAGAAGCATAAATGTCAGAAGTGCAATAAACGTGGACATAAAAAGATCATTGCCCACCGGATCGTACGTCCCAACCCAAGAAGAAACATAGACGTCCTTGACACATGATGAAGTCAGCCGAATCTCAATCACTTTCTCTGGTAGCAGCCTTTCAAACAGACTATGACATTCAGAGAAAGTATGTTACTATGCAGATTAACGGCATATGAGCTCGTCTGCAAATCGACACAGCATCCGATATCACCCTAGTGTCTAGAGAAACATATAACCTGCTTGTGAAACCGCCAATAAAGCCATCTAAGAAAATTGCTAAAAACGCATCAGGAGGAGTTCTGCAACTGGTTGGCGAATTACAGTGTGAATTTTCTTTCAATGGAAATAGCTGTGAAGGAATATGCTATCTTACAGAACGACCATACCTTGATCTTCTTGGTCTTGATGTGCTAGCGAAACTTGAAATAATGGATATACCCATCAACAGTGTTTGCAACGTGTCGTGTCCATCATTAGACACCCCTATACGTGCAAAACAGACAGGTGAAAAGTTACTGGAAAGCTAAAGAGAAAATTCGCTCCTGTTTTTCAGAATACCCTTGGTCACTGCATCCAAATAAAAGTTCATTTACCCGTGAAACCAGATGCTAAAACTATTTTTTGTCCGAGACGTCCTGTACCATATGCTGCTTTTGAACTAGTCGATCAGGAACTTAATCGTTTGCAGCAAGCTGGCGTAATCCAACCAGTCAATTACTCTGCATGGGCAGCGCCAATAGTAGTGATTAGAAAGTCCAATGAAACCCTACGCATATGTGCTGATTTCTCAACCGGTTTAAATGATGCATTGGATGTATATCAATACCCGTTACCAGTTCCTGAAGACCTGTTTGCTAAGCTAAATGGTGGTACGTGTTTCGCGAAAATACACTTCTCCGATGCCTATCTGCAAGTAGAAGTAGTTGATGATAGTAGAGCTTCTGACTATCAACACTCATCGAGGGTTATTCCAATACACCCGCCTACCATTTGGCACCAGGACAACACCTGCCATCTTTCAGCAAATAATGGATACGATGCTAACAGGTATACCTGGTACAGCAGCTTATCTAGGTGATATCACAGTTATGGGTTCCACTCAAAGTGAACTTTCTGATCGACTACATGAAGTTCTTAACCGAGTGTTGGAGTACGGTTTCCACCTACGTGAAGAAAAGTGTATCTTCTTCATGCATTCGATTAAATACCTTTGTTTCATCCTAGATAAGAACGGTCGCCGACCAGACCCTGCCAATATAGAAGCTATTCAGAAAATGCTTGTACCAACTGACGTCCCTTCATTAAGATCCTTCTTGGGATTAGTTAGTCATTAAAGCACATTTTTACCTGAAATGCATCGAGTGGGAGGTCCTCTGAATGAATTACTAACAAAAGATAAACCTTGGCAGTGGTCAGGAGAATGTCAAGCATCGTTCGACAAAGTCAAGTCAATGCTCAGCTCGAAGCTTCTGTTAACACACTTCAATCGCAGCTTGGGAATTGTTGTTGCATCTGATGCCTCTAGTCATGAAGTTGGAACAGTGATATCCCACGTGTTTCCAGACAAATCAGAAAAGACGGTTGCTCATACTGCTAGATCACTCACCCCAGCCGAGTGAAACTACAGTCAAATTGAAAAGGAAGCTCTTACAATCGTTTTCGCTGTTAAAAGATTACATAAAATGCTGTATGGCCGTAAGTTTACTCTACTGACAGGTCACAAACCAATGATTACAATCCTCGGTTCTAAAAAAGGAATCCCTGTTTATACGGCTAATAGACTACAGCGCTGGGCAACTATGCTTCTAAGCTATGACTTCAACATCAAGTATCAGTCAACAAATACTATTGGTCAGGCCGATGCCCTCTCATGACTAATTGGAGTCCAACACCCTGGACCGGAGGACATGATCATTGCTTCCACACCAGTTGGCCCAGAAATACGGAGTGTAGTATCAGATGCCATTCGAAACACTCCAGTGTCGTCAGACGAAGTCAGAGAAGAGACTCTTCGAGACCCAGTTCTACAAGAAGTTAGAAAGTTCCACCTATAAGGGTGGCTCTCGAAGACCAACTCTACAGAGCTTCAGCAGTTTTACCAGCGCAGACTGTCCCTCTCAATCATTGACGATTGCCTTCTGTTCGCCGAACGCGTCATAATTCCGAAGAAGCTACAACCAGCAGTGCTCGAACAGCTGCACGCAGGACATCCCGGAATAAATCGCATGAAAGCGCTAGCACGAAGTTATGTTTACTGGCCGCAATTAAACACTCAGCTTGAGCAGCTATCCCGTTCGTGTACTAAATGTACATTAGCAACAAAAGAACCGAGGAAGTCAGAGTTGCAATCATGGCCAATACCACAGTCACCGTGGCAGCGTATACACTTGGACTTCGCTGGTCCACTTCATGGACAAACTTACCTTCTCGTAGTTGATGCTTACAGCAAGTGGCCAGAAATTTTCCTCATAGAGCGTCCAACTGCAAGCTGCACAGTCAGAAAACTACGTCAATTGATCAGTCGTTTCGGGGTTCTAGAACAAATAGTCAGCGACAACGGAACACAGTTTACGTCTGCTATCTTCTCAGACTTTTGTCGCCAGAACGGAATCAATCACATCCGAACACCTCCATTCCACCCTCAATCAAATGGCCAAGTAGAACGCTTTGTTGGTACATTTTAAGATGCTCTGAAAAAATCAAGAGGGGATGAGACCACCGAAGAGATCAAAGAGAGGTTCTTTCTTATCTACCGTTCCACACCGAACCCTCGGACAACTAACGGGGTCTCTCTAGCAGAAGCACTACTGGGCAGAGAAATACAGACATATTTCGATAGCATCCGTCCGACGCCAGCTCTTGAGACTCTACGGAACGTAAAGATGGAGAAACAGTCCAATCGTCGGCATGGGGCGCAAAGACGATTGTTTGCTGTGGGTCAAAGGGTACTTGCTATGGACTATCGGGGCAAACATCGTACCTGGACAGCTGGTCGGATCATGCCAAAGAAAGGAAATGTGGTGTACGAGGTGTCCGTTGGCTCAGAAGTCTGGGTCTATCATGCGGACCAACTGAAACCAACCTGCATCGCCAACGACGAGACGCGGCATAGACTACCTCTCGATGTTCTGCTGGACGCCTTTAAGATGAAAACACCTGAAACAGACGGGACAGTCGTTGTGCAAACAAAGGATGATACCACTTCTTTATTACCTAGAAGGTGGACAAATCGGAAGCACAAACCAGTACAACGGCTGCAGGTGAATCCTAACACCAGATCCTACGAATCTGCTCAAGGAGGAGGTGTTAGTGAGATATAGACTGGATTAAAGCATGCTCAGTGCATGATCGTGATGGCGCACGCTGATTGGCTATTTCTAAACCAATCAGCTCTAGCGGATTGTTGGAGAAGATTCTGGAAGCTTCTTATGTGAATACTGTAAATACATTAACGTTTCTGTAACTAACGTTTCCTAATTCTGTCTACCCTTGATATTTGGAATGTAATTTGTTCCTGTTCAAACGTGTTCTGATTTAGGATCTTGTCGAGTGTTCGGTGTCTAAGAATACTGAGCAATAGGAGTATTTGGGTCGATATATCTAGGAAATATAACACGTCTGTTATCTCTAGAGTGACGGAAAAAGTAGTAACGGTTGGAATATTTTAGTATCTTCAGAAACACAATCTGATCACCACCTTACAACACGGGTTTCTGAAAACCAGGTCATGTGACACGTGACTATTAGACTATCTTAACGATATAACCACTCAACGCGATAAGGGAATGGTAGTATCGACCGTTTTCCTTGACTCCAAGAAAGCTCTTGATAAAGTCCCACACCATAAACTTCTTCATAAACCAAAGTCGTTAGGAATCAAAGACCCATTACACTCCTCGCTCAGTTCATTTATCACAAGAAGAAGCCAAGTAGTTAAATATAATGACCACCTCTCGTCGCCCAAACTTATTACCAGTGGGGTTGTTCTGAGCAGTCCTGGGTCGTCTTCTCTTTCTGATATATATAAATTATATATGTGAAGTCATACATTTCGGTAGACCATACCTGTATGCGGATGACCTGAAAATAGTGTACAGCTTTAAGCCTAGTACATCTAATGAAGGCACATCCAATATCCAGAAAGACCTAGATAAACTATCGATTTGGAGCCAGAAAGGGCAACTACCATTGAACCACAGTAAGTGTGGAATTACACAATTCGGAAAATATGATGTTCAACAAGAACTCTATTTGAATGAATGTGAAATTCAAACACTAAGCTCCATATGTGACTTGGGTATATGCTACAGCAAGAGCCTTAAGTTTACTGAGCATGTATCGTCAATTATACCCAAATAAAGACGACGAATTGTCTTTATTATTCGAAATTTTTACACCAGGGAAGCCAAGCTTGCAATATACAGGATGTGCGTACTTCCTATCCTAGAATACTGCTCGCTAGTCATCTCTAATATGAACCACACAGACACCATACAAATTGAAAGTCTCCAGAGAACTTTCACCCGACGATTACTGGAGTATAACGGTAACATAACTTACATAGAAAGATGTAGGTTACTTTCTCTAGAAGCCATATGGAGACGCCGTCTAAAATGTAACCTAATTTTTTTCATAAAATAATTCACGGTCTCACTTTCTCAACCACTTATCCCTCCTGGAAGACTGCTCCCAAATATAACCTAAGGATTCTGACTCGAACACTGTATACCGAAAAATGCAAACACAAATCACGAAATAACTTTTTTAACGCCATACAGTTTATTATGGAATGGGTTACCATTTTCTATCTGCTTCTGTGACAATTTACCAAAAATTTCGACGCATGGTAAGCTTGTTATTTAATACCGATGAGACCCAGCAACTCTTCCCTGAAGTGTCTGGAAATCCAGACATGATAAGACACGGGCGATATCACATCGAGCGTACAAGTTCGCGGCTTACATCAGAAGCCTGTATGTCATTAATCTTATTATAACCCTGACCTTTAACAGAAACTCGGTGTGAATACTACTATTGTACTCTTCAGAAATAGCCAGTCTATCAAGGGTAATAACCTAACTCTTACCAAGTGAGCTTTAATATTTAAGTATTTACCGATTCAAATAATTTCACTTCTCTGAATGCTTAAATAACCAGCAAAGAGCAGCTGTCATAATGCTGTTGTTCCGTTCTGCTGTTTGTCCTCCTTCTTTTTTTCAGCGCTACGAGATCGCCTTATATTACGCAAAAGGTTGAATATCTACATCTTTCGTCAGAATGTAACCCTTCGTAATAGTGGCATAAACCAATCCTGCCATTCCGGTGCATTACAAACTCGTCCCGACGCCATGTTTGTAATGGACGCTACAAAATGCCAATTTAAAACAACGCTTGATATCCCACTATCTCTGTGTATCGCAGTACAATAACTTTGCATAACAACTGAACCATTTTTACTGCCTGATATGTTATTGTTGATCTTGCATGTGAAAATAGCTTGCTCCTGATATCAAGAAATAAATAATAACTATTATTACTAATGTCTCTACCTAAGGCACAAGTATCTAGCCCGCTTGCTTAATAATCTACCTAGAGGCGAAATTAACAAAATCTACACTGTAAGTTGCTTTTAGACAACATACCAGCTGAGGCACTGAAGTCAAATTCAGAAACATTTGGAAAGATACTCCACATACTCTTCAGGAAAATTAAGGAGGAAGAACAAATGCTAACTGACTGGGATGAAGGGTATCTTATCAAGATACCGGAGAAAGAAGATCTTAACAAGTGTGAGAACTACAGAGGCATCACTCTTCTTTCAGTACCAGGAAATATTTTCAACAGAGTGTTATTGAACCGAATGAAAGATACAGTCAACGCCCAACTTCGAGATCAACAGGCCGATTCCGTATGAACCGACCAAATCGCGACTCTACGGTTCATTGTTGAACAATCAATTGAATGGAATTCACCACTTCTCTTCAGTATCCTCTACTACGGGAAAACATTCTTCAGAGTGGAAAAGAGAGCATTCTACGACACTATGGAGTACATGAAAAGATACCCAACATCATATGGAATTTTTACGCCAGCCTGCACTGTAAAGTAGTGCATAGACGTCAACTCACAGATTCATTTGAAGTAAAGACCAGTGTCAAACAAGGCTGCCTACTCTCACCCTTCTTCTTTCTGCTGGTAGCTAAGTGGATCATTAAAAATGCATCATCTCACGGCAATCTAGGAATATAGTGAACAACATCGATGCAACTAGATGACTTGGACTTTGCAGCTCTTCTATTCCACACACAGCATCAAATGCAGGTGGAGGCGAACAATGTAGCAGCAGCTTTGACAGCAGTAGGCCTCAACATACACAAAGGGAAAAGAAAGATCCTTTGATACAAAATAACAAATACTAACCCAATTACACATGACAAAGGAATTCCAGAAGCTGTAGAAACTTTTACACACTTGGGCAGCATCATCAATAAGCAAGGAGGGTCTGATGCAAATGTGAAGTCGTGAATTGACATGGCTAGGGCAACATTTCTATAATTTAAAAACATCTGGAACTCGAATCAACTGTCAATCAACATTAAAGTCAAAATTTTCAATACAAACGTCAAGAGAGCTCTATTGTATTCAGCTCAGAGTTAGAAAACTACAAAACCATCCATCATTCAAAAGTTACAGTTATTTATAAACAGATATCTGTGTAAGATACTTCAAATGCATTGGCCAGATACCGTCAGTCACAACGCGTTGTGGCAGAGAACAAATCAAGTTCCAGGTGAGGAATAAATAACGAAAAACAGCTGGAGGTGGATAGGATCATCAGTGAGGAAATCATCAAATCACCAACTTGGAACCCTGAAGGTCAAAGGAAAAGTGAAAGACCCAGGAACACATTGCGTCGGGAATTGAAGACAAACATGAAGAGAATGAGGAATACTTGGAAAGAGCTGGAAAGGAAAGCCCAGAAGAGAGTTGGTTTGGGAATATTGGTTGGCAGTGTATGCACCGCATGGAGTAACGGGCACTGATTAATTGATTATAGTTGCGCTTATTTTCACGTAGCTGAGTAATTTCTCCCTCTCATGTCTTGTTATTTTTACTGGTATTTGAGTACGAATTCATATGCATGCTATTTTCATTGGATAGTGATCTGTACTCATATTAAGACAGCCTAATCGACACTAGCGTCTAATCAGATACGTCATGATAAGGTACGTTATTTGGTTAACGAAGATTATCTGTACGTGGGTGCCACAGTGGCGTAGCGTAACTGTATTATCGACCAGGCAGAGGCAAACACTCACCTTATCTAAATGCAAGGCTTGACTACCGTTCTGTAAAGGCTAGACTTTATTCACCTTGCTTCTTCACTATCTGTTAAGTTCAGATATAATGAGCTCCACCACACCAGACGTTTATAAAATATATGAACTACGGAAACCTACGGCAGATTAGTAGTAAGAATTTTGAGCATCACTCCATCGCTGATTAATAATAATAATAATAAATTTCCTAAATATCAGGTGCAAGCCACTTTTACAGGCAAGATCAACAACGACACATCAAATAGTAGAAAGGGTTTAACCGTTATGCAAACTTATTATATAATGACGCACAGAGATATTGGAATAATAAACTTTGTTTTAAATTGGCATTTATTTAACGTCCATTACGAATATTACCTCGAGACGACCTTGTGGTGCAGGAGAATAACGGGAGGGGTTCATGTCACCAATACGAGGGGTTACATTTTGACGGAAAATGTAGACATCCGACCTTTCGCGTAAAATAAAGCAATCTCGAAGTTCTGAAAGGAAAGAAGGAGGACAAACAGTAGAACGGAGCAAAGTATATATACAGTATATATACAATATATGGTAGACGTGACTTTTACGGCCGAAATTGAGCGACTATAAAATGACCTTGGAAGACTTAATCGAAATGAACCAACCACAGCCCTCTAAACCAGAGCCGACGATTTTCTCTAAATTTTAGTGATTTATTAGAGATTTCTAAATTCAGACTCATTTTAGTATGCCTTCCTCACGGAAATCTTTGGTAAATTACAAAATATCTACACTCTTAGACTAGATGCATATAATATCAAGACTTAACTATAACCCAAAATGCAATGAGAAATCCGTCATTTCTAATAAATTATTTATGATTGAAATTGATAAATTATTCAGGATATATTGTTTTTATGTCATCTAAAAACTTATGTAAGTTATTTCCGAATTACTTAGACTTAATATCACGATGCATTTTACGTAAATATAATAATAATAATAGTTTATTCTCAAGTAACAATTTGTACATGAGAGCATACCAGTTTACAGGCATGATCAGAATGATATGGCATAATTGTAACAGAGTTTTAGTAGAGTTATTGTTATGGAATTGACGATATTCAAAGATATAAATTAATTAGGAAGCCAACGGTACAAATAGGCTTTCCAACTATCACTATATATTATTGTTCCGCGTAATATGTATTTTTCTACCAGAGGAAGAAGTGTAGAGGCCAATTTGTCGCGAATCCTCTTACAATGTCCCTTGTTTAATGCTCTATCCGATATACCAGAGAGCTACATATTTCACGGCAATATTCAGAAACATCCGAAAGTGAAGCGGCTGTCGTTACTTTAATGCAAATCACCCATTCGTTTACTAAAACGAGGATTTGTTTCAATTCTAGCCTGGAACGAGCAAAATAAAGACCTTTGGCACCAGCAAACAGTACAACGAAATCAACAGCCATCTCGTGTCCCTTGTTTTTTTAGAAAACTACCATTTCCTAGCCACATTGACAATTTCATCATTTTCTTAACAATCCCATAGTTTGCAAACGAAAAACGAGATTTTTATCACTAATAAGTTCTCGAACACTAGTGTTAGCATGATGCCTTCAAGTGTCCGCCGTGACCTTGGAACCACTCCTTCCTTCCTCACTGCTTCGGCAGTAAAAGTCATGTCCACCAAATATATATACAGTATATATACTTTTCTGATTATTTAAGCAATCAGAAAAGCATAACTGTTTGAACTGGCAAATACTTGGATATTAAAGCTTATTTAGCAAGTTTTAAATTTTTTTGCTTGTTAGGTTGGCTATTACGGTAGTGTAAAGTAGTAGTGTCCAGACCGGGTCTTTGAGATATGAGCAGTTAACTCGTTTGCTAGATATGAGGTGGTCCGTGATTTATCATGTCTGGATTTCCAGACACTTCAGGGAAGAGTTGCTGGGTCTCATCGGTATTAAATAATAAGCTTACCATGCGTCGAAATTTTTGGTAAATTGTCACAGAAGCAGATAGAAAATGGTAACCCATTCCATAATAAACTGTATGGCGTTAAAAAAGTTATTTCGTGATTTGTGTTTGCATTTTTCGGTATACAGTGTTCGAGTCAGAATCCTTAGGTTATATTTGGGAGCAGTCTTCCAGGAGGGATAAGTGGTTGAGAAAGTGAGACCGTGAATTATTTTATGAAAAAAATTAGGTTACATTTTAGACGGCGTCTCCATATGGCTTCTAGAGAAAGTAACCTACATCTTTCTATGTAAGTTATGTTACCGTTATACTCCAGTAATCGTCGGGTGAAAGTTCTCTGGAGACTTTCAATTTGTATGGTGTCTGTGTGGTTCATATTAGAGATGACTAGCGAGCAGTATTCTAGGATAGGAAGTACGCACATCCTGTATATTGCAAGCTTGGCTTCCCTGGTGTAAAAATTTCGAATAATAAAGACAATTCGTCGTCTTTATTTGGGTATAATTGACGATACATGCTCAGTAAACTTAAGGCTCTTGCTGTAGCATATACCCAAGTCACATATGGAGCTTAGTGTTTGAATTTCACATTCATTCAAATAGAGTTCTTGTTGAACATCATATTTTCCGAATTGTGTAATTCCACACTTACTGTGGTTCAATGGTAGTTGCCCTTTCTGGCTCCAAATCGATAGTTTATCTAGGTCTTTCTGGATATTGGATGTGCCTTCATTAGATGTACTAGGCTTAAAGCTGTACACTATTTTCAGGTCATCCGCATACAGGTATGGTCTACCGAAATGTATGACTTCACATATATAATTTATATATATCAGAAAGAGAAGACGACCCAGGACTGCTCAGAACAACCCCACTGGTAATAAGTTTGGGCGACGAGAGGTGGTCATTATATTTAACTACTTGGCTTCTTCTTGTGATAAATGAACTGAGCGAGGAGTGTAATGGGTCTTTGATTCCTAACGACTTTGGTTTATGAAGAAGTTTATGGTGTGGGACTTTATCAAGAGCTTTCTTGGAGTCAAGGAAAACGGTCGATACTACCATTCCCTTATCGCGTTGAGTGGTTATATCGTTAAGATAGTCTAATAGTCACGTGTCACATGACCTGGTTTTCAGAAACCCGTGTTGTAAGGTGGTGATCAGATTGTGTTTCTGAAGATACTAAAATATTCCAACCGTTACTACTTTTTCCGTCACTCTAGAGATAACAGACGTGTTATATTTCCTAGATATATCGACCCAAATACTCCTATTGCTCAGTATTCTTAGACACCGAACACTCGACAAGATCCTAAATCAGAACACGTTTGAACAGGAACAAATTACATTCCAAATATCAAGGGTAGACAGAATTAGGAAACGTTAGTTACAGAAACGTTAATGTATTTACAGTATTCACATAAGAAGCTTCCAGAATCTTCTCCAACAATCCGCTAGAGCTGATTGGTTTAGAAATAGCCAATCAGCGTGCGCCATCACGATCATGCACTGAGCATGCTTTAATCCAGTCTATATCTCACTAACACCTCCTCCTTGAGCAGATTCGTAGGATCTGGTGTTAGGATTCACCTGCAGCCGTTGTACTGGTTTGTGCTTCCGATTTGTCCACCTTCTAGGTAATAAAGAAGTGGTATCATCCTTTGTTTGCACAACGACTGTCCCGTCTGTTTCAGGTGTTTTCATCTTAAAGGCGTCCAGCAGAACATCGAGAGGTAGTCTATGCCGCGTCTCGTCGTTGGCGATGCAGGTTGGTTTCAGTTGGTCCGCATGATAGACCCAGACTTCTGAGCCAACGGACACCTCGTACACCACATTTCCTTTCTTTGGCATGATCCGACCAGCTGTCCAGGTACGATGTTTGCCCCGATAGTCCATAGCAAGTACCCTTTGACCCACAGCAAACAATCGTCTTTGCGCCCCATGCCGACGATTGGACTGTTTCTCCATCTTTACGTTCCGTAGAGTCTCAAGAGCTGGCGTCGGACGGATGCTATCGAAATATGTCTGTATTTCTCTGCCCAGTAGTGCTTCTGCTAGAGAGACCCCGTTAGTTGTCCGAGGGTTCGGTGTGGAACGGTAGATAAGAAAGAACCTCTCTTTGATCTCTTCGGTGGTCTCATCCCCTCTTGATTTTTTCAGAGCATCTTAAAATGTACCAACAAAGCGTTCTACTTGGCCATTTGATTGAGGGTGGAATGGAGGTGTTCGGATGTGATTGATTCCGTTCTGGCGACAAAAGTCTGAGAAGATAGCAGACGTAAACTGTGTTCCGTTGTCGCTGACTATTTGTTCTAGAACCCCGAAACGACTGATCAATTGACGTAGTTTTCTGACTGTGCAGCTTGCAGTTGGACGCTCTATGAGGAAAATTTCTGGCCACTTGCTGTAAGCATCAACTACGAGAAGGTAAGTTTGTCCATGAAGTGGACCAGCGAAGTCCAAGTGTATACGCTGCCACGGTGACTGTGGTATTGGCCATGATTGCAACTCTGACTTCCTCGGTTCTTTTGTTGCTAATGTACATTTAGTACACGAACGGGATAGCTGCTCAAGCTGAGTGTTTAATTGCGGCCAGTAAACATAACTTCGTGCTAGCGCTTTCATGCGATTTATTCCGGGATGTCCTGCGTGCAGCTGTTCGAGCACTGCTGGTTGTAGCTTCTTCGGAATTATGACGCGTTCGGCGAACAGAAGGCAATCGTCAATGATTGAGAGGGACAGTCTGCGCTGGTAAAACTGCTGAAGCTCTGTAGAGTTGGTCTTCGAGAGCCACCCTTATAGGTGGAACTTTCTAACTTCTTGTAGAACTGGGTCTCGAAGAGTCTCTTCTCTGACTTCGTCTGACGACACTGGAGTGTTTCGAATGGCATCTGATACTACACTCCGTATTTCTGGGCCAACTGGTGTGGAGGCAATGATCATGTCCTCCGGTCCAGGGTGTTGGACTCCAATTAGTCATGAGAGGGCATCGGCCTGACCAATAGTATTTGTTGACTGATACTTGATGTTGAAGTCATAGCTTAGAAGCATAGTTGCCCAGCGCTGTAGTCTATTAGCCGTATAAACAGGGATTCCTTTTTTAGAACCGAGGATTGTAATCATTAGTTTGTGACCTGTCAGTAGAGTAAACTTACGGCCATACAGCATTTTATGTAATCTTTTAACAGCGAAAACGATTGTAAGAGCTTCCTTTTCAATTTGACTGTAGTTTCACTCGGCTGGGGTGAGTGATCTAGCAGTATGAGCAACCGTCTTTTCTGATTTGTCTGGAAACACGTGGGATATCACTGTTCCAACTTCATGACTAGAGGCATCAGATGCAACAACAATTCCCAAGCTGCGATTGAAGTGTGTTAACAGAAGCTTCGAGCTGAGCATTGACTTGACTTTGTCGAACGATGCTTGACATTCTCCTGACCACTGCCAAGGTTTATCTTTTGTTAGTAATTCATTCAGAGGACCTCCCACTCGATGCATTTCAGGTAAAAATGTGCTTTAATGACTAACTAATCCCAAGAAGGATCTTAATGAAGGGACGTCAGTTGGTACAAGCATTTTCTGAATAGCTTCTATATTGGCAGGGTCTGGTCGGCGACCGTTCTTATCTAGGATGAAACAAAGGTATTTAATCGAATGCATGAAGAAGATACACTTTTCTTCACGTAGGTGGAAACCGTACTCCAACACTCGGTTAAGAACTTCATGTAGTCGATCAGAAAGTTCACTTTGAGTGGAACCCATAACTGTGATATCACCTAGATAAGCTGCTGTACCAGGTATACCTGTTAGCATCGTATCCATTATTTGCTGAAAGATGGCAGGTGTTGTCCTGGTGCCAAATGGTAGGCGGGTGTATTGGAATAACCCTCGATGAGTGTTGATAGTCAGAAGCTCTACTATCATCAACTACTTCTACTTGCAGATAGGCATCGGAGAAGTGTATTTTCGCGAAACACGTACCACCATTTAGCTTAGCAAACAGGTCTTCAGGAACTGGTAACGGGTATTGATATACATCCAATGCATCATTTAAACCGGTTGAGAAATCAGCACATATGCGTAGGGTTCCATTGGACTTTCTAATCACTACTATTGGCGCTGCCCATGCAGAGTAATTGACTGGTTGGATTACGCCAGCTTGCTGCAAACGATTAAGTTCCTGATCGACTAGTTCAAAAGCAGCATATGGTACAGGACGTCTCGGACAAAAAATAGTTTTAGCATCTGGTTTCACGGGTAAATGAACTTTTATTTGGATGCAGTGACCAAGGGTATTCTGAAAAACAGGAGCGAATTTTCTCTTTAGCTTTTCCAGTAACTTTTCACCTGTCTGTTTTGCACGTATAGGGGTGTCTAATGATGGACACGACACGTTGCAAACACTGTTGATGGGTATATCCATTATTTCAAGTTTCTCTAGCACATCAAGACCAAGAAGATCAAGGTATGGTCGTTCTGTAAGATAGCATATTCCTTCGTTAATCTGCATAGTAACATACTTTCTCCGAATGTCATAGTCTGTTTGAAAGGCTGCTACCAGAGAAAGTGATTGAGATTCGGCTGACTTCATCATGTGTCAAGGACGTCTATGTTTCTTCTTGGGTTGGGACGTACGATCCGGTGGGCAATGATCTTTTTATGTCCACGTTTATTGCACTTCTGACATTTATGCTTCTTAAATGGGCAGAATCGTACATAGTGCCAATCACCACATAACCAACGTGCGGTCGTTGGTTTGTTACCACTTGTTCTCGGTTTCTGAGCTTTTAACCTAGTAATAGCGTTGACACTACCGCAGGTTGAATTAGGAATTACCTGTTCAATTAACTGATTGTCGTGTCTGATGTTTTGTAGCCGCTTACACTAATCTGTCAATGTTCTGAGTGTGATGTTTGGATTTTGATCCAGTCGAGTTAAGAGTCTAGTTGTAATCTCAGCATCTTGCGGTAACTGAAGGGCTTTGATGAATATAAGGCATTTAAATTGGTCTTCTGTCAATGAGCGTAACTTGAACCGTTCACACTCTCTGTTGACAATGTCTGCTAGAGCACCATATTCATCAGTTTCGCGTTTCACCAAATTAAGACACTGATAACGAATACTAAACAATGAGGATGATTTGCCGAATATCTTTGATAATTGAGCTACCGTCTCATCGAAGCTGAGCTCTCGAGGTAACTTTGGTAATATATGATCAGCATAGCGTGCATGTTTATTACTTCCCAGCTTACGCATCAGCAATCGAGTCTTCCACGCATCATCTTGTTTACAGAATTCTACTCTAAATGTGTCTTCCCAACGCTTGAACCACATGAGGAAGGTATTTCCACTTTCGGGGTCATAATAGAATTCTGGTATGCTGCTGGCAACTGCATCACAAGAAGTACTTGAAAAGGCATGTGAACTTGGGCAATGGATGTTCAATGGCTGTTGCGTAAGAGTTTCTAACAACCGCATTTGTGCATCAAGTTGTGCTTGCTGTTGTTGTAGTATTCGATTGAGCTGGTCATCTGATATCCGCATTTTGAATGTTATATGTCCTAGATACAACGATCCAATTACTCCTATTGCTTGGTATTCTCAGACACCAAACACTCGATAAGATCCCAAATCAGAACACGTTTGAACAGGAACGAAATTATTTTCCAAATAACAAGGGTAGACAGAAGTAGGAATCGTTAGTTACAGAAACCTTAATGTATTTACAGTATTCACATAAGAAGCTTCCAGAATCTTCTCCAATAATCCGCTAGAGCTGATTGGTTTAGAAATAGCCAATCAGCGTGCGCCATCACGATCATGAACTGAGCATGCTTTAATCTAGTCTATTTTCCACTAACAAGACGTTAGGTTAGTAGGTCGGTAGATTTCTTCATTTGAGACAGGTCCACTTTTGATTTTTGGGGTAATGTATGTAGCTTTCCTGATTGATGGGTAGCATGCAGTAGAGTGTGAGTGATATTATAAACAATTAAAGAAGTAGTAGATGGAGATTTTCATCCCCCCCTTTCAATCATGCTTGCTGGGATACCATCAGGCCCTTCGGTGTTTGAGTACTTTAGCGTCTTTATGGCTTTATCAATGCTACGGTACGATGTGTCGTGATCTGGTCGTGGTGCGTGACCGAGCGCCTTCAACTTATTAGTGTCTGCTAAAACAAATATGGTCAGCATCAATGTCGAAACCTATGTAGCTATTTATTTTGGGGATTATTTACCGCTACATGTTTATGATAGCTTGTTTCTCTTCTACAGTGGCTTTTTCCACGCGTATCTCTACAGTCATTACATATATTTCTTTCGTTGTGACTAGCGATGAAATGTCTCTGGATCTATGAAATTAGGAAGCATGTTTTCGGAGGCGTCTTCGTATTTGCGTTGGGATGAACAAATCTTTGGGAATTCTAGGTTTTGGTTGTCGTAATGGTGCGATCTTATCGAAGGCATCATTTATGTTATAATAGAGAATATCTGTCGATTTGTTAGCGTTGTTTTCATCAAAGTAACTTTCCCAATTGAGACTGCCGATGTAGTGTTGGAAGTTCATCCAGTCGGCTTTGTAAAAGTGTCGACTGCGTAAAGTTGTTTAATGGTTAGTTGCTGTAATGTTTATATCAAAGCTGCATATAACAATGTTATGGTCGCTACCAGGGAATTTCTTCCCGGTGTGCACAGCGTGTGGGGAGAGCCCGTTTGAGAAAACTAAGTCTAGGATATTTTGGAGTCTATTGGGATTACGAACGCACTGAGTCCAACCATCGAGTTCCAAACATCCGATAAACGGATCGTAGCGTTTTGGTGCTTTAGGTGGGAACCATGAGATTTCGGACGTGTCAAAATCACAATTAATCCTGCCAGTGAAGAATTGATAGGATTCTAATATGAAATTTTTTGTTAGTAAATCTATATTCCTTAAGGCGACGTTGGGAGGCTGGTACTCGACCGAATAGGATCGATTCAGACCATGTAGGTTACAGGATAATCCATACGGAGTCTTCGGTTACATTTAGCCCTGGAATATCACAGGAGACATTTCAGCTTTGAATAAACTTCATACAACCCCTATCACGTCCATGTAATCTATCACTACGGCATAGGTTGTAATTATCAAGAGATATAGTTATATCAGGGATGCTTGAATTAGTCCATGCTTCAGTAATCATAATGAGCGATGATTTGTGGGGTGACGCCAGAATAATTAAGTCAGTCATTTTGTTACATATCGGCCTAGCATTTATTAGACATAAGATGAATGCGTTGCTATATGAGTAAAGCTGATTAAGGGTATCATTCATGTATGAGTCACAGTCAATATCAGGGGTGTAGTTTAAGTGAGGTGTAGGTGGTTGTTGGTTTTCGGGCAGCTCATATTGACAGTTAGGGTTACGACTGGATTCATTATAGGAGCTGTTATGTGTATTCGGACTTACTGGCCCGAGGGATAGGGTGGGAATTTTAACTGGCTGAGACTGTATGGGATTAACGAGGTTGAATATACCATTTGGTTGGAAATGATATCAACCAGTTGTTTCATTAGTGACGCTGCTGTCCGGTATCCCGGAAAAATTTTGATTCCTGTCTATTATGCTGTGATAACGATGAAAGTTGGGATTTATATAGTTAGGGTTGAAACCGTTCTTATTTGTGTCACTATAAGAAGAATTTAGAAGTGGTGCAAGCGTGTTGTTATGCGTATGTGGACTAAGAGAGCTTATATAATCCTCACATACTCTCGAAGTTAAACAAGATGTGCACTAATACATACTCAAGGACCAGCTTACAGACAAATCTAAACACAGATGGATGTAGTGTGTAGTGAAATTAAATTAACGCTGCAAACAACGCACAACACAATTATACTTTTGTAAAAATATGTTGCACGATCTCATCCATTGATAAT
Source organism: Schistosoma mekongi (assembly GCA_034768735.1). Lineage (NCBI taxonomy): Eukaryota > Metazoa > Platyhelminthes > Trematoda > Strigeidida > Schistosomatidae > Schistosoma > Schistosoma mekongi. The sequence goes on from CM068310.1 coordinate 4,797,922, forward strand.
AGTGGCTAACTGCCTCATACCTGACATGTTTAAATTGTAATCATAATGTCTTCTCACTACAGCGTCGAGAATTACCGGCTTAAGTTAGTCACTGAAGCTCTAATAATGATTGTATTTGGGTGTTGTGGAGACTGTTGCCAAGTCACTAGATACTATAACCATACACTACCATGTTATCTATTTTGTGAAAAACAGCGCAGTCTGGATTAACTAAATTACTGAAAATAGCTACATACAGTTACCAGTAGTAATATTACACACATTCTGATAAATAGGTGCTTGAAATCTACAGGGTTGATTTACTGACCGAAAGGTATTATATGAATAAGTCAATGCGCAAGCCTTATGTGTGTGGTTAAATTTAAAGTGTTTGGATAAAAAGCAAGAAGTAAAGATCACAGCTAATACCAGTAATCACATCATTAATACAATATAAGCTGGTTATGAGACATTAATATATGTGACAAGATGTCCATTAAAAAGTGAGTATAACGCCTAACAGTGATATGATATACCCTGCAATACACTTGTCTAACCTGATAATTTTAAATTAATGAAGTAACGCTCATATTCTAAACTACATGACTGGAAAGCTAACGATTATTAATTATTAACATCTTGAAATATCAGCCGTATGTTTCGTGCTAGAACTAATTCTAAACAGTAGATCATCACTGACAATATACACTTTTCTTAAATGATCGGTAAAAAATCATTACTGTCAGAGAAGTAACCATTTGAGCTTTAGTTGTAGATTATTTTGTGGTCACGTACCTGATGTTGAGAAGGGACCGAAACTAAACGAGTTAAGAAAACAGAATGTGTACAGTTGAGAATCATTTAGACAGTTAATGGACAATCGAAACAACACAACCTAATTTATTGTGATAAAGTATTCAGCTTTAACAAAAATTAACAGGTAAAGATCAAAAGCTAGTAAAAGAAATTGGGCTTCTGTAAGCATTTACTAAACAAAGACTGCTGTACTCGAATTCAAACCATACTCCAAATTTGAGAGCTAGTGATACTACTACATGGTTGACTAAGCCGGAAAATGAGAAACGGAATCGAAAACTGTAACTTAACTAATAAAGATAGAGCAACTGTGCTATTGTTCCACAACAATTTTATGAATGGATACGCACAATAAAAATATTTACCCTATGATAACGGGTAAATATGAATTAAACAAAACCACTTATCATACTGTACGTTTACAGATTTAATATTGCAACATGAGCTGGATTGGAAAGTCACTGTAAACCAAGAGATACTACACAGTTATTCAGCTGGATGTCCGCTAAACGGTTTAACGGCTAAATTCATAGCTAAATCTGAATGTTCTAGGTTCAATTTTCTGCTGGGATTGTGAATGTACACTGCCGAGTAGTACCACAGCATGATGAAACAGCTCTCCAGTACTAGATCATAGCCTTAAATGGTTGTCTAACTTCGACCAATTCAGAAATCTTCAGAACCATACAGATTACAAACAAACTTATTTATATATTTCCACAAGCGCAATATGAAGAATTATAGCTTAAATGTTCCTGTATGTTAGGTTTCTGTAATTAAGATGTATATGATAAAAGCAAACAAGCAGAATGACCAGCGATTTATTGACACCAAACGAAGTTATTCTTTGAGTCCCAACCCATTTAACTAGAGTAAGAAGTCCAGCGTAAGCAGGAAAAGCGTACATTTCACAAGCATCCAGAAAGATGAACGACAGAGTACACAACTCACGATATATATATATATATATATATATATATATATATATATATATATATATATATATATATATATATATATATATATATATATATATATATATATATATATATATATATATATATATATATATATATATATATATATATATATATAGAAGACCTAGTCTTTTTCTCATATGTCTGTTACACGATATTGACCAAGCGCATGCCTTCCTCCAGACATGTCAATAACTTAATTTTCTGAATGAATAATTGTTTTGGGAGATCCGTTATCCTCGACATTGTCAGACAATGATATCACAACATGAAACTCACTATTGTTTCCTACATTATTTTGTAACCAGGTCAATAATTGGTAGTGTCTTGTTCAATGGATACAGTGCAAGATCGATAAGAGCTCATTATTCATCGATACAAACAGGGATCCACTGAAACAAGAAAAAGTTTGTACAAATTCGTTTATTAAGTGGAACGAGGGTATTAATGAATAGAGTATTTTTTTCTTACAAAAAGATGTTTATGTAATGACTATCTGATGCGACTTCCAATAGCCTATGCTTTGTAATGAGTTATTTCATATCTACAAAACATCGGATAGGCCCAAACATAATAATCATACATACTTTAAATAATAATCATGTTGTTTCCATCAAAATTTAACAATTTTTATGTATACTACTAATGAGAATGATTCATAAACTTTGTTAAGTAGACAAAAAGTATTTTTTCGTAAGCTAATACATGGTTCCTGACAAACGATAAGTATGACTGTGTTGTAATGATTGTTACTTTAATTCATTAACATATCAAATATATGCAAATTAATCTATGGAATATATATGTGTTCCTTCAATTTTTCAATACCACATTAAGATGATGACATTAACAAATGAAAACAAAGGAGTCGAATTAATGTAGTAGGAATAACATGATTAAATATTTAGAAAATGGTTTAGGAAAGAAGAGTAGGACTCAGGAAGATAAAACAAGTGAATACAAATATGCCATTGTAATCAGCCATAACCCTTGTCACTCAACGTCTTAAATCGCTGATGGAGCGGAACTCAACTAGGTAGTCTGAATGTGCACAAATAGCTTATGCCAACAGTCAATGACTACATAGATTGTTACCACTGTCTCGGTTTCGAATATATACACATTGTCCCTACTCTTCCCAAACGATCCTGAATGAGAAATCACAAAAGAATTCCTCAACTGCTTCAAATGTTTTCATAGTATGATCGTCATGGCTTATTACGACTATGTGCAGAAATGATTATTGAAAGTAGCTTACAGATAAAGTAGGAACATACGTTTTGGTGTAGTTAGTTGGAGGGTATTATAATTAACAAAAAATCATTGACAATTCGTCAAATGCTGGATGGCGTTGAAATCCATGATTCACCCGAGATCTGAATGAAGCATTACAAATAACAAACCATAATAACACTGTGACAAACGTAAAACGGGAGAACGAGCACCGTGTCATTCGGCGCAGATCACGTAAAACGAATAACACAGATATTTGGAGACAATTATTATACATAGTGACGTTAAGGTCAACTCAAAAATCAAAAACTTGTAACGAAGTTTGTGTGGGGGAAGGACCCATACAGCTTATATACAAAAATGACAAGGGATAAATGGTCTCATTAAATTACTTCAATCCAATAGTGGCAGATAAACATGGTTATATTTTGGTAAAAGATCTGAGAGTTGTATGGTGGTGGTAATATATATGCTGTTTAAAAAGCATTTATAATCAAATATATGAACCCTTGTGAGGTCACTGTAACAATCTGACACTGGTTTTGAAGCTAGAAAACAACTAATTCTGGGAAATTAGGCTTATCCTAGACATGGAAGTGGATACATTGAACAAAAATATTCACCCTTCATCGGGTTTTTGAGCATATACAGACTTACCGTTTAGTAAGAAGTATTCTTTGACCTGAAAAAAAAGTAACGGTATTTTACATTAAGAGTGCGCCATGAAAACATAAACCTTATGAACACTCTGTATTGAGAATTATCAACAGCAAGTGATGTTTTTCAGCACTGGCCCTTATTTTCTTTAATTCCGTCAAAGATATACTCCTAGGAACTCCACTCTTTTCATAGATTGACCTGTTACATGAAGGCTCATTAATCGATTTAGAATATGCAGAAAATAGTCCTATTCGGTGAAGACATTGACAACAAACAATATCCTGAAGGCATTTTTGAGGTTGCTTCATTTTATCTAAGTACAAAATTGCACTTCATAAATTGATTTCATTATCACCTAAACTGATCATAAGGAACGAGGTAGTTGAGTGAGTTGATCACTTTACTTATCCTGAAAGTCTGAACAGCATAAGTGAGTCAGTGATGAAATATTGGCACGGATTTAGAAAGATTGTTCTACTTTTGTCAACTTACGTTACATGGGGAGATATCCATCTGCCAAACAAACAAGCAGTAATTTATCCTATATCAACACATAGATGTGAAACATGGGATATACACATAAAAGATATGCGTAGGCTAAAGATTATTGATCGTAGGTGCCACACATTTCAGCGTCAGTCGCGTACGGTAAAACAATTAAGTAATGACGACGTATTACGGAAATAGCGACACATCTTCTAAACATAGCTCGTTTTCCTCTACTGTCTAACTAGGATTTGATATCGTTGTGTTAATGTGGTATGAGCTGACGCACACATATTGCTAGCTCTACACTGTTTATGACTGACTGATTTTGCCAAAGATTCATTTCACGACCATGTGTATTAAAACACGCACACCCGCTATACAGCATAGTAGATAGACGTAATGTTAAATTAAACAAATTGTTAGGGATTCGGAATCCCTAGAAATACAATTGTTCATTTTATCAAGTTGTATTGATTTTTTGTTAACATGATTTGTAAACTTTCATCACTTTTATATGAGCACATTTGACAACATTTAATTGTATTATTAAAAGTGTTGATAATTTTATTTGGTGAATAATCATCATGATTATTTTGTATATATAAGCGAATGTGTAAAATATAATCCGACTCCGAATCTTATTCCGACCTGTCTGGTTAATCTATTGTCTTATTCTTCTATCTCCGGCTTGGGACTGAGTGGGCTTAAGCAGTCGCGAATTATCAACTAGGCACACTTCAATAAGCGTCCGCGCACAACCAACTGATCAACGGGCCAATTTTTTCACACGTTATAACAGTGGCGACGAGGAACACTTCAACAAACGTCTGCTACAACCAACCGACAAAACTTTTTCTCACGTTATAACAGTGGCGACGGGGGTAAACTCATCAAAATGTCATTTACCTTTGAACAAGTTGAAGCCTTGCTGGAACACCAAGAAAAACGTTATGAACAGTTCCAGATGCGCGTACTAGAAATCTTAACCCGGCAAATGAATCTTACTCAGAAGCGGCTATCAGAAAACACATACACATCCTATGCCGATTCCATCATCAATTCTATCAATCAATTTCATTTGGCTGGTAGTACATCTGATTCTTGGTCTATGAAATACAAAGACTTGTTCAAGGTTGATCCTGAAAAAACTGATGATGCAATTCCTATCATAGTTCCCCAGGTAGCAGTAACATTGTCAGAGCTTAATGACATTAAATCGCCTTGCTTGACAGAAGCATTTCTGTCCCACGTGCCTAGTGCTGCTGTGCCGGAGAAACAAGTCTCACTGGAGACATTTGCCCAAATCATTCCAGAGGTGGAACAATCATTGGGTGATAAACCAGCCGCGGCAACAGAATTATTCACAAAATCTCATAGTGCTTATCCCAAAGGACGTGAGCGGAGCATAGCCGCCAGCCCAGGTCAGAAAGTCATCTCGAGAACCGTGTTCAGATCGTCTGTTGAGCTCAACAAGTCACATTATTCAGCCGGGAGGTGCATTAAATATAAGAAAGCTACTACTGTTATCAATGTACGCTCCAGACGTGGTCAGTTATTTACCTTCCCAACTTATCCTCAAAGTCGCAACAATACCGGTTTGAAGACCATGCATCTTCAATACAGTGTAGTATTGTTACTGCCACTACATGAAGATCCCACTACATTCCGTGGAGGAGATTAGCGGTAGATAGTGGTTGTTTACGTAATTCGAAATTAATCATGTTTCCTTTTCTCTCTGAGTTTTCTTTTAGTTGTACACAACCACACTCAGAATTACGTAAACCATGGGACCAGGTCATTATCCTCATTTTTTCAAAAAGGGGAGGTGTTAGGGATTCGGAATCCCTAGAAATACAATTGTTCATTTTATCAAGTTGTATTGATTTTTTGTTAACATGATTTGTAAACCTTCATCACTTTATGTGAGCACATTTAACAACATTTAATTGTATTATTAAAAGTGTTGATAATTTTATTTGATGAATAATCATCATGATTATTTTGTATATATAAGCGAATGTGTAAAATATAATCCGACTCCGAATCTTATTCCGACCTGTCTGGTTAATCTATTCCGGTCTTATTCTTCTATCTCCGGCTTGGGACTGAGTGGGCTTAAGCAGTCGCGAATTATCAACTAGGCACACTTCAATAAGCGTCCGCGCACAACCAACTGATCAACGGGCCAATTTTTTCACACGTTATAACAGTGGCGACGAGGAACACTTCAACAAACGTCTGCTACAACCAACCGACAAAACTTTTTCTCACGTTATAACAGTGGCGACGGGGGTAAACTCATCAAAATGTCATTTACCTTTGAACAAGTTGAAGCCTTGCTGGAACACCAAGAAAAACGTTATGAACAGTTCCAGATGCGCGTACTAGAAATCTTAACCCGGCAAATGAATCTTACTCAGAAGCGGCTATCAGAAAACACATACACATCCTATGCCGATTCCATCATCAATTCTATCAATCAATTTCATTTGGCTGGTAGTACATCTGATTCTTGGTCTATGAAATACAAAGACTTGTTCAAGGTTGATCCTGAAAAAACTGATGATGCAATTCCTATCATAGTTCCCCAGGTAGCAGTAACATTGTCAGAGCTTAATGACATTAAATCGCCTTGCTTGACAGAAGCATTTCTGTCCCACGTGCCTAGTGCTGCTGTGCCGGAGAAACAAGTCTCACTGGAGACATTTGCCCAAATCATTCCAGAGGTGGAACAATCATTGGGTGATAAACCAGCCGCGGCAACAGAATTATTCACAAAATCTCATAGTGCTTATCCCAAAGGACGTGAGCGGAGCATAGCCGCCAGCCCAGGTCAGAAAGTCATCTCGAGAACCGTGTTCAGATCGTCTGTTGAGCTCAACAAGTCACATTATTCAGCCGGGAGGTGCATTAAATATAAGAAAGCTACTACTGTTATCAATGTACGCTCCAGACGTGGTCAGTTATTTACCTTCCCAACTTATCCTCAAAGTCGCAACAATACCGGTTTGAAGACCATGCATCTTCAATACAGTGTAGTATTGTTACTGCCACTACATGAAGATCCCACTACATTCCGTGGAGGAGATTAGCGGTAGATAGTGGTTGTTTACGTAATTCGAAATTAATCATGTTTCCTTTTCTCTCTGAGTTTTCTTTTTAGTTGTACACAACCACACTCAGAATTACGTAAACCATGGGACCAGGTCATTATCCTCATTTTTTCAAAAAGGGGAGGTGTTAGGGATTCGGAATCCCTAGAAATACAATTGTTCATTTTATCAAGTTGTATTGATTTTTTGTTAACATGATTTGTAAACCTTCATCACTTTATGTGAGCACATTTAACAACATTTAATTGTATTAGTAAAAGTGTTGATAATTTTATTTGGTGAATAATCATCATGATTATTTTGTATATAAGCGAATGTGTAAAATATAATCCGACTCCGAATCTTATTCCGACCTGTCTGGTTAATCTATTGTCTTATTCTTCTATCTCCGGCTTGGGACTGAGTGGGCTTAAGCAGTCGCGAATTATCAACTAGGCACACTTCAATAAGCGTCCGCGCACAACCAACTGATCAACGGGCCAATTTTTTCACACGTTATAACAGTGGCGACGAGGAACACTTCAACAAACGTCTGCTACAACCAACCGACAAAACTTTTTCTCACGTTATAACAGTGGCGACGGGGGTAAACTCATCAAAATGTCATTTACCTTTGAACAAGTTGAAGCCTTGCTGGAACACCAAGAAAAACGTTATGAACAGTTCCAGATGCGCGTACTAGAAATCTTAACCCGGCAAATGAATCTTACTCAGAAGCGGCTATCAGAAAACACATACACATCCTATGCCGATTCCATCATCAATTCTATCAATCAATTTCATTTGGCTGGTAGTACATCTGATTCTTGGTCTATGAAATACAAAGACTTGTTCAAGGTTGATCCTGAAAAAACTGATGATGCAATTCCTATCATAGTTCCCCAGGTAGCAGTAACATTGTCAGAGCTTAATGACATTAAATCGCCTTGCTTGACAGAAGCATTTCTGTCCCACGTGCCTAGTGCTGCTGTGCCGGAGAAACAAGTCTCACTGGAGACATTTGCCCAAATCATTCCAGAGGTGGAACAATCATTGGGTGATAAACCAGCCGCGGCAACAGAATTATTCACAAAATCTCATAGTGCTTATCCCAAAGGACGTGAGCGGAGCATAGCCGCCAGCCCAGGTCAGAAAGTCATCTCGAGAACCGTGTTCAGATCGTCTGTTGAGCTCAACAAGTCACATTATTCAGCCGGGAGGTGCATTAAATATAAGAAAGCTACTACTGTTATCAATGTACGCTCCAGACGTGGTCAGTTATTTACCTTCCCAACTTATCCTCAAAGTCGCAACAATACCGGTTTGAAGACCATGCATCTTCAATACAGTGTAGTATTGTTACTGCCACTACATGAAGATCCCACTACATTCCGTGGAGGAGATTAGCGGTAGATAGTGGTTGTTTACGTAATTCGAAATTAATCATGTTTCCTTTTCTCTCTGAGTTTTCTTTTTAGTTGTACACAACCACACTCAGAATTACGTAAACCATGGGACCAGGTCATTATCCTCATTTTTTCAAAAAGGGGAGGTGTTAGGGATTCGGAATCCCTAGAAATACAATTGTTCATTTTATCAAGTTGTATTGATTTTTTGTTAACATGATTTGTAAACCTTCATCACTTTATGTGAGCACATTTAACAACATTTAATTGTATTAGTAAAAGTGTTGATAATTTTATTTGGTGAATAATCATCATGATTATTTTGTATATATAAGCGAATGTGTAAAATATAATCCGACTCCGAATCTTATTCCGACCTGTCTGGTTAATCTATTGTCTTATTCTTCTATCTCCGGCTTGGGACTGAGTGGGCTTAAGCAGTTGCGAATTATCAACTAGGCACACTTCAATAAGCGTCCGCGCACAACTAACCGATTAACAGGCGACAAACCTTTTTCACACGTTATAACACAAATAATGTTAATAACGGTGACAATAATGTATAAAACAATTAACATTTTCATGAAATAAATTACAATACATGCCAAACTTGATCTTGGATAATGAATAGATAGATAATACGTTGATGTGTTCGTATGATCATTCTTCATTAATACGATAATAACAATAATAATGTCATAAAGAAAAGTAAACTGACTAAACTGTACATTTCTGCGTCTGCATTAATTCAAAACTAATTTTAGTATAAATAGAAACAAATCAAATGAACATGATAATAAAAGAACTGAGAACAGAATGCACGTACACACACACATGGAGAGAAAAAAAAATGGCAAGTCGAAAACAACATCTCCCATGTAGAGAATTTGCAGTTTAGTTTAATCTAATACGTGAATCCTCTTAAAAGTTGGAAGATGAATTACAAGACGAGAGAATAGAGAATAATCTTTCTTTTTAGTGATAGAATACAATTAAAGCATACATAATACTAGTGTATGTATGAATACATGCAAAAATGACTAAGCATTAAGAGAAAATAGTGTGATTTTCACCTATATCCATTTTCATAATTATGAGATTGGTTATGATGTTGTTTATGATGTGAATGAGATTTATTTTTTATTTCGGAATTCGGTGAATTATGTCGATGCCTTTTATGATAACGGTGACGACGATGCTTGTCATCATAATGATGGTGACGATGATACTGAGGAGGACGAGGCAGACTTCTGCTACGATCAGGCTCTCGATTACTATGATTATGATGATGACGACGAATTTCGTCAGATTCATGCCATGAATTGTGATGAGTTAAAGTATGCTTAGATGAATGACGGTTTTTATGCTTTTTCTTATGATGTTTACGTTCATACGATGACGAGGATGAGAATTTATTGATATGGTGTTTATTCAACTTCTCATTATTATCAGCTGAGGTCCAAACAATACCGAAATTAGAACCATCGTTTGATGTTCGACTTCGTTTGATTGGAGGTGGTAAACCACTTTCAGTATCATTATCCGATTCCTTAAAAATAAAACAAAATGACTAAAAGTTGATAATGCAGAATGATCAGTTTTTTATTATCCTCTAGAAATGATCAACATCAACTAAAGTTTTAAATTATCAAAAAAAGACTATGAAGAAAAGTCATTTAAAATGTTATTATTTTAGAGGGTGATCTCCACATATTCATTGTCCATATTATAGAAGGACTCTTTTTCTTAAGTACCATAAATTGTTTTTTATAATATTTTTTATTCACAAATTAGAACCGGTTATTTTTAGACCATTTACTTCGTTTTCGTGTTCTAAGTGTCATCGATGGGTATTGATATTATTATTCTAATCGGTCTGCTGTGTGGTCTGGTTATGCATATATATAATGTTTGAAATATACTAAAAAAGGTCTTTGAGCTAATGAATCATTGTCTTACTTTCTTACTCAATTCCGTTTGGGTTAGCTGGCATTGGTCCGACTGTATTAGGATAGGATAAAAGTCGAGTGCTAACGTCCGCCTACATTGGTCTTAGCAGGGTTATTTTACTTCCGTGTATCGTACTTGGTCGAGTCCTAGAATATAACAGAGACTCTTTATTACAGTCACACTCTAGAATATCAGGCAGTACGAGTTGGTATACAAAACCTGAATTTGATGCTTATGGTCCATTAACTAACTGTTACATACGATGTCAGGATTTAGAGAAACACATACCTTAGCCAGCATAGTTCGAGTCAATCATTACGACATGCATTCCCGACTACTGCACCAAGGTAGCAACTATACATAGACAATTATTCATCTAGATGGATGGATGTCTCATTAACTAGGAAGTTAGTTTCGCCATGCACAGATAATCCCGAATGAGCGGCGGAATCACAGAAGATAAAGGTGGATGGACGATTAAAGGCTTAGTCATGAGATATTGTTGTGTAGATGGCATCACCTACTATATGCCATTCTAAATTCGACATGTAACATAAATTCAGTCATAACTGTATATACACCTTATTGACGAGTGCCAATTAGGTGGCGTAGGATTTCCTGTGAACTACTTAAGGCCATCTTACATCAATCTTATTCCTATTACTGACACATTGTAAGCGGCAACAATAAATTTAACACCTTTTGAGTTAAGAATATTCACGATGCGTCTTTCGTGTTTTTCACCTGTAGCTTTTACTTTATTGCTTCATGTATATTTTGTAACCCTATTTTCATGCTTGATTCAATAGTTATTCTGTTTTCCTGTAGAAATATACGTCCTGGACAAGCTAGACCAACACGCTTAGTTAGCTGAGAAGGGTCCACAGAGGAACAGAAGTAGCTCGATTGGGTGTTGAATGTTGTTTAGTAAATAGCCAGTGTGAGAGTATTCGGTTAGATTCACGAACTTAACACCATGATATATTAACGCGAATATCTCCATTATAATCAATCAGCTACAAAGACGCAGGTCCAAATTTTGCTCAATTTATTTCAGTCAAAACAACTGGATAGTATAACCAATATTCATAAATAGACAAATCTATGCTTAGTAAACGAATTTAGTATCTCTCAATTACCATACACCAGATTACGAATTGACTCTCAACTCTGGCTATTTTAGATGATCTGAAATATTATACTTCAACAAATAACCTAGAAAATATAGGAATGTGATAATCCTAGAAGTCAACAGATACCTACCTCATAAGAATAATCCACTAAAGGATTAATCAATTCATGTTGATTTTCCTTCAAATTTATAGTATCAACTAAAGTAGGCTTGGAAGATGTGATAGGTACTTTCGTATCATTAGTAGTTATATTATCAGAATTATTGTGGCAGTTGTTTGGTAGTTGTTTATTAGTCGAATTTTTAATAAACTTAGACGTTATTGTTGCTGAATTTGACAATGATGAAATAGACTGTTCTGTCGGTGTTGGTCGTTCAGTCCATAAATTTGCTGAATTTTCCTTTCCATAGAGCAACTTGAGAAAAAAAAGGAGTTAGATGAAGTATATAATTTGGAGGAAAGCAATGACGAAAATTGTATGGTGTACATGAGACTTAGGTAGTAGTTGGGCATCAGTGATATTACACTACTACCAGAATTGAAGTAGGTGGAAAGGTGAGTTAGTCATTTACAACAAAGAACATGGTACATAAATGCATCGGTTCAAGTCGATACATCGAATTAGCTTAACAGGATGGACACCAAAGTAGTAATAACAACAGTGGTAGGGAGAGATGATATAAGAAGAAAGAATTAATTCATAGAAAGGTATAAAACAATTTCAAGCTCAAGGGAATGGAAAATGTGAGTAGGTGGAAAAAGACCGGAACCAGCCAGCTAGTAACAGCAATTCGAACGCCTTAACTACGGAGACACCGTTATTGGTGGTAGTGTATAGGTTAAATGTATTCTAATTACCACAACTGTTGAAGACCAATTATCTTACCAATCGATTTACCGTTTCTTCTTAGTAACCTGTATATAGCCTAAAGTTTGTTCACTATTCGACGGTCCCAAATCACATAGATACCTACAGTGGGAACAGATAATAATTCATGATAATAATAGTAATAATAATATAAAATAAAACAACTAACCTCTCGAACAGTAGCCGAGGATAAAGGGATAGAAGTTGAACTAATTGACGGAGGCGATGTTGTTATATTTGGTGAATTATTCTTATCACCGTTTATGGTATCATTGAGTCTTGAAGAAAGGGAGACAGAATTGTTAGTAAGACTGTTTGACAATGATGTAGAAGGAACAATTGGTGAGGCTGAAAAACGACAAAAATAAAAATTGCAAAAAATAACTTTGACCTAGAAAGTTTATTCTCAAAAGGTTGAACAGTTAAATTATAATATACATTCACAAACGCTTAATTAGCAGATTCAATTATAAGATTATGGGAAGGTATAATAATTAAATCAACCACTGAATGTGTTTAAAAAGTGTTAGTCATACGTGATTACAGAATTTTAATGGAGTTCGAACATAAAAAGTTGGTCAGGACACGAGTGTTACATAACGTTCTATAGACAGTAGACAAACAAAATCAATCCTGTTAAGGAGAGAAATATTTGTCGGTAACTAAAATATGACGACTGAATTCATGGGATTCTGGGTCACCGAATATTGTGTTATTCAACGGGGATTTTTTTTATACCATTTCAAAAAATGCTAAAATTTAGAGGTAAATTTTAAACTAATTACAGTATAATGTACAGGTAACTCAACATATATGAATAAAGTCCCATGGTTCTTAAAAAAAAAACTACCTGAGGAGTAACGATCCAATCTAACATTTAATTACAAAAGCTTGTTTTTATGTTATTTGCTTGAATGTGATAACAATTATTAACGAATACGAATTACAATCCAATTGAGTGTAAAAATACATTCCCACCAAATCCACGTAAATTGATCATACAGCTATCGTACTTTAATTATAATGATGAGTTATACGTGGTGGTGAGACTAATGCATAAAGTGTTTCACTACACTTGGGACTCAGGAACTAGATGCACTTTTATATCGTCGCGACTCAGTCAAGGAATATTGACTAGGAAGTTTACTCCTTTAGATCCTACTACACAAGACAAGTCGAATGGAGAGCGATAAAATTGAGAGAAGCATTTTCAGCCATGCGGAGTTAAACAAGGTTGAAATTGAAAAAGGCAAACGTCGCCTACCCCCTCCTATAGATTTCTATTGGCGGTGATAAGGTCTTTATGGACAACCATAAAGTGGTAACCAACAAGGCATATCTCTAATAGTACTCACTGTAGTAAAAATATTAACTGAAACTCGAACACGGGACATATTACCGTAGACTTAAAGATATGATCCCCAAAGTTGTAGGGACAAGGTGATAAAATGTAAGAGCGGGCAAACCGAAACGTTATATCAGTTCATGAAGTTGTTAAGTGTTACCAGGTGTAGACTACCGGGTTCGGGACATCGGGTGACATGGCTGAGAATCAGTCAGAGTGGAGGAGCACGTGATGAGCAACACTCGATAGCTTTCTGCTTTTTAACACGGTTTCTTAAGGAATAGGTCATGCAACAGATGTCAGTCAGATTACCTAGATGATATACTCAAACATCGAGACGAAGGGCTATTTGCATCGGGTATGTTATTCGGCTATGAAAATTTTTGACAGTCCCACGTAAACAGCTGCTAATCAGATTGAAATCATTTGTGGTTAAAGACTCATCCATAGTTTGAACTCTTCTTAACGAAAATATATCATATGGTAAAGTTAAGTGATTATCTATCATCAACTAAACTAATTACTAGTGATGATTCGGCGAAGTGTATTAGTCCCCCACCCCGATTGTTTATTACAAACATAACTGATATGTAAAGTTGTAAAGTTTAGCGGGTCATATTTATTTGAATTTATTTAAATAGTATATAGTTTTAAGCCTGATGTTTTAAGTGAAGGGATATCTCTGATTTAAAAGAACCTCGATAGCCTATCCACCTAGAATCAAAAGTGCTAACTAACAGCAAATGTGGAATCTTGCATATTGATAATAATAACCGTAAGTTCATACTTTGTTTGAACGAGTCCAAAGTTCAAACACTGCAGCATATACAAGTAGCCTAAAATTCGCAGGATATATATTATACTTTTCAGGCATAACATGGGACACCTACGCTTGGCGAAGAGCTTATTCGCCACCGTAAAAAGATACCTTAGCCTATCCCGACCGCAGCCTTTTTCCCACTACCTCTACGACTGAGTTACAGTAGTAGCCATCTACATAAGAGAGTCAATATTCATGTAGATAATAATCAATCTATTCCTACAAAATATTAACTGAAACTCGAACACGGGACATATTACCGTAGACTTAAAGATATGATCCCCAAAGTTGTAGGGACAAGGTGATAAAATGTAAGAGCGGGCAAACCGAAACGTTATATCAGTTCATGAAGTTGTTAAGTGTTACCAGGTGTAGACTACCGGGTTCGGGACATCGGGTGACATGGCTGAGAATCAGTCAGAGTGGAGGAGCACGTGATGAGCAACACTCGATAGCTTTCTGCTTTTTAACACGGTTTCTTAAGGAATAGGTCATGCAACAGATGTCAGTCAGATTACCTAGATGATATACTCAAACATCGAGACGAAGGGCTATTTGCATCGGGTATGTTATTCGGCTATGAAAATTTTTGACAGTCCCACGTAAACAGCTGCTAATCAGATTGAAATCATTTGTGGTTAAAGACTCATCCATAGTTTGAACTCTTCTTAACGAAAATATATCATATGGTAAAGTTAAGTGATTATCTATCATCAACTAAACTAATTACTAGTGATGATTCGGCGAAGTGTATTAGTCCCCCACCCCGATTGTTTATTACAAACATAACTGATATGTAAAGTTGTAAAGTTTAGCGGGTCATATTTATTTGAATTTATTTAAATAGTATATAGTTTTAAGCCTGATGTTTTAAGTGAAGGGATATCTCTGATTTAAAAGAACCTCGATAGCCTATCCACCTAGAATCAAAAGTGCTAACTAACAGCAAATGTGGAATCTTGCATATTGATAATAATAACCGTAAGTTCATACTTTGTTTGAACGAGTCCAAAGTTCAAACACTGCAGCATATACAAGTAGCCTAAAATTCGCAGGATATATATTATACTTTTCAGGCATAACATGGGACACCTACGCTTGGCGAAGAGCTTATTCGCCACCGTAAAAAGATACCTTAGCCTATCCCGACCGCAGCCTTTTTCCCACTACCTCTACGACTGAGTTACAGTAGTAGCCATCTACATAAGAGAGTCAATATTCATGTAGATAATAATCAATCTATTCCTACAAAATATTAACTGCAACGAGTGCATAGAATATCTATACGGTTAAAACAACACATTATTATACCCGACATGGAAAGATTTGTAAGAAAACAACCAGTTCACCAAACGAACAAAAACAAGTGCATCAAAACTCAAAGGAGACTTACATAAGATATTAATTTTAGTTATTGAAAATTTAGGATTAAATACAATTTTTGGTACAGAGGGGATTGTGCTTGCATTACTGCAAGTTACTGGAGTGCTAGCCAAATAAGTACTCGAAGAAATAGGCGTGGCAATGGGTAAGTCTGCTTGCTTTATCATATTGGAAGATTTGTGCTGATGAGGGTGTGTAGATGACGAAGATAATGCAGATGGTAGAGAAGGTTTAATAACAGAGTGTTTTTGTTTGACTGTATCATTAATAGGAGATAGTTGAGAATTATTTAGCTTTGGAACACTATTACAAGATGGAGATTGTTCTTTAGTAGAGGTTACTGTTCGGGGGTTTATTGTTCCGTTAGTTGGGCTACGGATCTACGAAAAAATAAGACAGACACAACATATAGAATTGTAAATTTCGTAGACAAACAGTACACTTGGAATGACTTTCAAGACAATTAAGATGAAATTACGTTTTTAACATCTAATCATGCTACCATATGGAACAGGAAATTCAATCTATTTGTTGAGCTTTTAACAGATACAAACCTCATTTATTTATAAGACCCTCATCCACAACAGGACTCTATTTGTTCTATTTAGTAACTTCATTTTAGGTTGGATGGTTCTTCACAAAATTGATAGAATGAAGAAAAGGGATTGTAAAATAAACGAGAAAATAACGCTAAATAATGCCCAAAAAATGTAATCAATAGCAAAAAACAAAACAAGAATTGAAATGTTACACAAGTAAACATTTAAAAATCAAAGTTGTCAAGAGAATGTTAAACTGACCATTCTATCTTTTTGAAGACATAAGTTTGGTTCCAACCTTTTGAAAGCAACAGTCTCAGCGAAAAGCAATAAATTAGACGATTGTTGAGTGATGATTATTTTGAAGGATTTTGAAAAATCAACCTCGTGCGCACTATTAACAAGAAAACGAGTAATGGCACTGTTGAGAGTACGACGGTAAGTTACTCTCGACCCACCTTCCTGTTCTTCTAAGTGCTTTAGCAGGTACATGTAAGTCAGTAAACGCAATTTGATGAAATGAGGTGGCAATTCGTTCACTTATATCTAATTTAATGAACAAGTTGTTTTATGCAGAAAAACCAGTATGGCAGCCGAAAACATTCCTTTTGGTGAAGCGCTAAGCTAATTCATCACCTTTGAAGTGAAGTCATAAGAAAATTGATTTCTGTAGAGTGGTACATTCTGTTTCTTAAATTCTTGATTTTCCATACTTGTTGATAAACTTTATCTTCCAGACAATTTTCAACTGTAGATAGTTTTGCAATCTTCTTCATACTTTTCGTGCACGATTGGTTAGTGTTCTCACTAAAGGTCATTTGTAGTTCAATTGACAGAAACCACTGAGACTAAAATATAACTCACTTCAAATAAATAGATTATTGAAGCTGGTTGCTTGCATCGCGTTTATGTTTGCTAAAGATTTAAAACGTGATAAATTACACCAGCTTTAACTTGAGAGCCAACATTTACATAAATACAAATGCTGGAGTTAATAAGCTCTTAATAAAAGGATAATATCAACAACAAAAGAATGTTAAATGTAGGTACTAAGGCTTACCGCTTCATAAAACAGAAGGTAAGGTGACTGTCGTAAAACATGATCAGGATTTGTTGTTGAAACCTAAAGATTATAGAAAGGATTAGGCATTATTGGACTATCACAACAAGCAAGTAAAATAAACACTAATACCATAGTGATATGAACATTAGAAACTTTTCCTAGATAGATGTAAAATTATGCGACTATAAAACAGTATTTAGACTAACAGTTACTGCCATATACAATGGACAAATACATTCCGTCACTTAGTTTATTTCTGTTTAGAGAAAAATTAGAACTGCTTTACAGCACACTATAATCTTAATAAGTTCTCGCAGTATTATTGGAAATGTCATTGTTGGTGTATGTCAGTACCTACCTAATGCTGTTGTCTACTAAAATGCTACTAAGGTGGATGCAACTAGACCGGCGAGTAAACTAGTCGATACGTCTAGTTACGTCACTCTACATCTTTGAAACAGCAGAAAACGTTTGGAACAGTCTAACGTCGTTATAGGAAGGTGTTTGCAAATTATCGCAGGTCAACGTTATAGCCTAGACTGCTAATGTGTAATGGAACGACAGGGTACACAATGCTGAAGTTACGTATACGACAAAAAACAGAAATGACAAATCGGTTGATGAGGCTATGAACTATTACAGACTGAAGTGGATATATGTTGGTAAGTACAACACAGAACCTCGCACATGTGTGCATCGGTTCAAATTGCCAAACCTCAGCAGTACAGCAGAGGTTAACACCAAATTATATAAAGTAGTAGTTAATCCAATTACAAATCATAATAAGAAAGGAGTGAACACATGAAATATGATCCGGCGAGAAACAGTTAGTTCGTGGAAAGGTATGTAGTAATTTTACGCCCACGCTTTAAGGCAAGATAAAGAGTGAATGCACTAGTGAGATTGTGACTAGTTTTGGGTCATGTCACACCGAGTCTCCAACCTATGGTTACGGCATTCGCACTTACCCTAACCAAACAGTCTACATCAACCAACATGGCTCAGATAAGCGGTTAGTGGCTTCATGGACTGATACTATGGTTGCACAAAGAGTCTGCGTATGGATCGTGAACAGTGGTGGGCAACAAAAGCAAAAGCGATAGAAGCAGCGGCAGGCAATAGTAGACAGCTGTTCCGACTTATTAAGGACACCGGTATCAAAAAATCGGCAGTTAGTGAAATCATCTCCGAAAAAGATGGGTCGTTGATCTACTCTCAATCTAGAAGATTAGAACGCTGGGCAGAACACTTTCAGGAACAGTTTAACTGGCCCCCAGCCGCGCTTAGCTTACCCACAATCTCCAAACTACCCGAATGGAAAACTGACACAGGTCCCCCAACTCTCAGTGAAGTTGAAAACGTCATAAGTAAATTGAAACGTGGGAAAGCAGCAGGGCCTGATATGTTGTCTACCGATATCTTCAAGGATGGTGGTATAGTTTTAACGTGCAGGTTGACTGATATATTAGCCAAAGTCTGGGAACTAAATACCATCCCATCTGACTGGTCTCGATCGCTGATTGTTCCAGTCTACAAAAAGGGACAGAAATCCTCTTGTGATAACCACAGAGGAATCAGTTTGACTAATATAGTATCTAAGATATTAGCCACTATAATCATCCGACGCTTAACCAACACTAGGGAACAACAGACTCGGAAAAACCAGGCTGGTTTCAGACCTGGCCGGGGCTGCATTGATCACATATTCACCCTGCGCCAGGTCCTCGAAATCAGACATATGTACCAACGCCCAACTATAGTTGTATTTCTTGACTTAAAAGCAGCGTTCGACTCTGCTGACCGTGAAGTCTTGTGGCAATGTTTGTCATTAAAAGGCGTACCTCAAAAGTACATTAACCTTATAAAGGCTCTCTACTCGGTCACCACTGGTCGAGTCAGAGCTTATGGCGAATTGTCACGAGAAACTTCATCCTCAAGTGGAGTCCGTCAGGGTTGCCCCTTATCCCCATTTTTATTTAATTTCATCATAGACGTACTGTTAGAAATCTCTCTCACTTCTTTTAAGTCCTCTGGGATTAGTCTCCTTCCAGGAGGCTCTCTCGTCGACTTAGAATATGCAGATGATATAGTCATATTTGGTGAAGATGCACACAGCATTCAAGGTCTCTTGAACACGTTGAGTAACAATGCAGGCATATTTGGGATGCGCTTCTCCTCTCCCAAATGCAAAATGTTACTCGAGGACTGGTCTGCTTCTTCCCCCAAATTATTTATAGGGAGTGAAGTAATTGAATGCGTTGATCGCTTCACTTATCTTGGAAGTCTCATTACCCCTGGTGGGTCGGTGTCTGATGAAATCTCAGCGCGGATCCAGAAAGCCCGATTGGCATTTGCCAATCTACGGCACTTGTGGCGCAGACGAGATATCCGTGTCTCAACGAAAGGCCGGGTGTACTGCGCAGCAATCCGTGCCATCTTAACATATGGCTGCGAGACGTGGGCCATGAAAACTCAAGATATGCGTCGTCTCCAGATATTTGACCATAGGAATCTTCGTAACATCGCTCGTATACCATGGAATAACCGGACTAGTAATAGTGAGGTTAGACGAAAGGTTCTTGGGAAACACGGTAAATCAGTTGAAGAGGTCATTAACCTTCATCGACTGAGATGGCTAGGACATGTATTGCGCATGCCCGACCACCGTCTACCCCGTCGCGCCATGTTAGCTAGGGCCGAAATAGGATGGAAGAAGGTTAGGGGCGGCCAAACTAAAACATGGCATCAGTCCATGAAGTCGTTGACTACTGGCCTAAGCCATGTAGGCAGATGTAGACTACCTGGTTGGGGTCCGCGTGATGACCGCAACAAATGGCTGGAGACACTAGGTGATATGGCTCAGAACCGGTCACAGTGGCGCAAGTGTATTCACTCTTTAACCTCATCTAGATCTTAAATTCTATTGTTATTTTCTGGACATCTTTACTTACTCTTCTCTCTTGTATTCTGTCTATACGTTACCTCAATACTCTCGTAGTGCTATTGTGGTATGGCAACTTGAACCTACAGGCGTTTGTGCCCGGTTCTACGTTGCTGATGATGATGGTGAGTTAGGCATACCTAACACTTGTCCCAACCACCTCGGTTTATAAAGATTCACAACCTTACCAACTGATATACCATTTTTCCCAATACTCGGCTTTTAACCTTATTGTTAAGTACCCGGTGATCCCAGCACACATGAGAGATGTTTCTAAGAACTTGTTAGAGAACCACTTGGTTTGGTGTTTTTGAGTCCAGAAAAAAACGTCATTATTAGACGTTGGAAAGTACATTTGTCCTAAAACTTGACGAATGTTGAATATTTAGTCGATACAATCACGACCAGATCTGAAAAAACCCAGTTTCCTGGCATCTGCAGTACTCGAATCGTAGTTAATTGACTGATAAATACTGAAACCAGTACTTTAGACTATAATAGTCAAGCTAACTTCTCCACGGTTAACGCAAAACAACGTTTGTTTTTATGTAGTGGAACATAAGCCTGGTGAATACCTACATGAAAGTGTACTTTTGGGTGGACGAAAGCTATGGGAAGCCAAATTAAAACGTAGCATCAGTCCATGATATGGTTAGCTGTTAATCAGTATCATGTAGGTAAGTGTAGACTGCATGATTGAAGTTTGCTCGCCCATCGTGACCAATGATTAGAGACGTTAGGTGCTATGACTAATATCAGTTTAGCAGAATAGTAAGATGATGTATGTATGTATGTACAATCAACATAGAACCTGGCACATGTGTGCATCGATTCAAGTTGCCATACCACCATGGCACCGCAAGATTAACACCACCACCACTGGTAGAAATCACTTCAATAAAATAAAACAATAATAGTAACAAGGAATGTGAACATATAGAATGTGGTTCAGGAAGCGTTGAAAGAAAGTAATGGAATAATTTAAAGCTCATGATTTAAGGGAGGACAATGAGTGAATACATCTGCGCCATTGTGACCGATTCTGGGCCATGTCACTCAGTGTTTTTAGCCATTGGTTACGGTAATCGCGAGGACCCCATCCAAGCAGTCTGCAGCTACCGACACGACTTAAACCGGCAGTCAGTGACTTCATGGACTGATGCCATGTTTTAGTTTGGCCACCCCTAACTCTCTTCCATTCTATTCCTATATCAGCCAACATTGCGCGTCGAGGCAGACGGTGGTTGGGCATACGCAACACATGTCCCAACCACCTCAGTCGATGATGATTCACAACCTCATCGACTGATTTAACACATTTGCCTAACACCCGTCGTCTAACCTCCAGCTAACGCGAGCGATGTTTCGTAGGCATCGATGGTCAAAAACTAATAACCTTCGAGTGTCATCTACCCTTAATGGCCACGTCTCACACCCATACAGTAAGACAGAGCGAACTGTTGCGCAGTACACTCTCCCTTTCGTTGAGAGACGAATATCTCGTCTACGCCATAGGTGACGCAAGTTGGCGAAAGCCAAACGAGCTTTTTGAATTCGTACTGAGATTTCGTCAGAGACTAACCCATTAGGGCTAATCAGACTTCCAAGATAAGTGAAGTGGTCGATGTGCTCAACTACTTCACTCCCTATCTTTAGCTTAGGTGTTGATGAAAACCAATCCTAGAGCATTAGTTTGCATTTAGAGAGAGTGAGAAACGCATTCCGAAAATGCTTGCATTCGAGCTTATTGCTGTTAAAAGCTTCTGCATCTTATCAGCGTCTTCGCCAAACAGGACTATATCGTCAGCATATTCTAAGTCAATAAGTGGATCTCCTGGTAGGAGATCAATTCGTGAAAAGTCAGACGATGAGAGTGTAATTTCTAACAGTATGTCAACTATGAAATTAAACAAAAATGGGGAAAGTGGGCAGCCTTGATGGACACCACTTGATGTTACAAGTTCAGATGACAGTTCGCCATATGCTCTGACACGACTAATAGTGTTTGAGTAAAGAGCCTCAACAAGTTTTATGTACTTTTGGAGCACGCGTTTCAATGAGAGACATTGCCATAGAACTTCACAGTCTACAGAGTCAAATGCCGCTTTCAAGTCAAGGAAAACCACTATTGTCGGCCGCCGAAAAGTATATCTGTGTTCTAAGATCTGACGAACGGTGAATATCTGGTCTATACAACCGCGACCAGGTCTAAAATCAGCCTGATTTTCTCGTATTTGGAGATCACGAGTTGTGGTTAAGCGTCTGATACTTATAGAAGCTAGTATTTTAGACACTATATTAGTCAAACTAATTCCTCTATGGTTATCACAGGACGATTTTGACCCTTTCTTATATACTGGGACGATTAACGATCGACACCAGTCAGACGGAATTATGTCAAGTTCCCAAACCTTAGTCAAAATATCAGTCAGTCTGGTTGTCAATGTGGGACCACCATCCTTAAACACCTCTGGGAATAATCCGTCTGAGCCCGCTGCTTTGCCTCGCCTTAAATTGGCTATAGCTTTTTCGACTTCGACAAGAGTCGGGGGACCTAAGTCGACTTTCCATTCTGGCTGTCTCGAAATAGTGGGAAGCTTTAGAGTAGCGGAAGGCCAACTAAACTGTTCCTTGAAGTGTTCAGCCCACCATTCTAAACGTCTAGACTGAGAGCTAATAAGCGTTCCATCTTTTTCGGAAATCGTCTCACTAACGCTGGATTTTTTAACCCCGGTTTCTTTCATCAACTCGAAAAGTTGTCTAGTGTTACCTATAGCCACTGCCTTTTCCATTTCCTTTGCTTTCGTTACCCACCACTGCTCACGGTCGTTTCGCAGACTTTTTGTCAGTTTATACCTGATTACTCGTCGCTCATAATCGTGTTCGGAGCCTGATGGGGTAAGTCTTCGGGAGTCTATTAAATCAACAGAAGCCATTGAGATCCATTGATTTTTCTTGACATGTTGGTTTAAGTCCTTGATAGATATCATTGTAGATGCCACAGCTGCTTGAACATCTTGCCAAGCAGTATCTAGTCGGGACGCATCTTTATAATTGCCTAAGTGATTCCTCAGTTGTTCCTGGAACTTAATCTTGGCTGTTTCATTACTAAACTGAATTATAAAAGGTTTTCCTGTGGTAGTTTTTCTTCTCCCGGTAAGACGCAAGCAAACTCGTGCTCGCACTAGAGCGTGGTCGGAGTCCAAACATGTACTCCAGAAAGATCGGCAATCTTCTATCGAGCCTCTCCAACGGTGACTAATCGCGATATGGTCTATTTGAGTCCACCGTTGAGTAGGGCCAGGAGGTCTCCATGTTAAACGATGTCGCTCCTTATGCTTAAAGTTTGTGTTGGCTAGAAATAACCGATTATCTGAGCAGAGCTGCAGCAGACGATCGCCGTTATCCGTTCTCTGAGCTGGAACACTAAAGCATCCACCTAAATGTCTTTCAGATTGGTTCAAGCTACCTATTTGGGCGTTAAAATCACCAGCCAAGATTATCAAATCTGAGTGTTTGGCCCTATGAAGTAGTTCAGAAAGTTTTCTGTAAAATTCATCTTTCACTTCATCCAGGCTGCAATCGATGGGAGCGTAGGCAGAAACAACGAAAAGACAACGGCGTCTGTACCTATCTTTCCGAGTTCTTACTGAACCATTTAGTCGGACGGCACATAGGCGACTGTCGACAGGAATCCATTCAACAAGCGCCTGTTCCACTTTCATACTTAACGCAATACCTACACCGGCGAGCCCACGAGAAGTTGCTGTTGAATCGCCAGATAAACGAAGAGTGTATCGCGAAGGTTGTTCATTCTGACTAGGTGAGGTCAAGTGAATGACCACGCTAGGATCCTGTATGCGTGTTTCGGAGACGCAACATACATCTATGGCGCGGGATTCTAATGTCCTAGCTAGGGAGGCTTGTTGCCCTATTTGACATAGGGTTCGTACATTGAATGCACCAATGTGAAGTTTGGAGAGTGGTCTTAGTATGCTGGGAACGTTATTTCGTGGGCCGGAATCGTTAGCACTAATGACACAGGAGGAAGTTGAAGATAAGGATTTAGGCTTGAAGGTGGGGGCAGGATAAACATTAGGAATAGAAGGAGTCTGATTAAAATGTCGGTGATCTTGCGTGTTGTTAGCGGCATGAGGGCGGTTATCTCTTCCCAGTTGCCCACGCTGTGGAAGGGTTCTTCTTGATGTACCTGAAAAGCAAAATGGGTTAGGGTTGGCCTGAAAGACCTGGGAGCGTGACCGCAGTGCCCAAAGAACAACTGCTTGAGGTCGGTCACACACGGCCTTTTTGAGAGAGGTTTTCGTTGTTGTTGTAGCCCCGTATTTGTTGAGGCCTTACTGCCGGAGACGGAAATCCGTGGAGTAAGGTGAGGTGTGCATTTCTAGGGTCGACCTTTTCTAACCCCACCCTTCCTTTGTGGGAAGGCAGCATCACTGCTATGCTGGTTGTCCGAAGAAAACACCTTACTGCCGTCACACCTCTGTACAGCCGGCAGTACGACTTCGTCCTCGGACCTTATATTTGCTGCTTTTGGTCTCACCGCTCTTCAACCGACCTGCCTGGCATGGTAGGACCTAGAGGAACGATTGTTCCAGCCAGTATAGCCCGATTGAGTCATCACGATAGGCAAGCCCGACCACCACGTTAAGGTAGCAGCACGGTCGGTCCTTTAAAATGCAAAGTGTTGTAACAACACCATCACCTAATTTGCCATCCTTTATTAGCACTCTGCATCTCTAAGTCGAGCCATATGAAACCATCACAAGACCACTTAAGTAGATATAACCAATGTATGTCTTGAGAGTAAGCACATTAGGTGCAATACACGTAGGTTATCATATCAATTAAACAATTGTATTGTAATAATATGTTAACCAATAACCAGATTGTGACAACATTATACATTTACATAGAACACGTAGCCAATACGATCAACATTTTCTCCAAGTTTAACAATAAAGCACTTGTAAAAGACTTATATTGGCAAACGCCAATTTAGTGAATAATAAAACATGATCGAACCATCGCAGTATTTAACCCAACCACAAAGTCAGATTAGTAGCACCATAAATGAAGACTATATAGTTGGGGTTATCAACCGCAACCAAAAGTTGTTGACGGGTGGTCATAAAAACAGATACATTCACCCTTTATCTTTCCAAACAAGTTAAATTCCGGTATTGCTTCGTATACGTTTTAATCCTTTTTTAGGCGAACACATCCTATGTTTGGAAATTCGCATTATCATTTCTAGTAGATTACCACGACAGACATTTATCTTGTTGATTTTATTTCAACGTGATGATATGGAATGATATCTTGAGCTAACGCACATTTGCACTAGATTGTACATTATGATTAACTGATTTTAGAAGGGAACCATTTATGACTTAAATACTTACAACAGGATCCTAAACAAAGATTAGAAGTGTATTAATTTTGATAACCTTAAAAATCATGACACTTACAAAGCTATCGTTAAGTGATAACCATTGACCATGACGAAGAGTAAATGAAACATAATGTCCACTACGACAACTATACCCCTCATGATTTACAATAGCATATAATTTATATAATACTGGGGGACCTTTTGAGTGAGTCATAAATGGACGTAAGTTGAATGATGAAGGGAAGTCTACGCGCATATCAAGTTTTTGATGACGTGAAAATCTGTAAATTGTAGAAAAATAAAAACCATTAAACCACTCAAAATATTTGTAAAAGAATATAAATAATAAAGAATGATATGAACCTTACCTATACTGGTCTCTCTCTCTCTCTCTGTCTCTATAATCTTACATTATTGGGTGATGTGGAGATAGTTGAGTATTGAACCATACATCACTGAATCAGCTTAGTTAAAACATCAACAAAAAACTACGATAAACCAGACAGTTGTTTCATCCTAGTACGGGACCTATTAAAAGTGAACATTTATGACTCCACAGAAGCTAGAACTTACGATCTCCAAGCTTTGTAGCATGCGCTAAAACTATAAATCGATGAATCGGTATCCAATAATTTAACCTTTTAGTTAGGTCCAATCCACGATGTATAATTCAAAATTCTACATTATCTGGTCAGTTATAAAAGAGGGTTTCACACATATATCGGCTTTTAAAATGCTTAGCATTGAATGCGAATGAAATTCGATTGTGAAGCAGAGTTAGGAACATGAAGATGTAATGCTTGAGAAGACAAAATAATGATAACACATGAATTGTGAAGTAATCAATCCTAATGAAACTTTTTGTAGTTACTGTTATCTAGTGATTTATAGTTTTACACCAGAATGTTAGAGACACATAAGTTTATTTTACTTTACCTCATTTATCATAGCGTAGATGTGAGGACTAGTAGTACTACCCAGATGCCCACACCACAGAGGGAGGAGCGGGGTTTAGACTCGCGAAATGTGGTTCAGTGGCTAAAGAGTTCAGCTTTCAGGCACTAAATCGTTGGTTCAAGCCCATTCTACCTACTTAGAAGACTAGGTTGCAGTATCACTAGCTTTTATACTTACAATGTGGCTTTAAGTAAAGTACACAAATCCACACTTGCCAGGCAAGTTAAATATACGACAGGTGATAATAGAAAATCTTCAACAATGGACAAATCAATTTTAATTCCTTGGATTGCTTAAAATTAAGCATTATTTCTCGAAATCAAGGACAGAACGAAAAAAAAATTAGTTAAGAGTGGGATAAAGTAGGAAGGGAAGATGAAGAAATCAAATTACAAAATTATTGTAGCTTACACACATGTATACTCAAGTTTTCTCACCATATTATATAAATATACGTATATCGCACATCATGGATGGTAGTCGATGTTTTTGGTGGAATAATTGAATTGCTGTTCTCATTGTATTTGCAGCACATTTCACCTCTTCAATACAAAACTTCATCATAAGGTATATAAATTTATGTTTATACGTACACACAAATACATATATATATTATATATATGAATAGGATAATATGAATGTAATATCAGAGAGTACATTTTTATGTTTACTTTTCAATGACCATAAACTCCCATTCTATGATTTCTAAATACGTATATAAAACGTAATGAAAATAAATTAATTAATCTTATACAAAAATGATTATAATTGGGTTTTCCATGAGAGTATTGTGTAAAAACAAGGTGGCATTTAAAACAAAAAACAGTAAATAGATACAATTGAATTTTAGTGATTATTTACTCGACATGTACGAATATTTACATTCAATTTAGTTGTATATAGTAGATGTAACTTTGCATTAAATTTAGTCGACTAGCTGAAACTCGAAATTACGATCAGATAGCTGAATTGTATATAGTTAAACAGCAATACTTCATCAAATATAATGAGCTTCTACGTTCATGAAACAAGTTCAAGAGAGGCCGAAGGGTATTTTAACATCAATATGCGTTACAGGATTAAAAAAGTCGTAACAAATATGTACCTCACTTACCAAGTATAGATGTAGCCATCAAGTTAAAAGCTGCAACATTTGTATATGATAGTTATATTATCACGCTTTCTAAAGGTGGAGCCGGACTAAGCCACTATAGTCACAAGACAAACTGTTAACTACTGCTTACATTATCAAAAATTGGTTAAATTAAAGGCCTAACAGAATGAATGACATAAGGGAAAACACGTTGTCTAAGTGCCACATTTCTACTAATGTGATGTTAATCTTGCGGTGCCATAGAAGTATGACAACTTGGACCGATGCGCACGTGCCAGGTTCAGTGTTGATCATACATACACACAAATACAATGAGAACGCCGGAAGTGAGGACACGTAATCCAACTTAGGCAACAAAGCAAGATTCATGTACTAAAGTTTGAATCTGGGGAGTTAAAGACACTACTTGACTGTTGAAGCAGAAGCAAACTTAGTTTCGAAATCATGAGACCCATAAGGTCAAAGTCAAATAGTGAAACCACCAATGAGATACATTTTCATTAGATTTAAAATTTGTTTACCAAACTAATGAATACCAGAGATAGGCACTGCACAAACTTAAGTTTCCATATACAATCGTGAATAAATATGTCAAGTTATAATTGAAAAAGAAGAAATTCTGCCACTTACCGATTAAGTTGGATAATGAGAATGGGTGGAGCTCGATAAATAGTACACTTTCTCATAGCTGGTCGAAGTTGGCGACAATTTTCACATTTATAAGCGTTTTGACCTGATAACTCCTCGCTACGAATATAGTTACACAGACATTGCTAAAAACATAACAGTACAGAAACATACTGAAGTTTTAATTGGTAACACAAAGAAGAATATAAGTCAGTAATTTAGGGAAATCAAATGTAAGCATTTAAGCAAACTTACTACTATTTGCACGTTTACCAGGTATAGCTTCGTATACTTAACTTTCAGCTATATTATAAAATTGAGAGTAAATGATACTATCCGGTTACCTAGACCGAAGTAGGTGGAAAAAGTTCTCAACGTCCAACATAGTGGCTGAAAGTAGGAGGTCTTAACTCTGACTACCGCTCTCGTAAAAGCTTATTGTACGGCTAAGTGCACTAACAAGCATAGTCAATTATAATAAACCTAGATCTTCGGATCATCATAATCAGCAACGTAGAACCGGGCAAATACACCAGTAGGTTCAAGTTGCCACACCACAACTTGAACCATGCGTTAACTCAAGTTGGGTGGCATGGCTCAGAATCACTAACAATAATGGAGAGATAATCACTCTATGTTTGAATATTCTCTCATACACCTGGAGTCATGTTCTCAATGTTCTCTATAAATGAAGAAGGTAGAGAGTTTTAAAATAAACTCTGTTAGATTATAACAAACAGTGAAATATCATCTACTAAGTTCCAGAAGTTCTCATTATTAAGTATTCTTAGATTATATATATAAAGACTACGCTACATTAATTTAGAACGTAGTTAAGTAAACAGCGAAAAGATGCACTAACAAAATACGAGTCTCTTATGCTAAGGCATATTGTATTGATTACTTGCTTGATGTGTGGTAAATTGGTTTAATTTGGAATTTTTACAAAACGATCGGGAACCCAGTAAACATTCCAGGAAGGAATTGCTCCTGTTTAATACGCATGGCATTTCGCAAATAAAGGCAATGAATTGTAAGTGACGTAGACCGACCAGGCTTAAATGTTTATCAGTACAAGTTACGATGACACACATTAGCACAGTAAAGAAACTAGAATAATAATATCACTCGCATTCGAAATACAGTTGATACAAATCGAACACCATGTAGCTACAAATAATTGTGAAAAACATTTCAAACAATAAAAATTAACCTGTAAACTCCGAGCACAAGTGATATCCATAGACAGATTAAACCATTGTTCGTCCCGTGCTGAAACTTTGAGGCATGAATGACACGTCACTAGAATAAATCAAAAAAGATCGTATCATATGAAAAGTAGTAAAAACAAGCATAGTTTTCCTTCTGATAGCATTTACAAGGACATTTACTGGAAAGTTCAATTTTTCTTACAATTATGGTACCATATATTACTTTCCAAGGATGTTACAAACAATTATATTTACCTTCCGAACGTATTATTCCGCCAAAAATTCTCCTGATTACATTTGTCTCGGATATTTTGCGCGGGACTTTTCCCAATCCGGCCATTGAACTATCTTCCATTCTTGATAAAAGTCCAAGCAAAAACTCATGTGCATCTTCTTGTTGATAAGGACGGAGACTAGGACAAATGGCTATACAAAAAGTGAGTAAGACAATAATTTAGGTTGGTTAAGGATTAATAAGACCAATGCCAATTATCTTTACTATATAAAAGACACAAGAATTAACCCGTTCTTATATTTATTGCATACCTCGAACATTTGTCACAAAGTAGGAGGGAACTGTACGTCCACTTTGAGAATGATGTTCACTTATAAGGCGAGAAAGCCCACATAAAACACAAAAACGAGATTTATTTAGGCTTGGAAGATTGGATCGACCAGTGGTTATCGTACAACTATCGGCATTTGAATGTTTCTGGTTGATGTATGCAAGTAGAGGGCCAGTGGCCAAAATACACTGAAGAACAGAGTTCAGGTAACATGTGTTCCCAGAGTTACCAAATCCCAAAGGTCTTTTAGGAATACAGTTGGCACCGGATTGACATAAACGCTCAAGTTCATCATCAGAACATATGAGTTTATTTTCAGGGGAACCTGGAAAAGGTAAACACAAGAATACAGTTGAAGTTACATATAATCGAACTAAGACGTTACGCACAAATTTAAAGTCGCTTTAAATGAGATTAGTTACAAATCCAATCTTATACCTCAAAAATAGAAAAACTGAGCTAATACACACAACGATAGATATTCACCAGATATCTGCATTAAGAAAAAAATACCTTTTTCTGCAGAACTGTATTTTTCTGAATCTGTTAAGATCAAAGATCTAGGTAAACTCTGAATTTTCTGCTTGATTATTGAATCGAGAGGGGGAGCCGACGATTCATGGAAAGACAAAGGTCGTTGGGACAGTTTCTCTGTATAATTTGATGCATATCCATTTAACGGGATTACAGATGACTTTAAGGACAAACGCAAAGCGTTATCCAAATTATAGGAAACTAGTTTAGACGTGCATACAGATGATTCAGATTTCATAAAACTAGTTGTAGGACCATAGCCATTATTTGAAGATGATTTCTGGTTGAATCCCAACGGTGATCCATTAGATCCACAATCAAAGTGCTGAAAACTTTGAGCCACAGGTTTGGGTAAGTGATATGAGACATTAGAGACTACGGATGCAGTAGACGACATTGGATTATTTAAGTAATGAAACAAGTGGAAGAACCAGTATTAAAATAAAAATGTAGTTTTCATCATTAATAGTATTTCCAGGATCACTGGGTTAGAAGATTGATAAGGGCCTAGAATTAAAGAAAATACATATTATTTTTCATCCTTTAAAAATCAAGACATGTATGTAGTAATATTTAACGCTACGTAAGACATACCGAATGACTACCTACTTACCAATGCATTTTAGTCAAAAGCAAAATCGATGGGAGCATCGGCTGCGGCAGACAATAGTAGACAGCTGTTCCAACTTACCAAGGACACCGGTATTAAAAAATTGGCGGTTAGTGAAACTATCTCGGAAAAAGAGGAGTCTATGATTCACTCTCAGTCTAAAAGATTAGAGCGATGGGTGGAACACTTTCAGGAACAGTTTAACTGGCCCCCCAGCCACTCTTAGTTTACCCACTATCCCCAAGCTACCTGAATGGAAAACTGACACAGGTACCCCAACTCTCAGTGAGGTTGAAAAGGCTAAAAGTAACTTGAAGCGAGGGAAAGCAGAATGACCTGATAGGTTGTTTACCGACATCTTTAAGGATGGTGGTTCAGTCTTAGCTGGCAGGGTAGCTGATATATTAGCCAGTCTCAGAACTGAACATCATCCCATTTGGCTGGTCTCGATAGCTAATCGTTCCAATTTACAAAAACGGACAAAAATCCACTTGTGATAACCACAGAGGAATCGGTTTGACTAATGTAGTATCTAAAATATTATCCTTTATAATCATTCGGCATTTATCCAACACTACAGAACAGCAGACTTGAGAAAACCAGGCTGGTTTCAGACCTGGACGAGATTGCATTGATCAAATATTTACGCTACGCCGGATTGTCGACCATAGACATACATACCAACGTCCGATTATAGTTGTATTTCTTGACTAGACAGTAGCTTTCGACTCGGTAGATCGTGAAGTCTTGTAGCAGTGTTTGTAACTGAAATGCGTGCCTCAAAAACACATAAACCTTGTGATGGCTCTTTACTTGGTCACCACCGGTCGACTCAGAGCATATGGCGGATTGTCACGAGAAGTATTATCCTCGAGTGAGGTTCGTCAGGGTTGCCCTTTATCCCCTTTTTTTATTTCATTTCGTCATAGATGTACTCTTAAAAATCTCGCTCACTTCTTTCAACTCCTAAGGAATTTATTTCCTTCCAGGAGATCCTCTCGTCGACTTAGAATATACAGACGATACAGTCCTATTCGGTGAAGACGCTGACAATATGCAGTCTCCTGAGTACCTTGACTAACAATGCAAGCATATTTGGGATGCGCTTCTCCTTACCCAAATGCAAAATGTTACTCTAGAAATGGCCTGCTACTTCACCTAGATTAGTTACGGGGAGTGAAGTAATTGAATGCGTTGATCGCTTCACTTATCTTGGAAGTCTCATGACCCCTGGTGGGTCGGTGTCTGACGACATCTCAGCACGGATTAAAAAAACCCGATTGGCATTCGCCAATTTACGCCACTGGTGGCGCAGGCTAGATATCTGTGTCTTGATAAAAGGCCAGGTGTACTGTGCAGCAGTCAGCGCCGTTTCGACATATGGCTGCTAAGCGTCAGCCATGGAAACCCAAGATATGCGTCGACCTTAGGTATTGGACTATAGAAATCTTCGTAGAATCGCTTGTACAGTATGGAACAATCGAATAAGTAATATGGAAGTTAGATGAAAGGTTCTTGGGAAAAATAGCAAATCATCATCATCATCAGCAACGTAGAACCGGGCACAAACGCCTGTAGGTTCAAGTTGCCATACCACAATAGCACTACGAGAATATTGAGGTAACGTATAGACAGAATACAAGAGAGAAGAGTAAGTAAAGATGTCCAGAAAATAACAATAGAATTTAAGATCTAGATGAGGTTAAAGAGTGAATACACTTGCGCCACTGTGACCGGTTCTCAGCCATATCACCTAGTGTCTCCAGCCATTTGTTGCGATCATCACGCGGACCCCAACCAGGTAGTCTACATCTACCTACATGGCTTAGGCCAGTAATCAAGGTCTTCATGGACTGATGCCATGTTTTGGTTTGGCCGCCCCTAACCTTCTTCCATCCTACTTCAGCCCTAGCTAACATGGCGCGACGGGGTAGATGGTGGTCGGGCATGCGCAATACATGTCCTAGCCATCTCAGTCGATGAAGGTTAATGACCTCTTCAACTGATTTACCGTGTTTCCCAAGAACCTTTCGTCTAACCTCACTATTACCAGTCCGGTTATTCCATGGTATACGAGCGATGTTACGAAGATTCCTATGGTCAAATATCTGGAGACGACGCATATCTTGAGTTTTCATGGCCCACGTCTCGCAGCCATATGTTAAGATGGCACGGATTGCTGCGCAGTACACCCGGCCTTTCGTTGAGACACGGATATCTCGTCTGCGCCACAAGTGCCGTAGATTGGCAAATGCCAATCGAGCTTTCTGGATCCGCGCTGAGATTTCATCAGACACCGACCCACCAGGGGTAATGAGACTTCCAAGATAAGTGAAGCGATCAACGCATTCAATTACTTCACTCCCTATAAATAATTTGGGGGAAGAAGCAGACTAGTCCTCGAGTAACATTTTGCATTTGGGAGAGGAGAAGCGCATCCCAAATATGCCTGCATTGTTACTCAACGTGTTCAAGAGACCTTGAATGCTGTGTGCATCTTCACCAAATATGACTATATCATCTGCATATTCTAAGTCGACGAGAGAGCCTCCTGGAAGGAGACTAATCCCAGAGGACTTAAAAGAAGTGAGAGAGATTTCTAACAGTACGTCTATGATGAAATTAAATAAAAATGGGGATAAGGGAAGCAAATCAATCGAAGAGGTCATTAACCTTCATCAACTGAGATGGCCGGGACATGTGCTGTGTATGCCCGACCACCGCCTGCCTTGTTGCTCAATGTCGGTTAGGGGTGAAGTAGCATGGAGGAAGGGTAGGAGTGGCCAAGCCAAAACATGGCATCAGTC
This sequence comes from Schistosoma mekongi, assembly GCA_034768735.1. Classification (NCBI taxonomy): domain Eukaryota; kingdom Metazoa; phylum Platyhelminthes; class Trematoda; order Strigeidida; family Schistosomatidae; genus Schistosoma; species Schistosoma mekongi. The sequence goes on from CM068310.1 coordinate 4,832,455, forward strand.
CATGAAGTCTCTGACTATTCGTCGGAGACATGTTGGTAGATGTAGATTACCTGGTTGAGGTCCGCGCGATAATTGCAATGGCTGGACATTGGGCAACATAGGTCAGAATCGGTCACAGTGGCGCAAGTGCAATCACTCTTTACTTTCATCTAGATCTTAAATTCTATCATTATTTTCTGCACACCTTTACTTTACTCTCCCCTTATATTCTGTTGTGTTACCTGTGTAAATTTAGTTTCGTAGTGCTAATGTGGTATGGTAGCTTGAACCTATGGGCGTATGTGCCCGGTTCTACGTTGTTGATCAATAAAGTCAAAATATCAATGACTTCATGAACTGATATCGTTTAATATTGGCCAGCACTTAGCTTTCTAGCAGTGAGGTGGCCAATGCGTCTCACTACTGTTCTGTATAAATTTGACAAGCTATATTGATAGTCAACCAACTAACACCAAAGCCAAAAGTACAAAAGCAGTGACAATGTACACGCAAGGACAGCAAATGATAATCGGTAGATTCTAGGTGTCAAGCTTGAACGTTTTTTTAATCGATGCATTGTTTATTTAGGAAGGAATTGTGATTAAGAGACATGACCACTCAACTCAAAACTCTATACTACATCCTATCTATTGTACAACTGGCAGTCAGATATTATGGATGTTTTGGAAATACAAAACTTCTACAGTCGTACAGGCATAGAATGTAAAAGATAACACAAAACCGAGACACTTCGCCAACCAAGATAAAACTGTGAGCGAAACAGAAAGGGTAATAGTGGTAACAGCCAACGTAAATTGAAATGGAAAGTGGAAAATAAAGTGGAAAGGATAACGGACAGTTTCTTTGAAAATAGCAGAATCATCATCATCAACAGCAGCAACGTAGAATAGACAGACAGACAGTTGCAACGTAGAACTTGGTACATGCGTACGTCAGTTCAAGTTGCCATGCCTCAATTAGCAGATAGAGATTAAATTGTCGAATCAAACCCCAGAGTGGGGAAGATAGTAACAGAGTTAGTATTCATGGAAGGGAATAGAGACCGAGAAGATTTAAGAAAATATGATCCAGTAAAGAGAAAATTATGATAAGTTCAGAAACTTAGGATTTGGAGGAAGACAAGGAATGGATGTACCTGCGCCATTGCCAACGATTTTTAGCCATATCACCCAAAGTCTCTAACCATTTATTGCGAGCGTCACGCGGACCCCAACCAGGTAGTCTGCACCTATTAACATGGCTCAGCCCAATTGTCAATGACTTCATGGACTGGTGCCATGTTTTGGTTTGGCCGCCCCTAGCTTTCTTCCAGCCTACTCCTACACCAGACAGCATTGCTCGTCGAGGTAGGCGGTGGTCAGGCATACGTAACACATGTCCTAACCACCTTAGCTAATGGAGATTTACTACTTCATCAATAGGCTTACCGTATCTACCTAGTACTCTATTCCTAACCCACGTATTGCTTACTCGTTGGTCCCAGAAAACACGAGCAATGTTTCGAAGACATCTATGATCGAATACCAGGAGCCTACGAATATCCTCTATCCTTAATGGCCATGTTTCGCATCCATAAAGTAAGACGGACCGAACTACTGCGCAGTAAACGCGTCCTTTGGTCAGTAGTCGGATGTCTCGCCTATGCCACAGATGACGCAAATTCCAAAAAGCTAATCGGGCCTTATGTATACGCGCAGAGACTTCAGCAGACACCAGACCGTCAGGGCTGATGAAGCTGCCAAGATAAGTGAAGCGGTCAACACATTCAACTGCCTCACTCCCTATCACTAACTTCGGTGTCGAATCAATCCAATCCTGAAGTAACATTTTGCATTTGGGTGGAGAGAATCGCATCCCAAACATCCTTACATTCATGTTTAAGGTAGTCAAAAGATTCTGCATTTTATCAGCATCTTCGCCTAAGAGAACTATATCATCTGCATATTCTAAGTCAGCTAGTTTATCTCCTGGAAGGAGGTCAACCCCGCCGAAGTCAGACGATGAAAATGTCAATTCTAAAAGTATATCAATGATAAAATTAAATAAAAATGGGGAAAGCGGACAACCTTGACGAACACCACTTGAGGTAATCAGTTCTGATGACAATCTGCCATAAGCTCTCACTCGACATGTGGTGTTCGAGTAGTGAGCTTGTATAAGGTTAATGTACTTCTCTGGTACGCCTTTCATTGACAGACATTGCCACATAACCTTACGATCGATAGAGTCAAATGCCGCCTTAAGGTCGAGGAATACAACTATTGTTGGGCGTCTAAAAGTGTGTCTATGTTCTAGAACTTGCCGAAGTGTGAATAGGTGGTCTATGCAGCCACGTCCAGGTCTGAAACCACCTTGGTTCTCTCTAGTCTGCTCTTCACGAGCTTTAGTTAGGCGTCGAAGTATGATTGAAGCCAATATTTTGGACACTATATTAGTTAAGCTGATTCCTCTGTAATTGTCACAGGAGGACTTCTGTCCTTTCTTATAGATTGGAACAATTAGTGTTTGAGACCAGTCAGGTGGGATTACGCCCAATTCCAAGATTCTAGCCAGGATCCCGGTTAATCTCGCTGCTAAAACTGGACCACCATCCCTAAATATCTCAGGCGTCAACCCATCGGGTCCTGCTGCTCTACTTCGCTTTAGGTTCCTTATAGCCGTCTCAACCTCACTAAGACTTGGGGGACCAGTATTAACTTGCCATTCAGATTGCTTGGGAATGGTGGGCAACTGGGATGAGGCCGAGGGCCAATTGAACTGTTCCCTAAAGTGTTCTGCCCATCGGTCCAACCTTCTGGATTGACAGTGAATAGTGCTCCCATCTTTTTCTGCGATAGTTTCACTTACAGTTGGATTTTTGATGCCCGTTTCCTTGATAAGTCTGAACGTAGAATAATGATAAATAGGCATATGGAAAGTAATTACAGCACTATGTAAAAGAACACTAATATAAAATCAGAGCAGCTGCAATAAATTCACAACGAAAAGAACGTCACTCCCCAGATAAACTTATAACGTAGTTAGTTACAGAAGGTACGAAGAAAGCATTTTAGTCTGAGGATTCGCCAAAGCAGCCCAAGTGGTACTTTTCGCTGTAAGTTTATGTGATGCAGTGCCAACCAGATTTGGTCAACGTTTTCAAGAAGTAAATGTCTGGCAATATGTGAATAGCAGAATGAAAACTAAGGCACGAATGACGCTATAACATCAGAAAGATTTTAACCCTATGAAAACAAAAGTATACTGCTTTCAGTACATGTCTAATCATGATCAACCGGTGAAGAACTCTGTGCCAAATAAGTGAAGCGGTCAACACATTCAACTGCCTCACTCCCTATCACTAACTTCGGTGTCGAATCAATCCAATCCTGAAGTAACATTTTGCATTTGGGTGGAGAGAATCGCATCCCAAACATCCTTACATTCATGTTTAAGGTAGTCAAAAGATTCTGCATTTTATCAGCATCTTCGCCTAAGAGAACTATATCATCTGCATATTCTAAGTCAGCTAGTTTATCTCCTGGAAGGAGGTCAACCCCGCCGAAGTCAGACGATGAAAATGTCAATTCTAAAAGTATATCAATGATAAAATTAAATAAAAATGGGGAAAGCGGACAACCTTGACGAACACCACTTGAGGTAATCAGTTCTGATGACAATCTGCCATAAGCTCTCACTCGACATGTGGTGTTCGAGTAGTGAGCTTGTATAAGGTTAATGTACTTCTCTGGTACGCCTTTCATTGACAGACATTGCCACATAACCTTACGATCGATAGAGTCAAATGCCGCCTTAAGGTCGAGGAATACAACTATTGTTGGGCGTCTAAAAGTGTGTCTATGTTCTAGAACTTGCCGAAGTGTGAATAGGTGGTCTATGCAGCCACGTCCAGGTCTGAAACCACCTTGGTTCTCTCTAGTCTGCTCTTCACGAGCTTTAGTTAGGCGTCGAAGTATGATTGAAGCCAATATTTTGGACACTATATTAGTTAAGCTGATTCCTCTGTAATTGTCACAGGAGGACTTCTGTCCTTTCTTATAGATTGGAACAATTAGTGTTTGAGACCAGTCAGGTGGGATTACGCCCAATTCCAAGATTCTAGCCAGGATCCCGGTTAATCTCGCTGCTAAAACTGGACCACCATCCCTAAATATCTCAGGCGTCAACCCATCGGGTCCTGCTGCTCTACTTCGCTTTAGGTTCCTTATAGCCGTCTCAACCTCACTAAGACTTGGGGGACCAGTATTAACTTGCCATTCAGATTGCTTGGGAATGGTGGGCAACTGGGATGAGGCCGAGGGCCAATTGAACTGTTCCCTAAAGTGTTCTGCCCATCGGTCCAACCTTCTGGATTGACAGTGAATAGTGCTCCCATCTTTTTCTGCGATAGTTTCACTTACAGTTGGATTTTTGATGCCCGTTTCCTTGATAAGTCTGAACGTAGAATAATGATAAATAGGCATATGGAAAGTAATTACAGCACTATGTAAAAGAACACTAATATAAAATCAGAGCAGCTGCAATAAATTCACAACGAAAAGAACGTCACTCCCCAGATAAACTTATAACGTAGTTAGTTACAGAAGGTACGAAGAAAGCATTTTAGTCTGAGGATTCGCCAAAGCAGCCCAAGTGGTACTTTTCGCTGTAAGTTTATGTGATGCAGTGCCAACCAGATTTGGTCAACGTTTTCAAGAAGTAAATGTCTGGCAATATGTGAATAGCAGAATGAAAACTAAGGCACGAATGACGCTATAACATCAGAAAGATTTTAACCCTATGAAAACAAAAGTATACTGCTTTCAGTACATGTCTAATCATGATCAACCGGTGAAGAACTCTGTGGAAATAAGTTTGATTGTACATACAGGGAAAACTCAAGCTCTGAGGAACTACATACTTGTAGAAATTACCTCGTGCACCACCACACGTCAAAATTCCAAGTAGGCCGCGCCTAGACCTTGAGCCTATGCCGATTTCCATGACATCCAATATCCAATATCACAAAATCCCTTGATACATTTAGTGCTTATTTAAGACATAGTCTTAGGTTTCGTCACAGTGTGTTGCGACTAGTTTAGTTCTTTAAATACCGCAAATCAAACACATCTGATTCCTTTTTAAGACGTAATTGGAATGGATATAGTTCATTGTATTGTGAAACTGATGAAGGTCTTTTCTTCTCTCGAAATTTAACTTCTCGCTGATGTAACCTTATCTCATTTCACCCGACTGGTTTTAAGCTCTACGTTTAATAATTTTGATAAAATTTGCAAAATCTGGTGTCTATGTGTAGAGGACACACTTACTCTGGACAAAATAGTTGCGTAATGTACATTTTCTATATTGATATAAATATCCATGGTTGATTTAAACCTTCCTATCGACAGCTGAGATAAATTCCTATTAAAATTGTAGTAAATGACTTTCTGTTATGCATCCTATTCTGCCACTGCGTTTTTTGGTAGAGTACGGTATGGGAACGATCAAACGTGTTGAATAATAAGTCCGCGGTAAGTCTACCAAACGGCTAATCATTGTCTCCATTTACCAGCCACTTTAATCGCATGAGTAGACAGTATTTATTAGCGGATTGTTTGTCGAGGAAAAGCCATTATATTGCTATGGTATATAAATACTTAACATCTTGGATAAATAAAGGATAAATTACCTTTATATTCTGTTGATATGATAGTGAAATATTGATGAAATCGGAAAAAATGTTATTGTAAATTGTACAGGTTGAAGCTTAAATTTTTAGCACTGGGCTGTAGCGACTACTAATCACGTTGAACATAATACTTAACATATCGCGATCATTGTTGAACAATGAATTGAATGGCAATCAACACTTTATTCAATTTTCTTCACAATATGAAAGGGTCCGACAACGTGGTTAGAAGAAATTTATGGAGACCTTTTCACTACCATAGTGTGCTCTGGAAGATAATCAACATCAAATAGAATTCTGGCAAGGGACTAAACTGCAAGATCGTGCATACAGGATACGTCACAGGTTCATCAAAAGTGAAGACTAGTGTCAGACAAGACTGCCTACCCTCGGCCTTTTTCTTTCGGCTGGCATTTAACTGGGTTGTGTATAAACTCTACAAGAGCCAACGTTAGTGGTGATTACTACAATGCAATTTAAATACAAAATCACGATGAATTAATTAATACAATCAGTTGTGAATAACGTATAGAACTAGAGTAATTATTTCGATTTAGACGATGGCAAAAAAATTAATACTGATTTACGTGGAATGTGATATGGATTCAACAAATCACAAGATAAGAAATAACTCAATGTACAGTTTAGTGTTTGGCATCTAAATGATTATATCCAGAAAAGCCATGGACACTCTTGGAAATAGATTTTGCTGGTCCAATAAATGGTGTCACACATCTCGTACTAGTGGATGCCTGTTCAAAATGACCAGAAATTGTCCCTGTAGTGCTAACATTTACCAACAGGACTACGCAAATACTGATGAAGATTTTCACTCAACACGGATTACCAGACACGTTAGTATCAGATAACGGGTCACACTTTAGGTCGAAACAATCTGAGCAGTTCTGTCGCTGTCATGTAGTCAAATACTTAAGGTCACCGTCCTACTATTTACAGTCAAATGGACAGACCAAACGTTTTATCAACATTCAAAAATGAGCTGTTGAAATCAAAGGGGGGGATGAATAATCTACAAAGCTTCTTGTTGGTTTATCACATGACACCAAATGATATCACTTGTAACAAGGTGTCACTCGCCGAAGACTTGATGAACTGAAAGTTGAAGACAATTTGTTATGCCATGCTACCATAGAGATACCCAAAAACTCAAGGAAATTCCCCAGGATTGGAATTTAGTACACCAGTATTCGTCGTGATTACCGTCATTAACGGAACAGGGTATGCGACAAGAAGGGAAGGGGCAGTGCTATGTGAAGTGATCGTGGTTAGATACAAATATAAGCGATACTTGAATTAACTAGGCAAGAAGAAGGTATCTGAACTTATTACAGCTACAACAATATCCTTGGATATTTTATTGGATACTTTTAATTTCTCCCATTACAAAAATAAACAAGTAGATAAAAACCATGAAGCGAAATTACAAGGAAGAAGACGATCTAACTGATGCCAGCGGAAGATGATGTAACTACAAGTAAATTCCAAATTAATGAGCTAGTAACAAGAGGAAGGTACTGCGGATTCGCATATAATAATGTTTAAGTTGGACTGTGACTGACAAGCGGAATTCAGAACATCGCATTAATTTGATTTCAAATGTGAATCACATTCTACAGTACATTTGACAAAATTTAATTGTATTAATAAAATACAGATAATTTCACTTTAATGAGTAATCATTCTAAATTAATTGATATAAAAATCAATGCATTCACATATATGTTGTTCGCTAGTTTTGTCTTAGGTTTTTATTACACAATACAATCTTCCTTCAAGTCTAGTCTTTTGGAGTAGCTCTGAGTTGGGAAGGAACAAGTTGTGGTATCCGATTGAAGTACAAGTATCAGAGAGAACAATTCGCACTAACCGTAACGACTATCTAGAGAATCAGACATAGAATCCAACTACCCTGGATGATTTCGCTGTATCGTACCGCGGACCGTACTAAATCATTAGGAAGCCACCCGATTGTTTCATCTGAGAAAACATATCATCCCCCCCTAAAAGTACCAGCGTAGTTACAGATGAAACATGCAGTTTCAGTTAACGGTAAGTTTGCATATTATGAATTTACGCTTAGTGATATCATTTTGTTATTTGAATTTGTTGAGTTATCTATTTGTAAACCAGTAAATTAAATAACAAAATAAAGCAAGCCAAAAATTATCTGCAGAAAAAATTGGTTACACTGTGTGTAACAGTATATCGGAGAGAGCAGGTAATTTCTTCATCTACACTTCGTTTACACTAAAATCAGTCACTTACCAAGCATAAAGTTATTTCTTCTCTCACTTTGATATATGTCTACAATTATGGGAAAATATTTGATTAGGAAAACGTTGTGATATCGGAGACTGGAAACAGAAAGAAAACCAAGGGAATTTCTAAAGCTGTACAATCAGATGAATCAGAAGTAAGTAAACATATTGTAACAGATTCAGTTTAACAACCAAATAGAAAAATAATGAAGAGTTACAGTCCTACGAAGTAAATGGAGAAGTATGGCAATGAAAATGAATATGAGAACTCACAGAACAAGTGTTATCAATAACCAACCAAATTTGAGGTCAGTAGGACAAGCTGGTAGTTACTTGTGGTGAGATTGTCACGGTCCACTTGTATTAGATTGAACCGATAAAGTTGAAGTGCACTAGGAATATGACCAATTAACCAGACCAAAGCTAACGATTGAGCCCATACGTGCGAATGAAAACAAATCAGAAGGCAATGAGGGATGCATTAAAAGTCCTATTTTGCTCGTGAGTTTATCGTCAACGGGATAGTAACGTCTAGCCTGGCTAAATAGAGAGAGAGCCGTTCCGATGTCGTGTCGCCTTATGATCTGGTGGTGATGCGTGACCGGGGGTCTTTAACTAGCTGTGTCCACTAAGACAAACATGGTTAGCATCAATGTCGAGAGCCTATGTAACTATTTATTTATGGGATTATTTACCGCTACAAAGTCATCCAGGATGACTATTTACCACTAAGCTCAGAGAACCCAATTAAGACAGATTGCGTTACTCAACTTCGAATTATTTGTATGTTTGTTCTTTATTATTATTATTTTAACTGTTCTACTGAGTAATCTTTGAATATATGTTACATTTAAAGTTTGGTTGTATGAACACAGTACCTCAGTGATAAGGCAGTTGAACTAAAAGAGAGTGAGATGAATTATAGTCCCGATTTAAACATCAACTCTGAAATGCATGTACATCTAGGCAACAAGTCCCAAATGAAACAAAACAAGATGCCAACATTCCACTTGGCAATAACATTCGAATCGATATCACATTTGTGAAATATTGTAATATCGATGAAATCTTATCAGTAAAATCTGATCATTTGTTGTCTATAACAACCATTATTTTCGAATTACTTTTTGAGATAAACAATTCTGCATTATCTTACCATTGAATTTAGTTATCCGTATCTACTGTCTAAGTGCAAATTGATTCTGGGCAGAATTAAGGGATAATCAATCCTAGTTAAATGTTGTAGTGTCATTCAATCACTAGTAAATTACTTCGTTAACCGGTCAGACGAAACATGTCATATGAAAGAAGTCTTAATCCGTCACTTTTATATGTTGCACAATCACTGAATAGTGTTGTTTACCTTGACAATTATAACATAAATCAATAAACAATAGAATTCACTTCATTGAACCCTACATTAGATGAGCTATATCAGCATTCATTAAAATGATATTTCAAATTAACAATATAGAATATCACTGAAAAACTGTACCATCTAAAAACAACAAAAATTGCTGACAAAACTTATGATTCAGCGATGAAAACAGGGGAAAATTAAACAGGATCATAGACTATGTTACTTTAGAAATACGCTAAATACTATGGGAATCTATTGAGTTTCTATATTCCGCTCACAAAGTTGACTGAGTATTATGTGAGTAAAAATTTATGATTAAGATTGGATTAGAATAACCTTGTGATAATCAGGACTTCATTTTCATTCTATTAGAAATTCGGCAGCTGGATATAACAGACACAGTTCACTGTTGACGTTTGCCACAATCACTTCGACTGCACAGAGGTCACATTTAGTCTCGTTGATAGTAATGTTCTCTACAATGCTAAATGTATCACATAATGTCCGGCTGTGGATGAGTTTTACACTATTTCGATGTTAAAATTATATCCACATCAATCATATGATTATATGATTATTCCACTGGTGCTTCTCCGCTAAACATCATTATTGAGAAACGACTCTCAAATCTTGTAGATGCTTTCATTACACTCATTCACGTATGCATGTGATGACGAGAGAACTAACAGACACGAGATTACAATTGGAAGCAATTTCAATAGTGTAATGGCCCACATTCAACTGAATTGCAGAACATTCATAATCGAAGACAGTGAACAGTTCATCAGTAGGTCACACTGAATTGAATGATGCATTAATTTAATTGTCAACGTCACTACACATCCACCGTAGTTTGAATGTAAAGCGAATGGGAATAAGATTTCTTCGCCTCAGTTGAGCTTCAGTAACTTGATGTATGCTCGTTTCTATTATTTGCAATTAAAATGTACTCCAATAATCAATTTTTAATAGTAAACTATTAATGTATGTCTTCACCTCTTCCAATTTTAACAAATAAAGCGTTCAGTAATGACCTCCTCTCAACGATACGGCATACAACCATGTAATATTTCCATTCATCACACTTCATTAAAATCGTCAGTTCAACTTGATGAATTCAAATCAATCGATCACTTCAAAGTAAACCAATTGTCAAATCTTAGTGAAATTTCTCCAAACTAAACAGGATACATATATCTGTCCAATCGAATTTTTGGTACTACTTACATATTATTAAACAGTCAGTTGTGTAACTGATTTGTGATTATGAAAGGACTCATAGTGGATGAAGATATTGAAGAACATTAAGTTAACAATAAGTGAACACAATGCAGAAATTGGGTTGTTGTATTGTAATGTATACATGTAATCAGAAACAATCTTTAACTTGAAGTGACATGATGTTATTTCAGTGCTATACCAAAGAATGTTAGAAAATTTACTCAATGAATTACCATGTCCTCAATCATATAATGGCCAATTAAACCTACATCTATTGTTAGTTAAATGTTAAAAGTATACAGTGACTACCTACACTGAGACACTTCCAAAGATTACATGCAATAATATTCAGAAAGGAAGGAAAGAAGTCTGATGATGCCTTGAATATCACAAAAATTAATTCGAATTTCACTATACTACTAACTATACTGGAAAATGAGCAAATCCAAGGAGAGGTAAAATATAAATTTTCTGGATGAACGTTGAGGAGGTGGTATAGCGATCACTGTCTAATGGGAATATCCATGTCTTAATTTTATGGGGTTTGAATGTGCTAAACCCTAACAAATTTACACTGTAGGTATTAATCACTAGAGGCTAAATAAATTATTTCAACTCATTAGGACTGAAAATTCTTCAAGCGTGCAATCGATAAGCTAAGAGAACTGAATCTATACAGCAACCCGTATAGATTGTTGTCTATATACCTTTGTTAATATCTTTTTTAAATATATTCCTGCTTGGTAAAACTGTCCCCTATATAACTTGTATTGAAGCAACGGAAGTGCTTAGCAATCATGACTAGAGTGGAGCAGGCTAAAGAATCATTCAGGGGTGCAGTATTGACACAAGTCCCTATAAGTTAATTGGCTACAATATTCTTATCGTAGCGAGCACAGTTGAACTATTAGTCGATGTCAGTTTAAAATCTATACATTTAATTGAGATAGTTATTTTTTTTGGAAATTGGTTTTATTAATTAATCGGATATGTCACTGATTGATGTTGATAAGGTACCACTGAAAATCAGGAAGCATTGGGCAGCTGTTTCATTCTAGTATGGAACTCCACGGCAGTGCGCACACCAGATTCCGCACCATAGGCTTCAGGTTGTAAGCGAACACCTAACTCTCTGTACCACTAGGTCTGTATTCAATGGTAGGATTCCTACTTTTATCGATTTGTGATATTTAGCGCGATGGTTAAATATATGCGAATCCTACTACTAAACGCCGACTCAGTAGTACAGAGAGTCAAGTATTCACTGTCAACCTGAACCTCTTAGTTCATAATCTGGGGTGCACACTGTTAAGGAGTTCCATGCCAAAACGAAACAGCTGTCCAGTACTCCCTGATTTTCAACAGTACTTTACCAACATCAATGTATAAATTTACTTGGTTTACGAATGACCTACTACAACCACATTTCATAATTATTGATGTTTTAATTAATCACTGACCGTGTATATTAATGTATTTTTTTACTATGAAAAAAAAATTAACTCCTATATTCTGATCAGTTATTCTGTTATTTGAATCTGATTCATTTATAGATGAGGTGGAGAACTGGTTAAGTTGGGTTGGGGTTCTTTGCAATCAATCTGTCAAATTTAGTAATAATTATAATTCAACCATAAAATCTTCACCTACATCATTACGATACTGTCATATTATACTGTATTTCGTAATTATAATGATCATTTGATAGTAATCAGTTAGTTACTATGCATTATAAATAAACGCACACACACACACACACAAATTAAAACATCTTTTTGTAAACAGTTACAGAAAATAAAACGTCATTAGATTTATGAATAGAATAAATTGATATTTAATAACACAATAAGCATCACTTCATATTATTTTTTAATGTATCTTACAATCAATGTATATACTACTATTGTCAATCATTTCATTTGCTTTCTTTCTGTTATTTTTTTTCTTATTTCTATAATGTCAATGTAATTTTGAGGTCATTTAGTGATTTGAAAAAACCTCCATAAAAAAATTTTTTCATGATTTAAACAACAATAAAGCAGTGACTCTTTGTTTTGTTAAAAATAATGAACAATGAAAAAAAATTTTTTTTTAATAGAAAGTAGAATAAACTGATAAAGCTTCATTATAGTTAAATGTTAATCATATTGTGTTTGTTTGTTTATCTACCTTTTTTTTTTATTTTGTTTAAATGAATTGTCGAAGTTGACCTTTATGAAAATGCCCGAAATGATTAAATATTTTACTTATTATTATTATTATTATTATTATTGACGAAACATAAATTAAGAATATACAACTTATTTTGTTAAAGTAGGATTATGAATACAGTAGATGATTCATTTTAATTTGATATCATGAATTGAATTAAATTAGACAATCAATGATCACCATGAAGCACTGGATCGTTGAAGAGTTGCATCCTAGAATGAAACAGTTGTTCAATGCTTTTTGATGATCAATGATTGTCTAATTCAAAGTAATTTGTGATATCAAAGTGACATTTAACAATCTCAATAACATTCAATTACAATGCAATTCATTACTGAATGTCTTACTCATAAACATCAAATTTAATTTGTTACTTATATAAATATGGCAACAATATGAGTGTCTTATTGAAGTGAATGATTTTATTCATTTCATACCTTGTGACTCCGTGTTATCTGTTGTTCGTGAAATTTACTAAGGGAATTAGCAATCAGATGTTTCAAACTAAGTCTATGCACTCAGAGAGGAACAACGGTATATGTCTCTTTACTATTGTAATGTTTCAATTACTTTATAGCATATTTGTTTTCAATCTTCCTTTGGCTTTTTGTTCTGGTAAGGTCCCACCCATTATATTATGATTACATCACTTTGATTCTTTTAATTTCACAATTTTGTTGTTATTCATTAAATGATCTCTATCTTCGTTTTATCAACTATTGGCAGTTAATCTTATTTAATGTTTTCTTCACATGATGTTACTTTTCAAGTTTATGTTGTTCCGTTGGTAACAGGATACTTCTAGAATTTTCGTTTATGTAATATATTTATATGTAACATGTTTTCTAGTTATATTAACTTTACTCGGATCTTTTACTTTACTATTTTACCCCATTTATTTTTATCTATAGGAAGTAACCTGCTCTTCTCAGGTTGTTGTCTGTGTTATTGTTACAATTGAAGCGGCAGAAATTACAGTCATTAAAGTTGAAGAGAACTGTCAAACTCTGGTCTCGTTTGAATTTAATGATTATATCAATCTTTCGTAAATTCTTTAATGTTACTTCATTCTTCTTTAAGCATGAAGATGAAGAAATTAGATACTGGTTAAAAGAAAAATAGTATCACTCAACCAAGCATCAAATGAACTCTGATTATCGTCATTTCTGCGTATTAAAACTACCTTGGTAATGACAAATACATTTATACTACTTTTATATATCAACAATAATGGATCTGTTATATAGAATCTGATATTAGAAATTACATGATAATACTGTAGTTTCTATCATTTTCAACCTTATATTTAATGGTTTATAGAGGTATCTCTCAAAGGCTTCAGAAAACCTTAGTTGTATTACATTCTTTAGTTCGATGTATGATGCCTTAGATCATTCAGGAATTCATTAAACACAACTAGCCCACATATCATTCAATATATGGGATTATGTTATTCAACTAAGATATTCAACAGTTAGTTGAAGTTTGATAGATCTGAGTAATTTATAGAGTTAGTGTATTGTAAAAAATACACAGTGGTTTTGATAATTGCCAACCAGTATACATACACGTCCGCCCGGCGACTACAAGTCCCCCAAGCCGGAATAGAGAAAACAACGATTTATGAGCCAAACAGAAACGGTCCAATCCAACCCAATTCAATCGTATTGTATTTCAATCATGCCTTTATATATACACAAATTCAGACCACACAGCAAAGCAATTAGGGTTTTTACATTAATACGAAACAGAAGATATTGTGGCAGTGAATGGAGGTAACTTGTATGCAACTAATTAACTGTAGTCCATAATAAGAGACAATTTAATTACAGCAAATATACTAAACAGGAGGATAGAGTAAGAGGAACGTAACAATAATAGAAATGTAATGTTGACATTACACACGACCAGAATAAATGAGTTAGTCCACTAAAACACAGTTTTGGGAGTTTTTCCCTCTTCTTTAGTGGTCCGGCATAACAGTTAACTAGAAAAAAAAACAGCATGTATTCAGACAATTCATGTAAACCTCTTACAATGTTTTACAATGTATAGTCACTATGCACTTCGATGACTTAGTCAATTGAATGTTGAATTCATTATATTTCATAGTATCACTTCAGCTCTAAGTTGCAATTACTAATATTATTATAAATTGATATGCTAGAACTTAGAAAAGATTGATTATCTTCTAGAATTGATTTTCGGTAAGCAGAGTGAACATTTTATTCCTACTGTTATTATGTATTTCATGTCATATCCTCCCTTCCTTCCCTCTATATAGCTGTCATTAGCTGTTATTACATCATTTTTTTATTTATGAACTATGGTTAATCAATTGTGTATGCATTATTTCAGTTCATATTTACTGTAACTCTAATTTTACATTAATGTTAGTTTACTAATTCGTTTTATGTATGCATGAAGGAATGCTTGAAATATGTTGCGATTCTGCCTGGTTGTTCATCGGTCTTATGTTCTTTCTATTTCTAGCTTGGGAGTGTTTAGGTCTTGGGTAAACGTGCAAGGACCAGACAGACACTTATTGGTGTTTATCATTGTAACTTACGGTGCACAAGGTCACATCAACTAACTGGTCATACACGTCGCTACAACAGTCTCTTTTCTGACGGCGTAATATAAATAAACTAATGTATTCTACAGTTATGACAATTGCGATTCAAATGATGAATAAGTACATAAGACAAAAAATGTGTACAAGACAATACCGTATTCATAATGATGATATATTGTGGTGAATAACAATCTTACGTATTATAAGCTTCAAATGTAATATTACAGTTTGGTTGAATAGGTAACTACATTGCAAACTAATATCATATTGTCAACTTCGAATTCTTCCTTCATATGACTATGTGCTTCGTTAAATTATGACTACTTGTGATCTCAACTTAATTACTGCATTCATATACATTAATAATAACTATGGGGAGGGGGGGGGTAAGTTTGTGGAGCAACTATACTTCACTTCCATACAAAGTAACTGTAATTTATTCAATTCATATAGATGTTAAAGAACTTCATTAGAATTTTAAAAAATGATGTATGGTTTCCTTAATTGATATATGAATAAATAATGATCTGATCTCAAACGATATCACATATTTATCTCAAATACTTATTGAAAACAAAAACTAATGCACAGGATCTTTCAAACAGCTGCAGTTTTTAATGGATACGTTATTTGGTAAAAAAAAAAAATAGAAGTAGGACTGACTCACATTGAAGATTCTCTGCTAAAAATTGATTATTGAAGAAAATTTATTACAAAGTATGGAATCGAGTATACACATAGTTCTCAATACTCAATTGAAGAGAGAAATTCAATTCCCTTTCGCTTTACATTCAATCCATGTAGGAACTGTTGTAGCATCGAGAAACAACATCATATCACTTTATGTTAAGGATTATTACTTAACACTTAACTATTAATTACCTGTAGACATTACAATATAACAACCCAATTCCCACATTGCGTTTGCTTATTGTTCAACTTAAATATTCTTCAATATCTTCATCCACTATGAGTCCTTTCATAATCACAAATCAGTTACACTACTGACTGTTTAATAATATGTAAGTAGTACCGAGAATTCGATTAGACAGATATATGTATCCTGTTTAGTTTGGAGAAATTTCACTAAGATTTGACAATTGGTTTACTTTGAAGTGATCGATTGATTTGAATTCATCAAGTTGAACTGACGATTTTAATGAAGTGTGATGAATGGAAATATTACATGGTTGTATGCCGTATCGTTGAGAGGAGGTCATTACTGAACGCTTTATTTGTTAAAAATGGAAGAGGTGAAGACATACATTAATAGTTTACTATTAAAAATTGATTATTGGAGTACATTTTAATTGCAAATAATAGAAACGAGCATACATCAAGTTACTGAAGCTCAACTGAGGCGAAGAAATCTTATTCCCATTCGCTTTACATTCAAACTACGGTGGATGTGTAGTGACGTTGACAATTAAATTAATGCATCATTCAATTCAGTGTGACCTACTGATGAACTGTTCATTGTCTTCGATTATGAATGTTCTGCAAACCTATTAGATGTGGGATATAAAGCTGTTGAAATGATCTCTGGTTGTAATCGCGTGTCTGCTATTTCTCTTATCATTAAATACATATGTGAATGACTGAATTGAGAGCATCTACAAGATTTGAAAATCGTTTCTCAATGATGATGAATTGACAAAATTAGAATTACGAACTGTTGGAAGCCAGTCCAGTAGTCTAATTGCTAAGAGTTAATCAAAAGGTCTGACGGTTTTATGCTGGAATTGCGATTGGAGTTGTAGATGAGCACTATTTAAGAACCCAGTATTAGATCCAGACGACTATCCATTAACAGTTCCTGGTTCTCAATAGTTGTCCAACTCAGGCCACTTAGTAATTTCAAATTAATATTCATCAATCTATGCATCGTACATTTACAACCTTGAATAAGTAAATATGACATACCATTGCTGACATGAATTAACTTGATAACTTTTAACTTCACATGTAGACTGTGATGTCATAAACCAATTCGAGGACATTTACCTTTTACTACATAGTGTAAACAAAATTTCACATAGTTTTTCATTTATTAGTAAAATTAATGATTTCAGACCTCAGACTTTTCTAGATGCTATCTTAGGTTTGGTTAATAGGTTCTCACTACCATTGAAAAGCCTTATATTAGGATGAACCAGTTGCACAATATTCTTTAGTTTTCAGTGATATTCAACTGAGATCAATCGGTGACGAATAACAACAAAGAACACTGATGTGTACAAAGTGTTTTTCATTTCAATATAAATTATTATTATGTACTCTATTTACGCAAGAGTCTATATGAAATAAAAAATTGTTTAATCATTATTTGACAAGTGTTTTGAACAAATACGTGAGTTGAATAACTTAAAGTTAAAAATGACATGTTAGATGCTTATGTCTAAATAACAGTTGATCATACGACAGTACATTAAAAAGTTGTAATACCTAGTTATGGTGCAATTACATTAGCAGATGATTAAATGAATTATTACTGAAATTGGTTTTCAGGTACTATTTTTAATAGATTAAGATTTGATTGAGACTAACAAGTTAGACAGAAGATGCATGTATGCACCCAATTGTGACTTATAAGACCGGTGTGTATTTCTTACAGGTGATCTTGTTCAAAAACCAACTCAATGAAAGTTTATTCACTTGAAAAAACATGTATCGTACACCGAATAAATATTTAAGTCACGTGAAAATAAATTTTCCCTATAATTAACGTGTGAATGGATGGTTTAGCTTAGTACAACAGGGAATGATATGAACCGAATTCCTGTCGAAGTTTACAAATTCCTAACATATTACAATTTCGACTAAACACAATTCATCTATCACATTCGTCAGACACTAATACAACCTCAATTAAACTTACAACATTCTACTATATCATGACCATCTGATCAAAATACATTCATGAAATCTGAGATTCATCAATCACAATCATTAACAACAACAATAAATATAACAACAACAGGTGAGTAATTAGAGCAATTACGAAGTGATTCATGTTCGCCTGAAGGTGGCAGATTATTATATCATGAATGTTGTTTGGAAATAAGGAAGTGTGTCAGTATGAGAGGGAGAGAGATGAAGGTGATTAAGATAATTAGGATCGACGTGATCATATATGATCATATAAGAAGTGAATATTGACAATCACGCTCTTACAAATTGTGACATAATTATGTGAAGATTGATTGACAAGTTGGTGAGGTGATTGACTGATTGATTGACTAAATATCGTTTTTTTGGATGAAGTGGTATACGGAACAGACGATTGAAGTAATGGGTCATTATTCGAAAGATGTAGTAATTTAGGAATAGAAATGAATAAGATAACCGTTAAAGAGACCACAGAGACTACTCAATGTATACAATTCGAATATCTTCTAAACTACTTTTTAAATTATTATAATTCAATAATACAATTCTCGATAATCAAAAACATTAACACTTGTGATTATGGTTTTTGATTGTTTATCCATCTCGTTTCCTCAGCCTGTAGGAGTTGGATAGAGTAAAACAAAAGTACTAATCACACATGGAAACAGAGTAAACTTACCAGAACTATTAAGTACTGTAATAAAATACATTCTCTGCTAATACTAATTCAATTCATCACATTTCATATAAACTCCCCACCCTCCACCCCCAATACACATACACACACACACACACTAAATTGTACCGTTTTATTTCGAAATCATCAAATAACGATTAAGTGAATACCATGTTTTTTTTCATAAAATAAAATTAAAAGGTGGAATGATTTAATATCTACTGAAATTATTCTAATAAGTAGATAATTGACATTAAACAAAAAATTTCCAACTTTTTTAAAGATAATTAACTAATGATAGTTAGATAATTGACATCAAAATCCTGTGAAAAAACTATAAAACTTCATGTGTTCAACATGTTTTTTCTTTTTTACAAAGATAAATTGAAGATAAGGTTCTGTTTCAATAAAATTGTAACAATTTGATAAATGAAGAGTTAGCAACAAAATGTTATGATGGACACATTGTAAGTGAACATTTAACTAAAAATTAGATTTACAATGTTAACTTTGCCAACACAATTCATTAAAGATTCATTATAGAGAATTTAGACAGTTTTCACATAGTTTTGTTTAATGGAATATGAAAGTAGTCGTCTTGATTCAATAAACATGACAGTACTTCAGTGGTCTATTCCGTATATCACTTCATCCAACAAACCATATTTAATCAATCAATCAGTCAATCACCTCACCAACTTGTCAATCAATCTTCACATAATTATGTCACAATTTGTAAGAGCGTGATTGTTAATATTCACTTCTTATATGATCATATATGATCACGTCGATCCTAATTATCTTAATCACCTTCATCTCTCTCCCTCTCATACTGACACACTTCCTTATTTCCAAACAACATTCATGATATAATAATCTGCCACCTTCAGGCGAACATGAATCACTTCGTAATTGCTCTAATTACTCACCTGTTGTTGTTATATTTATTGTTGTTGTTAATGATTGTGATTGATGAATCTCAGTTATCAAGAGTGTAATTTGATAAGATGGTCATGATATAGTAGAATGTTGTAAGTTTAATTGAGGTTGTAATAGTGTCTGACGAATGTGATAGATGAATTGTGTTTAATCGTAATTGTAATATGTTAGGAATTTGTAGACTTTGACAGGAATTCAGTTCATAATTTTCCTCATGTCATGATATCATACATTGAAGTACTTGGCTGACTTGTGGCCAATAGCTTGCCTACTGAATCCTAATAATGCATATGGGATTTTATGATTTAAACTGTGTTGTATCTACTTACTTATTTGCTTTGACGTATAATGCAATTCATCTTTGATTAAGCCTTCGTTTCCTTCTAGAACATTTTTCAATCTTTAGGAAACCTTATTTATTTTATCAGTGTCAGAATCGTTGGTTTTATTAACCACTTTCTAACATGGTCTGTAATATGAAGTTATCATAATGTGCATGAATGATATAATATTTGTCACAATTGGGCAACTAATGAATGTTCTTAACACAATCATGAGACTTGTCAGCAGTTACCCGTGTAGCTCGATTGTACGGTAATCACATATGTGAAGCTGGATGACACAATTTTGAACCCAACCAAGAACATCACACTTTCTCAACATTACACGTACATTATGTTGGTCAACATCAAATTGCAAGAAACTTATATCAAGCAAAGCGAAAGCAGTAACTGAAACTAACATCTTCAGATCTAGAAATTCAGTTTAAGATGCAAAGCTAAAATTGATTAAATGACTTTATTCAATTGTATTTTTCAGATAGTGTTTATGGGTTGTCACTTTCATTAGTCACTGTTTCTTGCTGCTCATCATTCTTGACTTTTCCTTCAGATTTAATGGTACTGTTTTTGTTAAGACATCATGTAAAAGTTTTAATTTTATGTCATTAATCAACCTGGGTTACAGGACTATCTAAAACTACGAACTAGCAATAAACAGTTGTACAGTACTCTTCAGCAGTGCAGATCCATAGCCTCGTCAGGGAAGTTGGTTCGGTAATCGAACACAAAACCTTTAGGGTTTCTCCCTAATATCTGACGATTAAATCACTGATCTGGTTAACATTCAAAGGTTGACATTTTTAACTTTAATTATTTTATCTAGTAATTAACGTTGTCAAATCTTAATAGCAAGAGATTCTAGAACAGTGAATAACAATTTTATTTCATAAACAAAGTGTAGTGATAGTATGAAAAAGTAGATGAAATTCATTTATTCTGTAGTTTCATTTCAGTTGTAACTATGCTCCACATGAGGTAACTGGTATTGATTGATTGTACCTTTACAGTCTGCGAATTTGGTTTTAGTGTTTACATTTCTCTATAGTTCACATAATCGAAGACTGACAAAACAAAACATTTTCAATGGTATAAATGCAAGGCATCTCTACTTGATACAGAGTATGATAAGGATATTTGAAAATCTTTTATGATAAACAATAAATAGAAGATCTGGAATTTGTCATGTTTTGTGAAAACTCTTGTTACTGATAGACTAAAGCTAAATTCATGTATTCAATTAGGTACGATCACGAATGTTGCTATGGAATTATGATTACAGCCTAAGATCTCTTTGCATAACTTTATTTTCTTTCTATGTCCTTAACTAATTCATAAATTATTATTATCCTATTTCAGCTTTAATTAGATAGATACGTATTACGTAACCTTTGACAAATTCATTATATGTGGTCTTTGCAAATTTTACTTCAAAAATAATAATCATCTAGTACTTCTAGATTAAATGACTGTTTGAACTACTGTGAATTCTTCAATACCTATCGTCTCTTAGTATTCTACATTCAGATATAATGCAACAGATGGTACCAGAAGTAGTAAACAGAATAGTAGTCAGAGTTTAAGTGATTACATAATAAGAAAATGTGCAAGAAAACAGTTGATAACACTTGAAGGTATGATGTTGATTAAATACAGTCATTAAAACTAAAATATAATATCATGACGTAATTAAGTGAGTTGGATTTAACAATATAAACAGTGAACTTATCGGATCTGATTTGATGAAAAGAGGAAATAACGTTACTACTTTTGGCAGTGGACACAAATTTATGGAAAGATACTTCCTAGTTTTCAACTGTCTTAAGGAACATGTTTTTCTATACAATATAACGAACTTTCAGCGTAATAGGTTCTTTTTGTTTAGTGTTATGTTTTCTTATTCTTCAAAATGGATTCATAACATTTCAAATATAATGTGTATATATCTCTTTTGGATTTAAGAAAGTAAATTTGTAGAGATTGGTTTTCAACTAGCTGTTTATAATCGTCGCAAAATTATCTCGGTTGGGTATTGTTACATACTAGGAAGCAATCATAAAACTTGTTAATGTCACTTCACACTTATTATATCACCAAACTTCGAACACTAAACCTGCAGGCATTTCACAACTTGCGTGAATGTGTAATTGTACGTTTTCCAGTTTAATTGATTTATGATACATTACAATGATCTTTCAGTGTCACTACAATCTTTTTTAACTTCACCATTAATAATTATTCACAGAGACTACGAGACACTCTTGAAGAAGGTGACTAGTAAATTGATTATCATAGCTGAGTTAAAGACTATTTGCTAATTTTATTGTTTACATTTGCCACCTCAAGATTCAATGGAAATTACAGTGAGAAGTCGTAGCCAGTTGGACTCAGAATGATTGAGATCGATACAGTTATCTTCAACATCATTCAATCATAATATCATAGGTTAATTGTAATACAAATTATACTACAGGATACCTGTAGGCTTAGTGGAGTTTATGATTATACTACTGACGTCGTGACCTGAGTTTCCTGAGTTCGATTTCTATGGCAATTTCAGTGGTGTGTACTTCTACTTAAGAGTAGCACATGAAAATGTAAACGGCATCCAGATATCCTCTCCTTTCAATAGTACCAAAAACAGAGATTAATCTGAGACAAATACAACAACCTCTAGTGAATTCATCTGTAATGTAAACAGTTATGTTTAAAGGAAGCATGAAAACGCAAATTATATGTAAGAAGGTGGAGGTGGGGAGAACAAACCTCATAGAAGTATAACTCAGCAGTCATGTGGAAACTTACATATTCAAAAACAATGAGGATGTGTGTGAAAAATCAAATTTGTGGTTTAAACGCTTATTCTTATCACAATGGTAACAACAATAATAATGTTAGTATAACGAAAATCGATTAAAAACAAACTGTTGCAAAATCTGAGGTATGAAAGACATTAGATTAATCAGTGAGGAAGTTAGTCGTGGATTTAATCTTAACGTATCAAATAATTCAATGACACTTTGAGTACATGTATATCGATTATTTTATTTCCATTATTGTTATATTCCCATTATCCTAACTTCCTACTAGACCTATAAACCGTATCATATTATTTATCATTAAGGAACTATAATCAATTAACTACGTAGTTTTACCCTCACTTCCTAGTTATTATTATTTCCCTTTCGTATAAATCTTATTCTTCCTATTGTTCTGCTATGTAGTCACGTTTTGGGTGTAGATAAAAGAAGGAATTAGTAATCACAGGGCAAAAGGGTGCGCATGCTGATTAATTCTGTCAAAGTTACCATTTTTCATATTCAACGACTAGCAGCATTTTTCGAATTTGGATATAATTTTGTTTACTTTTTGGTTTTAGTTCCCCAAAACAGCTGTATCTAACATTATCTTTGTCGATTTTCCAACATGTAGGTAATCCAGTCATCGATTATATTACTACCGATTACATTAAACTTATTTATACAAGTTGAATTGTGTCTGGCAAGTGGGATCCAGGACGCACGTTTCGTCCTATTTGGGACTCATCGGCTAAATGTACCTGCCTCCGATTGTTGATGTTCACAGTGGGATCTGGACTCAGTCCATTTCGTGTCGAACGCCACCACTACAGAGTCCAGACAGTCACAGGTACATCCAGGTACATCCAGCAGATGAATCCCAAATAGGACGAAATGCGAGTCCTAGATTCCACTTGCCAGTCACAATCCAACTTATATAATACTTGTAAAAAATCATTATATCGAGACAATCTGCTCAGGATGCACATATAGCAACACTGACTGACCAGCTTCAGTCTATAACAAATCAACGGGAATAAACAAGTTCATCCTAAAACTTATTTATAGTTTTTCTTTATCTGTTTTGAAGTTTTACTACTATAAAGTTCTCAAAATTTAATCTAATAAATGAACATTGATTACACATTGCAAAGAAAATAAAAATTGGATTACAACAGAATTATTTCATAAGATTACATCATAGACTGATTTTAGTTAGATAGCTCTTGCATTCTAGTGCGGGACTCTTCAGTGGTGTCTATTCATAACCACTCAAAGATCATACTAGTATATATCTCAAATCAGACATGCGTAAACTTTACTGAACATGTTCCGGTTTTTATTGGTCGACTAATTGAAACTAGTTACTATGAAAAATTCAAAAGAATTTTCACTAGCTTAGTTGTATGAAGTGATATGGTTACTAACAAACTCATTATATTATCACGGTTAGCAAATGTTATGTGATTATTAATTTCAAAAGGAGGTGTTGACTCTTTGTAGGCCAGGATAGATATCTGCTAATATGCTGGTCAAGTTACTCAGTTATAAAACCAGTGTAGTTACATTTACTGAATAACTTATGTTAGTATTACTTATCCGTTGGGTATAAAATCACTTGAGGCTGAACAACGTAATAATGTATCTAACGATCCCTGATCAAACAATCAATCATTTTATCTATCAATTGCTGACTTATTTATCTATCTATCTATCTTTGTCCTATCTATCTATCTAACTAGTTAACTAAGAAGTGAACTAACTAACTAACTATCTAATATTTAAGTTGGATTGTGGCTGGCAAGCGGAATTCAGGACGCACGTTTCGTCCTATTTGGGACTCATCGGTTGGATGTACCTGCATCCCAATGTTGATGTTCACAGTGGGATTCGAACTCACTTCGCTTATCCCAATTATCTAACTATCTATCTATCTACAGTTGAATTCTTGTTTATTGGCTCAATGTAACTACTATCATCTCTGAAGACAAAGACGCTGTTTTCTATTTTTATGGAGCTTTTGCTACGCACTTCCATTTAGTTATAAACAAGAATGTATCATGCATTACAAATTTAAGTGTTTTCAGTTGTTGTTCTATAATTTGTTCTTTCAAGTAATTAGGTTACATTGAAGCTCATAACTTTAGCAAGTCTTTTCGTATTTTGTAATAATAAACTTAACTTGTGACGTAACATCCAGGCGAGAGTTACATAAATCCTTATCTATGAAATCCATATTCATCCGATATATGAGTGACTGTTCATAATTAAAAGCTAAGTAAATGACATTATATGCTTTGAAGTGAATAGATTGAATTCCATTACCAGTGTAAACATCAACAGTGAGGTGTAATAATTGCATCGACTAGACATGTTTGAAATTGAACAAGTTGTTAAACATGACTTTAACCTAACAACCTTAAATCAACCTCAATAACACACATGAAAATCTTCAATACATTCATTAAGTATGTAAAACACTGAACAATGAACCTTTAAAACATTCATTAATGTAATTGAAACTTATAATAACGTAATATATATATATATATATCTAAACCTACTCCTAATCGTATCATTTATTTAGGATTATCTTTGTTGTTATTAACAGTAATCATTAGTTTGATGGATAAACAAAGGATAGAGATAGAGAGAGAGGAAGAGACCGAGTAAACCATCATGATGTACATTAAAAGAAAGCGAATCCATTAAGTCAGTAAACATGATGAATACGTTATTAAGTAATTACTAAAGTGTCTCAACAAACTTATCAATATGTAGTTGGATAGAGAATGTAAACAGTTGATTTCTTTAGCTAAGAAATAATATATAATCTTCATTAATACGACCAGCATTTAACGCAAAGCTTAAAAATCCTAGATTTGATTCATCGTAAGATTGTCGATGTACACTATTATTAAGGAGTCATATACTAGAATCAATCCTAACCTTCTACTTGACCTATTAACTATAGTTGTGTTATTTGCGATTCATGAACTATAAATGATTAATTGTGTACACATTACACTACTTCTCTGACATTTTATCGTTTATTTTGTATTTATATTAACTCCCTAATTGGATGAATATAATCTCACTAATACACCTAGACTGAATAACCACTAAAAAGCAAGAACAGCTCTCAACTCTAGTACATGACTGAAATTAAACACATAATATGTCGTATGCTGAATCAGTGGCCTAAATGATTAAGTATTCTATAATAAACTAAACAACCCTCTTCTAGATATTCTAATAAGAGCCATGAGTACACTGTACCACTGGAGTATTCAATACCATGACGTAACGTCTACATAATACTACTTCCTGCTTTTCAATGGTAATTTAAATCAATTTATCTTATGATACAAAAATCAAATCGCGCTATATACATACAACACAAATTAATGTAAGTGGGAATTCTAACATTAGATGCTAACCCAGTGGTGCAAAAGATTAGGAGCTCGCCATCAATCTGAAGCCGTTGGTGAGAAATCTTGGGTGAGCACAACTGAGAAGTTCCACACTAGAACTAAACAGCTGTCCAGTGCTTCCTGGTTTTTCCAGTGGTACCCTGCCAACATTAATCTGTGACATATTCAGTCAAGTAAAAATACCAATATCCACAAAGATAACCATCTTAAATGAAAAATCAAATGGTTTGTTGGTGAAATTTATTTAATCAACCGAATGTTTATTTGTTAATTATCAATCTTGATATGAAACATCTGGATTGACTATATGAAAAAGACTCAAAGCATGTATCTATGTACTTCAGTTGCATACCCGGTTAATATTGAAATCAACTGAAATCACCTTCGATACAATCTTATTTTTTTCTTTTCTGGACATAACAAACTGAATATGAATAAAAACAGATTTTTCAACTAATATTCTACCCCCTCCCCTCTCAGCCTCCTCATCTTCTTCCAATAAACACCAAGAAAAATTTTAAACTGTTTCATTTTTATCATTTAAGTAACATAGATACTGTTTAAATAAGTGATAAAAAACAGAATAAATTTTTATTTTCATACCACTACTCATATTATTGTTAGTAGTAATGATAATAATAGTACTTGAAATATTGTCGATATGTTGATAAAAATCATATTGATAAATAAATTTTGTAACATGATCCAAATTTATTTATTTGTTTTCACTAAATTCACGTTATCAAAATTGTTGCTATGGTTACATGAATGAATTTAGGTTACTTTAATTTCCATGATAAATAATCTACAAAACAATATTATGTGTATTAAAGTAAATTATAATGAATATTGTCTAATGATATGGAGAATGAATGAAATATTTACAATTTTATGGCTATGTCTGCTTGTAGATTTAATCATGATGATTGTCTGTTTGTATAATGTTGATACTGACATACTATACTCTCTGAGTTTAGATGAGGTTTGATGAAAGAAAGTTTGATTATCATTCTGGAGAATAACAGTAACGTCAAGTAGAAGTAATCTTTACAGTTTACCATGTAAAAGTATTAAATCAGTTTGTCCGAGTTGTCTTATTTGTTAATAATTACCTTTGTAAGATTCATTTTATTTCCTGTATTTGAATTGATTGATCACTGAACATATAGTTGTGTAACCTTTTATACATTTATTAGTAAATTGAAATTACGTCATCATATCTATTGTATGCTGAAACTATCTGAATGTTGTACTTCTAGATGTTTTCTAATATTCTCAGAATCTAATGGATTCAGAATTTTAGCGCTTTACCAAACGACTTTATGTTTATGTTTCTCCTAGCATAATGTGTTAATGAATCATATTAGAACAATAAATTTAAGCGGACAATGTTATATCATCAATTAAATCTTCGGCAGGTCTTACTCTTTATTATGTACAATAATATTTATATGCAAATATGTAATATGAATTAAGTTAGTTAATGGAGATTAATATTAAGTTTTAAATGACTGAATTTATCAGAGACTGATTGATGTTGGTAGAGTACCATTGAGAATCACGGAGTACTCAAATGGCGGTTACGTACAAGTATTGTACTTCTCAGCTGTGCGCATCCTAGTTTTAACCCCAGTGGGAATCCTACCATTGAACACTGGCTTAGTTGTGCAGGGGGTTTAGTGTACGCCAACCTGATGCTTTTGAAGTGGAATCCAGGTTGCGCACTGTCACAGAGAATCCTTAAATATTCCAAAAAATGTTCTGTCCTTCCCGGTTTTTAGTGGTATTCTATCAATATCAACCAATGATGAATTTAGTCAACTAAGACATGTTGTATTTTAAACTAATCAAGGTAGTTCGTGAATCAATTATAACATTGAGGTAGGCAGATTACATAACGATCGACTAGAATCTGCGGGAAAATGTAAACTGACTGTAAGAGGACAAGTATACTAGTAGTAATGACAACTCGTCAACAAATATTATGTAATAAGAACTGTGTGAGTAAAAGTTCTAGTCATAGAGATAGTAAAGACAAGGTCAGTAATGAATGTTGAAGAGAATAATTAAAACTAGATAGACAGAAAATGACTATCGATAGACTCAAGTACCTGCTTTAGGTTGTCATTTAAGCATATCTTTCTTGCGCTGTTAGTAAAACATTTAACAAGATTCCTTTTGTAATGAATGGGTACAAAGCTGTAAAAGTGAGTGTATTGGCTAACGTTAAAATTCTTTCTGTATGCACTTCTGCTTTCTGACCTATCTTCTCTTACATTTAGTAAGACGTCGACGAAATGAAACTTATCATCATACTCTTTCTCATAAGTAACTGTGATTGCTAGGCGTACACTGTTGAACTGTGGTTGAAGTACTTGCCTAGAAATATTTTGATCGATGATAATACAAGTTTAGTCCATGTAACGACAGTAAAATTGAAGTTGACTGACAGCTTCTTTAAAGAGTTCACTTTCTAATTTTGCTAAGAAGAAATGATATGTTAACCAATTTTGTTGAATTTAAGGAGATCTTATATTGTTATTTTGGTGGACGTGTTGATCTTTGACCATTTGACAAATTGTTCTCTTCTACATAGATTGAATATAACAGACAGTCAAATTGATACTATTAAAACAAAGAGCTTTTGTTCTAGGTACATCTTCAATAGAGTTCATTAATTAAGTAATGTCACTAATAATTAACATTACAGAAACAACTACAAACTGTAATTAGGTGTTTTGGAGATTGGTAAATGTTAATTTAATATCACGAATTGGTTTGAAACAGACAACCACTGATCACCAACAACTGGCACTGGACAGCTTTTTCGTTCTGGTACGGGGTTCCTTAGCAACCTGCATCCACGACACCACCAAAGATCAAAACCAAGGCTTTCAGGCTGAGCAGCAATTGATTTACCACCAAACCACTGAGTCGGTGGGTTTACAGAGGTTGATATTCTTAACTTAGTCTTTACCCATTGCCATCTATGGTTAATCTCCTCACATTAAACACAGTTGGACTCTTTTGGTCCCTTGTGTTGCTTCCTATTTTCTTTTTCTGCTGGAAGTTGGTCGGTTTGTTCCTTGCGAGAGAATGTTGTGGCTAATAGGATCTGACCAATGGATTTGAAGTATCTTACATTGTATGTATATTCTGTGTACCTATATTAATTAATGTTATGGTTGTCGGAAGTGGCATCTGCTTCGTGGCTTCCGAAGCAACTCGGCTTTCACCATAAGGCGTCATAACTCTCCAAAATAGAGACAATCCAACTTCCAGGATAGAGTTAAAATGGTTCAAGTGTATCTTTCTGGCTAGTGTTTTGTTTGCAAGGTTGTTTTTATGAAATGGGGTTGTTAGCCCTATGTCTAGTCCTCTTCCTTTTGTTGGGGCTTAAAACTGATAATAACCTTAGAGGGGAAATTCCAGAGGGCGTTAGTGAACAGATATTTTATCTTATTATGTAGATAAATATGAACAAGCATTTTTCTTTTTTCATGGACCCACAGAACATTCAGCTTAACCATAAAACTAGTGAGTTATCACTTGGTGTTCCACAATTTCATATCCTTTTGTAATCAGACATCTCACTTTTGACTTAACTGAGATGTCCAGAAAGAGAACTAAAGGATTTATTAAAATATAAGCGAATGTCAGTGGGTCTGAAGAAAAAAATGGCAGACAGTTCGATTTAAAACGACTTAGTACGGCATTACATAAAGTTCTAATTGATAAATATTGTAATGATATGAAATGCAGTAAAATTACTTTGTCGGAGCTCGATGCCTACTTGGGAAGCTTTCATTGTCATTCTGGGCGACTTCATCGGTTCTGTCTTCTAATAAAAGTCGACTGTGATAGATTTTTTCTATAGATAACTACTTATTTGTTCTACTGACCTCAAATTTGATTGGTTGTTGATAACATTTGTTCTATCAGTTTCGCATATTCGTTTTCATTGCCTTTCTTCCTCATCTGATTCGTAGAATTATAATTCTTCATCATTGTTTCTATTTAGTTGTTAAACTGAATCTTTTACAATATGTTTATTGACTTCTGATTGATTTGATTACCTGGCCTTAAAAATTTCTTTGGTTTTCTTTCTGTTTTTAGTCTCCAAAATCACAATGTCTTCCTAAATAAATATGTTCCCATAATTGTATTAAGGTGAGAGAAGAAATAACGTAGTATTTGGCAGTCGATTAATTTTAGTGTAGACAAAGATGAAGTAGTCACCCACCTTTTTCGTTATTTTGTTATTCATAGTGTGATCGGTTTATTTTGTAAATAATTTGTTATTTAGTTTGTTGACTTGTATGGAATAGACTGAAGTGATTTCGTTGACTTGTCAGGGATGCTTGCTTCTATAGGCCTCAGTTGTTTGGTTGTGATTTCTAATGTCTTTTATACGTAGTAGAATAATCCGTTTGTTGATTTCTTCGCTTACTTTCATATATGTTGATGACAGCAAAGATATTTAATGATGAAGTTGCGTGGATAGCTGTTTTTTTTGGTAGATGATTATTAGATATATTTAAGATGTGAAACTAAATTATGGTTAACTAATTAGAGTTATCTAACCTCTCGATGGTTAAATCTAAGTCAAAGGATGAATTATCTAGGCCTGTCGACTTCCGCCATATTAACCAATTAAACAACTTGTCTTGAACAAGTTACACTAACGTAAACTCAAAGACAAAATATGATAGTAATGTCATATACAAAACAGTTGTAATATATGTTAGTCACCGTATATTTCATAACATGAACTTCTTCCTTCATCAATAAACACAAACTTCCAGTGAAATAACATTAAAAGTTGTCACAGACACTAAATAAACTTGGATAACCATAGAAACTAAATCGTTTGAAGAAATGTTGAAATCTTAAGGATATCAAAGAATTTCTAAAGATCTGACAATCGGATCAATCTATAATCACTAAACAAATTGACGTTGGTTCAATCTATCAATAAAATATCAAGTAACCATATGGTATGACTTTAGCCAAACAAATCGCTCAGCAGAAATACAGTCATAAACTAGATAATCCACTCACCATAAAAGTAAACATTCTTAAACAAGGTCACTATGGGCAAACTACATAATTACTCGTGAGATAATTAATAAACTCACGTTTACATGAAATAGAACTTGATGATTCTGTCCAGAACAACAAGTCCAGTATTTGAACCAAATTTTGGCTCGGAAACTTAATAATACTAAAGTATATATTTAAGTTAGATTGTGACTGACAAGCGGAATCCGCGACGCACGTTTCGTCCTATTTGGGACTCAAATCCCAGTGTGAACATCAACATTCGGATGCAGGTACATCCAGTCGATGAGTCCCAAATAGGACGAAACGCGCGTCCTGAATTCCGCTTGCCAGTCACAATCCAACTTAAATATATAACTTGTGTAATATTGCTATATCGAGGCAATCCGCTAAGGATGCACATACGGCAACAGAGACTGACCAGTTTCAGTCCATTACAAACCAACGAGAAAATATAAACCTATCCTTATTAAATACTAAAGTATGCTATTGAATTGAGATGGTTAATTTTGTGGAGGTTGGTATTTTTAATTGTTTAAATATGTCGTAGATTGATGTTGGCAGGGTACAAGTGAAAACCAGCGAGCACTAAACAACAGTATTCTCAACTACAACAATTGACTGGTCAATTTTCATGTTGTTTCTTACTAGTATAGTTGACACTAAACACTTGAAAAGTTTACCTTTATCTATGAGGATACCTATGATCGACAACAAAGTGTACTGTTAAAAACTTATGAAAGTGTTCCTTGATATTTGTAGATAGTTTTTATCAACTATCAACCTTTCAAGTATAGTAAAGTCTTGAAGATTAAGGTAAGTGTTGATATGTATATGTAGTTGGTTTGATTAGGTTGAATTAACTGGTAGTTTAGTCTCATTGGTTGTATATTTCAGTTAACAAGAAACCATCACACTACTAACATGATCACTTAGTTATTTAAATTTAAGAAATAACTACAAATCATCAAGTGAAATATCATAATACGAACTGACTTCAGTAAAACAACTGTTTAAAACAACAAAAAACTTTAGACAATTATCGTTTCCTAACGTGGGACTTAGCAATATTTATTCATACTGGATATAAAATCTGTAACTTCTAGGTATTTTGTTCTAAGACATAACAGATAAGATTTAAACAGATAAGAAGTGAGATATATTCATTGTTATCAGTTCAACTTACATAAATGTTCACATGAATGTACAGCTTCGTAAATGTAATCATTGCGTAATAAGCGATCCTCTTAGATGAGTTAATTCTTTGTAGCGTGTTTACAACAACTTCAGTATATGCTACTGATATCATCATCCTGTTACTAGTATCACTGACATCATTGATTAAGGTACATATAAAACGTTGATTATATAATAACATTACTAAATGCAAATTTAGGTAGTATGGGATTGATGGGAAGCTGCAAAATACAATAATGAATTCATAGTGTCTAGCAAGCCTATTGTTTAGTTGTATGCAATTGGCACAGATTGAAGTTAGTTAAGTACAACTGAAAACCAATTAGCACTGAATAGTTGTTTCATTTTAGTATGGAACTCAATGATATCTAACTATCCAGTGTGAACATCAACATTCGGATGCAGGTACATCCAGTCGCTGAGTCCCAAATAGGACGCAACGCGCGGCCTGAATTCCGCTTGCCAGTCACAATCCAACTTAAATATATAACTTGTGTAATATTGCTATATCGAGGCAATCCGCTAAGGATGCACATACGGCAACAGAGACTGACCAGTTTCAGTCCATTACAAACCAACGAGAAAAATATAACCTATCCTTATTAAATACTAAAGTATGCTATTGAATTGAGATGGTTAATTTTGTGGAGGTTGGTATTTTTAATTGTTTAAATATGTCGTAGATTGATGTTGCAGGGTACAAGTGAAAACCAGCGAGCACTAAACAACAGTATTCTCAACTACAACAATTGACTGGTCAATTTTCATGTTGTTTCTTACTAGTATAGTTGACACTAAACACTTGAAAAGTTTACCTTTATCTATGAGGATACCTATGATCGACAACAAAGTGTACTGTTAAAAACTTATGAAAGTGTTCCTTGATATTTGTAGATAGTTTTTATCAACTATCAACCTTTCAAGTATAGTAAAGTCTTGAAGATTAAGGTAAGTGTTGATATGTATATGTAGTTGGTTTGATTAGGTTGAATTAACTGGTAGTTTAGTCTCATTGGTTGTATATTTCAGTTAACAAGAAACCATCACACTACTAACATGATCACTTAGTTATTTAAATTTAAGAAATAACTACAA
Source organism: Schistosoma mekongi (assembly GCA_034768735.1). NCBI lineage: Eukaryota > Metazoa > Platyhelminthes > Trematoda > Strigeidida > Schistosomatidae > Schistosoma > Schistosoma mekongi. The sequence continues at coordinate 4,866,199 of CM068310.1, forward strand.
ATCATCAAGTGAAATATCATAATACGAACTGACTTCAGTAAAACAACTGTTTAAAACAACAAAAAACTTTAGACAATTATCGTTTCCTAACGTGGGACTTAGCAATATTTATTCATACTGGATATAAAATCTGTAACTTCTAGGTATTTTGTTCTAAGACATAACAGATAAGATTTAAACAGATAAGAAGTGAGATATATTCATTGTTATCAGTTCAACTTACATAAATGTTCACATGAATGTACAGCTTCGTAAATGTAATCATTGCGTAATAAGCGATCCTCTTAGATGAGTTAATTCTTTGTAGCGTGTTTACAACAACTTCAGTATATGCTACTGATATCATCATCCTGTTACTAGTATCACTGACATCATTGATTAAGGTACATATAAAACGTTGATTATATAATAACATTACTAAATGCAAATTTAGGTAGTATGGGATTGATGGGAAGCTGCAAAATACAATAATGAATTCATAGTGTCTAGCAAGCCTATTGTTTAGTTGTATGCAATTGGCACAGATTGAAGTTAGTTAAGTACAACTGAAAACCAATTAGCACTGAATAGTTGTTTCATTTTAGTATGGAACTCAATGATATCTAACTATCATCAGTCTGAGTCATGTACAAACAATTATACTTAAAACTAATCTTCACGTAATCACATTACTTCAATAACCAATTGTTCTAGCTTTGTTTGAACATTATAGACTTCATTACTAATTAGTATTTTAATGTAAATAAATGAATCATATGGCAACGTCGAATATTCTAAAATTGAGTGACGATTCAACTCCAATAATTATTTCATTTAGATTATAGGTACAGTTTGACATGTTTTAAGTTTCATGAAACCAATCATCTTGTCAGTCAATACCTGCCACCCTACGTGGAGAATAAACTGACGACCAGCATTCCCCATCCAAATCTGTCCTGAGATTTCCTCTCTAGCTCTTAACAAATGCTGTTAATTCTCATCATATCTATGTTCTAGGGTTTTCCACTTCTTCTCTACCTTTGATGATTCCAAGTTAATGCTTGTCTTGTGACACAGTTTGTTGATTTCCATAATGTTTATCCTATCCATCTCCAAAGTCTTCGCCTAATTTCTTCCTTGTTTGGAAGCTGGTTGATTTATTTGTTCCTTGCCACAGAAAATGAAATAGCCTTCCTTAAAGTATGTTAACCAGGAAAAGATCTTTCATCATGAAACCACAATGCAATATTATCTTCAAGTATTCAATACTCAGTAAATTATAGGCACATATAGATATGTATAAATTAATAAACCGATACTTTAATTTTTCACTTTAAATAAGTTTTCATCAGCCACATAAACATTTATCTAAGTTGATTAATTAGAAAAATAAAACATTTTAAATTGATTTTCAATATTTGATAAATTAAAAGATAATTGACTTTTTGTAAAATAAACAAAATTAAAACAAACGATTTCATTATACTTTTTTTTTTACCTTTTTTGCTTTGCTAACTTAACAATATCAAATGAAAAAAAACAAAACAAAGCAAACTAGTTCAATGGAAAATTAGCATAGCAACAAATAAAGTTATTGATAAATAGGCTTAGCAACTAATACTTGATTTCATACCTATATTAATACATCATATACATTTATTATTACTGAGGTTAGATATATACGCAACGAATTCAAAATAATTTTCAACAACAAGTTCCAGGCATTTCATGATCTACTAGAAAAAGGTGGAATTAATATGGAAGACAACTGGAAAGAGATTAAAGAAATAATAACTTCAACATGTCAGGAGGTTTTAAGTTCCCAAGAAACAGCACCAAAAAGAGTGGATTTCTGTTAGTACTTCGGACAAGATCCAAGAAAGGAGGAACAGAAAGACAGCAGTCAATAACAGTCGGACAAGAGCAGAGAGAGCCAAGGCAGCTTCCGAATACACTGAAGTCAACAAGCAAGTGAAGAGGAGCATCAGGTTGGATAAACGAAAATTTGTTGAGAACTTAGCAATGACAGCGGAAAAAGCTGCAAGAGAAGGAAATATGAGGCTCCTATACGATACAACGAAGAAGTTAGCTGAGAAATTCAATAAGCCAGAACGGCCAATCAAGAACAAGGCTGGCAAACCAATCACTGAAGTGCATGAACAAAGGAACAGGTTTGTAGAGCACTTCCAAGAACTCTTGAATAGACCAGCCCCACTGAACCCACCAGTTATCGATGCAGCAGCCACGGATCTCCCACAGACCGACCAACAGTCGAAGAAATCAAAATGGTCATCAGACAGATCAAGAGTGGCAAGTCAGCAGGACCAGACAACATACCGGCGGAGGCACTGAAGACAGATATAGAAGCAACTTCAAAGAAACTCTTCAGGAAGATTTGGGAGGAAGAACAAGTTCCAGCAGACTGGAAAGAAGGGTACCTCATCAAAATACCAAAGAAAGGAGATCTCAGCAATTGTGAGAACTACAGAGGCATTACTCTACTTTTAGTACCAGGAAAGGTCTTCAACAGAGTGTATTGAACAGATTAAAGGATCCAGTCGATGCCAAACTCACGGGATCAACAGGCCGGATTCCGGAAAGACCGATCATGTACCGATCAAATCTCTACTGTACGGTTCATTGTTGAACAATCAATTGAATGGAATTCACCACTTTACGTCAACTTCCTCGACTATGAAAAAGCATTCGACAGTGTGGATAGGAGAATATTATGGAGCCTTCTACGCTGGAGATGGATTGGACACACACTGAGGAAACCATCAAACTGCATCACAAGACAAGCACTAACTTGTAATCCTAAAGGCCAAAGAAACAGAGGAAGACCCAAGAACACATTGCGTCTGGAATTGGAAACAGACATAAAGAGAATGAACATCACTTCGGAAGAGCTACAAAGGAATGCCCAGGACAGAGTTAGTTGGAGAATACTGGTGAGCGGTCTATGCTCCACTTGGGGTAACAGACATTGATGATGATGATGAGGTTAGATATGATTATTTCAAATAAAAATACAGGAATAGATAAGTAATTTATCAAAATAATAGATGATATACATGTAATAATAATGTTCCAATAAGTAGAAAATAAGATTTCTGGTGTTTAGGGGCTTAGGGGATAGTGTTTTTAGATACATCTTGTGTTTGATAGCTTGACTAGCCTCAAATAACTTTAGCAATTAAACGCCTTTGAACTCTCCTAGTCGCAAAGAAGACGAGTAGACAGGAAAATTTATTCCATTGAGATCGAGAGTGAGTTCTTTACAAAATAATCGTATATTTATAATTTTCTGAAACAATAAAATCTGTATTATAATCCATTCAATCCGAACTAAGAAGCTTGAATTATTACCGAATCAGAACGCGACACGTCGAGATTTTGAATGGTGATGAATCAGTGATTGAACGGAATGTCGCCGGCTCCTTCAAGGGTTCTGGAGGTTACGTTGAGATTTCTTAAAGCCATTCCAACAGATTGAATGATAAACAATTGTTAATTAATTTGTTAACTTAATTATAGAAAACTAGAGAAGGTTAGGACTGAGGCAAAATACCGAAAATATCAAACGCTCAAAAAATAAAACGGTCTAGTTCACAGATTACAGTATAACCAAAACTATTTTGATAAGATCTGAATTTTCTATACCAGCTTAAAATGCCGATATCAACGATATTGGTGAGGATGTTAGGTTTTTCTCCTCAAAAGAAACCATTATTCATTCATGCATTCAGAAAATCAAGCTACAAACCCTGCAATGACTTTTTACAAGTTGATTTTTCATTAACTTTCATTACAATTAATGCAATCTATTGTGGTAACTTTAGTTGTAATTAACTGGCATCAATACAATGTAATTTGTGGGATAATAATCACTTATGGTAATTTTGTGATGTTTACCCAGTTGGTAACTCCGCCTTTAGCCCTCCTAGGGTTACTGCCGGTCCCAAGCCCGGGTAAAGGAGGAGGGTTGGGCATGGAGCTAGCACCCCCATCCCGTAAAACCCAAACTTGCTAAAAAAAACGCTAACCAGATTAAATAAGATAAACCATTTAAACTCTAACCTGGGAGAAAGGATATATGACGCCTCATGATGAAAGCCGAAATTCTTCAGAAGTCATGAGGCCGATGTCCCCCCTTCTAACAACCAGAGCAAATATTTTTATAAGTACATGGAATGTTCGAACAATGTGGATGAGCGGGAAGACAAATCAAATAGCTGCAGAAATGAGGAGATACAACTTGACAATACTCGGAATCAGCGAAACCCATTGGACTCAAGCTGGACAGAAAACATTGGCTACAAGAGAGACGCTGCTATACTCCGGCCACGAAGAGGAAAATGCTCCTCACACCCAAGGAGTTGCTCTGATGCTGTCCAAGGAGGCACGTAATGCACTTGTGGGATGGGAACCACAAGGACCTAGGATAATTAAAGCATCTTTCAAAACAATGAAGAAGGGGATTACAATGAATATTATCCCATACTATGCACCAACCAGCATTAGTAACGACGAGGACAAATATCAATTTTACGATAGACTGCAATCAATTATGGCAATGTGTCGAGTAAAGGATCTGACAATCCTGATGGGGGGACCTAAACGCCAAAGTCGGAATGGACAACATTGGATATCAAGAAATCATGGGACGATAGGGACTATGAGAAATTAATGACAATGGTGAAAGATTTACAAACCTATATGCCTTCAACAAATTGGTTATAGGTGATACAATATTCCCACACAAACGCATAAACGAGGCTGCATGGGACTCACCGGATCATGCTACTGGGAATCAAATCGATCATATATGTATCAATAAAAAATTTAGAAGATCCATGGAAGATGTAAGAACCAGGAGAGGAGCTGACATAGCTTCAGACCACCACCTGGTGGTTTCTAAAATAAAACTGAAGCTAAAGAAGCGATGGACAACTGGAGTGGCAGCAGTACAACGGCTCAATACAGGCTTTCTCCGAGACACTGACAAACTCAACGAATTCAAAATGTCTCTCAACAACAGGTCCCAAGCCTTACAAGATCCACCGAAAGAAGAAGAAACCGCTATGGAGGATAATCGGGAAGGAATCGAAAAAGCACTAACGTCAACGTGTCAGGAGGTTCTGGGCCGCAAGAAGCACCATTATAAGGAATGGATCTCCACTGAGACATTGAGCAAAATTCAACAAACGAGGAACAAGAAGATAGAAATCAACAACAGCCGAACAAAAGCAGAGAAAATCAAGGCTCAAGCTGAATACTCAGAAGCAAATAAGCAAGTAAAGAAAAGCATTAGAGCTGACAAACGGAAATACATCGAAGAACTGGCAACGACAGCGGAGAAGGCTGCAAGAGAAGGAAATATGAAACAGCTATACGACACGACGAAGAAACTGGCAGATAAACATGGTAAACCAGAGCGACCGATCAAGAACAAAGAAGGCAAGACACTCACTGAGATTGAAGAACAAAAGAATAGGTGGGTAGAGCACTTTGAGGAACTTCTAAATAGGCCAGCTCCACTGAACCCACCCACCGGACATCGAAGCAGCACCCACAGATCTCCCGATAGATGTCACTCCACCAACGATGGAAGAAATCAAGATGGCCATCAGACAAATCAAAAGTGGGAAAGCAGCAGGTCCAGACAATATACCAGCTGGAGCACTGAAGTCAGATATCGACCTAACAGCAAGGATACTCCACGTTTTATTCAAAAAGATCTGGGAGGAAGAACAAGTGCCGGCAGACTGGAAAGAAGGTCATCTTATCAAGATACCAAAGAAAGGAGATTTGAGCAAATGCAACAACTACAGAGGGATCACGCTACTGTCGATACCAGGGGAAGTCTTTAACAGAGTATTGCTGAACAGAATGAAAGATTCAGTGGATGCTTAACTTCAAGATCAACAAGATGGTTTTCGTAAGGGTCGGTCGTGCACAGACCAAATCGCAACACTACGGATCATCGTTGAACAATCAATTGAATGGAACTTGCCACTGTACATCAACTTCATTGATTATGAGAAGGCGTTTGATAGTGTAGATAGGAGAACACTATGGAAACTTCGTCGACACTACGGCGTACCAGAGAAACTCGTCAACATCATCCGGAACTCTTACGACGGGACACAGTGCAAAATTGTGCATGGAGGACAACTGACAAATGCATTTTCAGTGAGGACCGGAGTGAGACAAGGTTGCTTGCTCTCACCTTTTCTCTTCCTCCTAGTGGTCGACTGGATCATGAAGACCTCCATATTAGGGGGAATGTACGGGGTTCAATGGACAAGTAGGATGCAACTCGATGATTTGGACTTCGCAGATGATCTAGCTCTTTTAGCACATACACACCAACAGATGCCAGCGAAGACAACCAGTGTAGCAGCAACTTCAGCATCAGTAGGCTTGAACATACATAGGGTAAGAGCAAGATTCTCAAATACAACACAGGGAGCACCAACCCAATTCAACTTGATGGAGAAACTCTGGAAGAAGTGAATACTTTCACATATCTGGGGAGCATCATCGATGAACAAGGAGGGTCCAATGCAGATGTAAATATAAGGATTGGTAAAGCCAGGGCAGCATTCCTACAGTTGAAAAACATTTGGAACTCAAAACAAATATCAACTAACCTCAAAGTCAGACTCTTCAATTCGAACGTGAAGACAGTTCTGCTGTATGGAGCTGAAACTTGGAGAATTACTGCAAACATCATCAGACAGATACAAGTACTTATAAACAACTGCCTACGAAAGTTACTGAATGTCCGTTGGCCGGAAATCATCAGCAACAACTTACTATGGGAGAGGACAAACCAACTTCCAGCCGTAGAGGAAATTGGGAAAAGACGTTGGAAATGGATAGGACATACATTGTGGAAACCATCAGACTGCATCACGAGACAAGCATTAACATGGAATCTTGCTGGGAAACGGAAAAGAGGAAGGCCAAAGAACACGCTGCGGCGAGAATTGGAAGCAGACATTAAAAGGATGAACAGCAACTGGAAACAATTGGAAAGGATTGCTGAGGACAGAGTTAAATGGAGAACCCTGATGAGCGGCCTATGCTCCTCAGCGAGGAGTAACGGGCATAAGTAAGTAAGTACTCAGTTGGTGATTTTTCTGATGATTCACTGTGATTTTGTTGGTTGTGTGCTATACTGTTTGCCTACCTGACCGTTTTTAGAACCACACTTTTCCTGATTACGCTAGACTTCATACTCTAGTTAGCTTTGTTTAAGTCACTAGTCATTATTTGCGTTCTCTTGTGCCAAGATAGTATCTTAATTCCGGAAATCTATCAGATATCTTAAGTGAGTTTAATAGTTGTCATAATTCAATCAGTTTTATACTTGAATCAGAGTCTAATTCAGAATTCAATTCCTTAGACCAAGTTTAAGTAGACAATATACATATTTCTGTAGTTAGGTCCTATTGAACAAGAAAATAAACTTGATTTATTCATTTCCATTAGAGGTCAGGCAAATGTACCTTGATGGTAAAGTTGAGTCTGTAATAAGTAATATACGACAGATACTTGTCAGCAATGGTTATGCATTAGGGTTAATCCACAGGAACATGATGAAAAAACTGCTACATGAAAGAAGATTAGCAGTTCCAAAGAAACTCCTTTTCAAGAATTCCCAGAAGAAATGGCTGTTAAGGTTCCATATAATAAACTTTCGTAAACTATCTGAAAAACCTTCTGTGATGTTCAACTACATATTGTCTTGTCCAGTAAAACTTTGGTTCATGATAACACTAAAGAACATCTACTACTTTTGGTCACATCAGTGTTCATATACGGTTTACTACCTGCTGTAAAGAAAGTAACATTGGGTTCACGAAGTGAAATCTGTGAACACTACCCTGTTTGGCTGTTTGATGGAATACGTAAATCCATCATTAGCTCGATTGTGAATACCTAGTGAACTTTAGTCATGTCGTTCCAACAGAAACAACTTTCCAGATTACTTATAAAATCAAACAAATTGGCTTAGAAGTGGTATAAATCATAAACTTGTATACGGCAGAAGTTTTGGAAATCCACTGATTCAGACCGGTACTTTCATTCAAAAGAGGCACATTTGAATGCCCATTTTACCTTGGTCTTTACCTTATCCTGTTTTCTAGAATTTTTACTTTTCTCCTAAGTATTAATTAACATCTCATCATTGAGTTATCATTGTCTTTATATTACTTAAGTGGGCAATCAATTCACATAGTTACAAATATAGTTCTATCTTGTAAAGAAATTCTTAACATTAGTTGAAACTATTGTGCAACCTATCTCTGACTATTACGTAACTCTTAATTATTTCTTAGAACCATTTTGATCTCTCGATTGACTGTGAGATAACTGCTCTTCATCATGTGAAACTATTGACTCCTATTATATGTAAAATCTCTCGAATAATACGATTGTATATTTAGTGTAAGTGATATAGACGATAAGGGAGTTTTATCTTAGTTTCATCGCCAACCTGAAGCCCTTGGGATGGGATTTAGAGTGAGCATTGCCACCGAGGAGTCTCAAACTAGGATGAAAAAGCTGTCCAGTGCTCATCGGTATTTAGTGGTATTCTACCAAAATCAATCTGTGACAAATTTAGTCAACTAAAACTTAATACTAATCTTCGCAAACCATCTCAATGTAAAATTTTCTTTGCCGAATATTCTATATTCTCTTTCAATTTGTTAAGTCACTATCAAACTCTAATTAAAAACTTTAAGTAGATCTATAGTTAAAAACGGTTACTATTGTTGAAATGTTACTAACAGTAGAAAAATATTTAAGTTGGATTGTAACTGGCAAGTGGAATCCAGGACGCATGTTTCGTCCTGTTTGGGAATCATCAGACTTTATTACGTTATGTGTATTTTGAGTGAATTGCTTCAATACAGCAATAGTTTATAAGTATCGTTTGAGTTGGATTGTGCCTGGCATGCAGGTATATCCAGTTAACGTAAACTAAATAGGTCGAAACGTGCATCCTGGATTACGTTTTCCACTTTATTTAAATTCATAGAAGCTACAACAACAGGAAAGCTTAAATATGATCTATGTATTCAAAATTAATTTGTGTTTCATTTTTAACCACCATGGTAACATGATAAAATTAAGCGTATATGTTTCACTGATATATACATACCAGCTAGATAAGTTTGACTGACTGAACTCAGTCATTTTCTGGTGTATATGATAGTTTTTCATATGAATAAATTGAGTTTAGTTTAAGTTGTAAACAATAACATTAGGTTTTAGGCAAATTAAACTCATGTTTGTCGGTTTCTGTTTATGTTAGGGATTCGAAATCCCTAGAAATACAATTGATCATTTTATCAAGTTGTATTGATTTTTTGTACGCATGATTTGTAAACTATCATCACTTGTATGTGAGCACATTTAACAACATTTAATTGTATTATTAAAAGTTTTGATAATTTCAATTGATGAATAATCATTATGATTATTTTGTATATATAAAGGAATGTGTAAAATATAATCTGATTTTGAATCGATTTTGAATCTGATCCCGATCTGTCTGGTTGGTCTTTGTCTTATTCTTCTATCTCCGGCTTGGGACTGAGTGGGCTTAAGCCAGACGCGAATTATCAACTAGGCACACTTCAATAAGCGGCCGCGCGCACAACAGATCAGTTCTTTTCGCGTCATAACAGTTTACTAGAGAAAATGCAAATTTATTTATATTTATTTATTTGAGTATGTCACAGATTGATGTTGGCAGTGTACCATTGAAAACCAGGGAGCACTGGACAGTTGTTCCACATAATGTGTAACTCCTCAGCAGTACGCAACCCAAATTCCTCACCAGGGGCTTCAGGTTGACGACGAACGCTAAACCATCTGCATTAATGAGTCGGCATCCAACGACAGAATTCTCACTTCCATTAATTTGTGATATATGGTATGACGATCATCCACTGTCATTAGTGATAACTGTCTGACACTCGACAAGTTTTAACTTTACCAGTCACGACTTCGCACTAGAACTACAGGAATAGTCTGGAGTTAGTCACTAGTAAGCTTATTGTTATAATCCAATTAAGATAGTTATTTTTGTGTAGATTGGTTATTTATTTGATTAAATATGTAACAGATTAATGTTGGCAGGGTCATGCTATTTATCACAAATTGATGGAATTGGGAATTCTACCATTGGATGCGGACTTATTGGAGCAGATGGTTTGGCGTTCGCCGTCAACCTGAAGCCACCGGTGTGGAATCTGGGGTGCGTACTGCTAGAACGAAACAGCTGTCCAGTGCTCCCTGGTTTCCAATGGTACCCTGCCAACATCAATCTGTGACATATTCAATCAAATAAATCACCAATCTTCACAAAAATAACCATCCCAAATGAATTATTTATATTTCTTGAGAATTAATACTGTATCTATGCAATCTGTTCAGGATGTACATATACTAACAAAAATTGAATTATTTTACACGTTAACAACAACAATAAAAATGTACGAACACAATAGAACATATTGCTATTTTATTTGCTTACATTCATGACCGGAATTAAGCACATGACCGATTACAGTATGTTTTTTTTTGAATCAATTGATTATGTGATCAGATATTAATTCTTTTGCCAGTAGATTACAGTAACTGATTGCATACTCAATGAAACTGTACTTCACAGGAATATACATCATTCTTAAAGTTTAGTATAATTTTAGAAACAACATCATAGGAAAGTGGGGTCGTTTTGTATAAGCTTATTTCTTAGAGTGCTAAACGTCATGAATAGATCATTAACTAATTGACAATTGAATAATCCAAGAAAATCCACTATCTAAGAAGTCGATGGATCAATCAATCAATTAATGCCTGTTACTTCTCATGGATCAAAGAAAACCAACCAAGATCTTACAACCAACTCTGTCCTCAAATCTTCTTTCCAGTCATCCCAAAGTTATGTTCACTATTTTTGTGTCTGCCTCTAACTGCCCGTGGAATATGTACTTTGGTCTTCCTTTATTCCTTCCACTTCGAGGATTCCAAGGTAATGTCTGTCTTGTGACACATTTTAATGATTTCCTCAGTATGTGTTCTATTCATCACCAGTGTTTCATTCAAATTTCTTACAAGATGCATTTTGGTTGGCTTGTTCTCTGTCACGGAAGGTGGTTGGTGAGGGTGTCTGACCAATAGATCTGAAGTATATTGCACGAAAAACAGTTTATAAATAATTGTATTTTTTGAATGATGAATATTTTTCATAGTTCCCCAAATGTCAGCTGCCTTGCATTGCTAATCCATACCTTTACATATGCTTGAAATCCTTCCTTGAATATCTGCGAAACTACTACCCAAATGTGTAAAGGTTTTCACACATTACAGAGCTTCTCGTAATGTGTAATTGAGTTGGTGCTCATTGTGCTATACCTTAGGATTTTGCTTTTACTCATGTGCATGTTTAGGTCTTCTGCTGTCTGTGGAAACTGATGCCACATTGTCCGTCCTCACCTACATTTGCTATTGTGTGACATAGAAGAGTTAGGTCATCCGCAAGCTCAAGATCGTCTAGCTATATCCAAATAGTCTACTGTATTCCATACTTCCCATGAATCACTGGGGTCTACATGATCCAGTCAGCCACCAGAAGAAAGATTAAGGGTTATATATTAATGGTAGAGAAACAATTTAAAAGTGGATATGATTATGTGATTTTCTTTGTGTTATATTTGAAATATACTTGGTTTAGTTACAATCTTCTAACAAATACAGTAGGACCTCGGTAATTACCAATCAATGCCCGTACGTGTCCATCCTGTGACTACCAATCCTTAAGCCAGAATGAAACAAGACGAGATGGATGAGGCAACTAGAGAGAATTATGTTGTATTTTAAACACTCCTTTATATATACAGTGTCAGATCACACATCGAACCAACTAATAATTTTATATTAATACAAAACAAGGAGTATTATTTAAGTTGGATTGTGACTGGCAAGTGGAATTCAGGACGCGCGTTTCATCCTATTTGAGACTCGTCGGCTGGACGAACCTGCACCCCAATGTTGAAGTTCACAGTAGGATTCAAACTCAGTTCGTTTTATGTCGAACGCCACCACGTACACCACTAGACCATTGAGTCCAGACGGTCGTACTTGTGCGACAGAGACTGACCAGCTTCAGTCTATAACAAATCAACGGGAATATACAAGTTCATACAAAACAAGGAAATTGTGGCAATGAGTAGGGATAAGCTGTACACAACTAATTAACTGTAGTTCATAAATAAAAGATAATATACTAACAGTAAATATACCAAACTGTAGGATAGGTTAAGTGGAACGTAACAATGGTACAAATGAAATTGGAATGGTATTCTAAAATACATTTCTGAGAGTTCGTCACTCTTCTTCAGATCCCTGATAAAACACATAGGGGAATTTTTTTCTTTTAAATAAATTTAACGAATAATGAAGATAATCAGTTTTATAAATTCAATTTTCAATGCAATCAGTCTAATGTTAATGATAATTTATCAACTGTAACCTGAATATAAATTAGAAATTGATCTTACTACTACTACTACTACTACTACTACTACTACTACTCTTGCTTACTTCATTCATATAATACATAATCGTAAATATTGTCTTATCTATGTGATCTACTTAGTTCTCAGGGGATTAAAAGTAATTACTAGGCATTACAGATAAACAATATTCACAAAGGTCGGTTTATATAAAGTCTGTCATGAATAAAGTTTATCTTTGTCAATTATGTAGAATTCCCATTCTACCTGTAAATTTAAGATATTCAATTGGATACAATATATTGTTTGAGTTAGATTGTGACTAGCAATCGAAATACAGGACACGCCTTTCATACGATTTTCGACTCATCAGCATGATGTATCTGCATTTCAATGTTGATGTTCACATCAGGATTCAAACCCATTTCGTTTATAGTACCAAAAGCCACAGTGTTTACAACTTGGCTATTTAGTCCAGACAGTAGTACATATGCAACGGATATGTATATACAATTAGAATGTAATCTGGATTTTCCCGCTGATTTACCATAGAAATTGACCAATGTTAATTGCCATATGTGTATCCTGAGCGGATTTTCTCCATATAGCGACAGTTCACGAGTATTGTTTGAATTGGATTGTGACTAGCAAGCGAGATCCAGGACGCTCGTTTTATCCGGATTTCGAGTCCCAGTGTAAACATCAACACTGGGATACAGGTACATCCTGCTAATTAGTATGAAATAGAATTAAACGCTCTTCCTGGATTCGGCTTGCCAGTCACAATCCAATAATGTTATAGTATGAAACAACAGGAAGCATATTACTTATGAACAGATGATCGAAAGAGTGATGTGGGTAAACTGAAGTGCGTGGATATGACAGCTCTGCAGTGGTAAGGTGTCAACAAAAAAACATGACTTTAAAGCTCTCACTTGATATACACCGCGACACTATTAGAGCAAACACTATAAATAAAATAAAGCAACAAAGAGAAATAGAAAAGCTATTAGGACGTATTATTAAACTATACAAATCACTATAGAAAATGAAGCCACAACTAAATTCAGTGACGACTGTGCAAGTCGACTTCATAGGTTCAAGTCTTTAGAAATGAATGATGATGATTGTTAGTAATCTAGAGACTATAAATACACATGAACATTTGTATATATTTAATACTTAGTTGAGAGCAAGTTTTCACCCCACACTTTTGTCTTATCATTTCAATGTTAACCATTTGGAGAGTGAGAATTCAGTGGAACCAGTATATGTGTTTCAAACCATAGGACTCATAATGAAGGGCTATTAACTAGGAAGAAGTATTCTTTTCGAAGATATCTTCGCTTTTATGCTAGATTCTTTTAGTATTAGCTTGCATTGACACGTATATGTATACGTTGCTATGATGCATTTAGTCACTCATTAAATGAATAGAAAAAACAACTTTAGTTTTTGAGTAAGATATATATTATGGAGGTTAAGGGGAACTTCAAGTTTCTTATTCATTGATATACTGTAGATAAATCTATAATTTATCACCATTTCTATACTACTAGTCACTTCACCTCTCGAAAATAAATGAATTATAACGGAAATGAAAGTAAATTGGAAACCCGTACATCGTGATAATTTAGTAAAAATAAGACTAGATATAAGTGAATTGAAGGTTAGTAGATGGATGCTATATTGTATACTTTATATTTTTCTGTAGATAACATTATATACATAAAGATTACTGGGCACTGTTCAGTAGTAGATGTTTATTTACGATTGAAATTATTCGTAGTTTTCAGTGTGTTAAATGATTAAAGTTGAATTGTGATTAGTAATTGGAACCAAAGAAGGTACTACACTTTTTCTAGGACTCATCAACATAGACTTTATACAAGTGTAAGTATCTGGGCATAGAAGCTAAGAAGTAATAGTAATACCTATTTGATATAAGTGAACTAAGCTGTGGAAATAATGTAGGCATTGTCATTTGGATCCAGGTGAATTCATCCGATGCCGCCTGGATAGGAAGAAATGGGTTATCTGGATCAAACCTGTCAGGCACAATTTGACCATAACGACGAGACGTTACAATTTCAGTCATTTCAGTGTCTATGTAGTCTGTACTTACTGTTCATTATAGTAAAATCTACACTTTGTATTGCATCTCAGACTTTAACTTTCGCATTACTCATAATTTCCTATATCTAGCATTTATTTTTATCACTATATAAAGATGTTCATAGAAAACAGTGAAGTTGTTAGTAAAATAAACCAAACACCCAATAAATTAATGTAAAAGTTATTTCAACTTCTTATATTAACAGTATAACGTGAAGATTATTTTCAATAGTAACTTCAGATATCATCATTGTATTTAATGAAATCATTGATAATCAATTATGTAGAAAAAAATTTTTACCATCAAACTATTGTCAACATCTTTCCTTATTTCAGCTTATTGTATTAAATATTTTAATCATATCACTACATATTGAAAGATTAATTTTTAAGAAATTGTAATTAGAATTAAGTTTAATTAACTGTGCAAATATTCTATTTTTTTACAGTCTCGTATAATGTTATTGTGAGATTCTACAGTTAATTGATAACGATTTTAGTAAGTATCAGTATGTTGATTAAAGTTGTGGGGAGATTCAGGTTATATTTTACATTTAAACTAAACTGCATTCAACATATACTGATTAGGAAACTAAACTTTGCTAGAAAACTTAAATGAACCAATAAGAATCAAGATAATTTTTCAAGGTCTTTAACTTAGTCATGTTCAGAATGCATGCATTGGATTGACTGATTGGAATTTTCTATGAGGACATTATTATTACTAATCTACAAACTGTCAGATTACTCCGTACAGAGTTAAGTTACATTTATAGACTATATATAGCTTCAGCACCATCTTCAGACACTTGAGATGGAATCTTCTTACGTTTCGACGTTGCTGGTAAAAGAAATCAATAAGAACATGCAGCTTTTTCAGCCAGTCTAGATTAACACTCAGGTAAACCCACGTGTCAGTTACATTGTGAGTAATGCAGTTCTATGTATCACTGAGACCGTCACGTGCATGTGTAGGCAAAGTATCATCGCCGCAGTAACATATGCTCAGAAATGATGTTAGGCTTAAATCTATTGCTGGGAGGTAATGGAACAATAGTTGAAACAGATGAAACAGCTATCAGAAAGAGGTAATATAATAAAGACAGCTGCCTGTAAACCAAGTGAGCATGTACTTTGATCTCATTAGTAGATTCTTGGCATTTTCCACAGAACATTAAAAAAGGGACATTTTCAATATGTTCCAGATCGAATTGCAAGAACCCTAATATCAATAATTTAGATGTACGTCCTTCTAGAAACTATAATTTTTACGGACGACTGGTGAGCTTTATCGACCGCTTTGATGGCTTGGATATGTTCAACGTGACGTAGTTCATGAAAAACATTTTGAAAATCCAACTGCCGGTGTTCACAGACAAAACAACGTAGCGTATTGGTCACGTCTAGAAGAATTTTTGAAACATTACAAAGGTTCTAGAAACAGTATGATTTAAAGTCACATGAATGAATTACAAATTTAAAATCAATGAATCCATTTTCAACCTTCACAAGTTCATAAATCTCTTAAAAACTTTGTATTCTCTGTATTTTTTCTAATCCTTTATATCATTTTAATAATAAATTGTAATTTCGTCTACAACTTCATTCTTATCGCTTAAAAACGATTCAAGGTTGAAGTTTACCATCAGAGTGTAGTTTTACCTTGTACTTTAAGTAATTGAACTATGATATTTATAGAGTTAGGATGACTATTTATTATTTAATTTCATATTTTATAAATAAGTAAATGATTCTAGTTAATATTATGGAATGAAATAGTTTAACAATCAGTAGAAGCCAGAAAGTATTGAATAAATTCTTTGCTCCAATATAGTACTCCATAGTAGCATGTATGCATGAATATATCAGGATCTAAACTTACAACTTTAAAACATCTATCTAAGCTTTATACTAATGAGTTAGTATTCAATGTTCTCAGATAATATATTCTTGTAATTTCATGAACTGAACATTACAACATATTACAAGGTAATATTTTTACAACAGTAAACTTAATACCTATACTTGTTGTCATTAGACAAATTTTGAATAAATATAGCTTAACGAAAATGCATTAAACTTGACAACTTCAATGTAATTATTTCAAAACATAATTAACAAATGCTTTGAACAACTTTGAATGTATCTTCATTCACATAAAGAAGTTATTATCATATCAGTTGTTCGAATTACACTTTACATTCATCTTAGACAAGCCTTTTAAACTAGTAAACGGTGATAGGCATTCCGTTGGGCGGTTCGGTTAGCAATAGCCTGTTGGTATAAAATAAAATTAATAAATACAGACGAAATACGTAGTCTAAAAAATGACGAAGTGACTAAGTAAGTAATATTGATTTTGAGAACATTGTACTAAGGATAAATACAAAATCAGCCGACAACGATGTGGACTTTCATTGATAAAAGTGGTAACGACATTTAGAGTATATGCCCAATCACAGCCTACCTCGTCGTTTGGTGTTGGCCGTTGTAAAAGTAAGATAAAATAAAAGCAGGGCAGTCAAACCGAAGTAATAACAGTCCATTAAGTCATTGACTGTTGCTATGAGTCAAGCTGATTAATCATAATCAGTGGCCAGTGACACGAAGTGACATGGTAACAGTGGCTAAAATGTGTTCACGTTATATCTTTCTATCGTTTTTATGTTACACTGTAATTTTATACACACCTTTTGTTTCATATCATCCTACTGGACTATGTCGTGATATTTTACTTACTAATTAGATCTCGTCGTATTGATGTGGTCTTATAACTCGGACTAAAAATTATACATTCTAGATTCTGTTTTGTGCATGGATGACTGTTGCCTATTACTAAATGCATTATACATTGAACACTTGAAACAATAAGTCCTCATGATACATATTAGTAATGAGATAAGAACAAAAGATTTAATACAGCTATGTTTTGTATTTGCGTAGTGGCAGCCCCTGCAGCAGTAGGTCTCAACATAAACAAAGATAAAAGTAAGATCCTCAGATACAAAATAACAAACACTAGCCCGATTAAATTCGACAAAGTATCTCAAAACAATGTGAAAATTTTCACACAATTGAGCAGCATCATTGAGAAACAAGGAGGGTCTGATATAAATATAAAGGCATTGGTTGACGTAGCCAGGACATCACTCCAATAACTAAAAATCATCTAAAACTCAAACGATTTGTCGGTCAACATCAAAGTCACAACTTTCAATGCAAGCGTCGAGAGTTCTATTGTATAGAGCTTAGAGTTGGTGAACTACGAAAGTCATCAATCATTCAAAATATACATGTATTTATAAACAGATGCCTGTATAAGATACTTCGTGTTCATTAGCAAGATACCATGGCAGAGAACAAACAAATCAACCAGCTTCCAGTTGAGGAAAAAATCAGGAGAAGACGCTGGAGGAGGATAGGATACACGTTGAGGAATTGATTAAACTGTGTCATAACAAAGATACTAACTTGGAATCCTCAATAGCAAAGTACAAATGGAAGACCAAAGAGCACATTTTGTCTGGAATCGGAGAAAATTAATAGCAATTAAGAAGTGCTGAAAACGAGACTTGATGGTGGCTGGCTAAAGAATTCTAGTCGGCGGCTTCTGCTCCATGCCGGGTGGCAGACGTTAATGATGGTAATATCCAAGCAAAACAGTCACATAATATCAATATTACCAGAGTAAGATTAATGCATGCATAAATTTTTTTAAAGATACATAGGAAACAGGTTAAACTTTCGTACAGCTAAGGATTTAATAAACCATAATACACGTCCAAAACGACATTTTTGTAACAACATCAAGAAGGTTAATCTGATTTCAAGTTTATCGTCTGTTTCATTTAAATGTTTCATATTACCATTGTTTTCGTTTTTTATCTTCTGATTATCTAGTTGGCTTTTATTTTTTATACATCAATGAATTAACAAATTTATGTATGATCAAATAATGTAAAATGTATTGCGTAAATATATCACAGATAACACTCATTAATACTCAAATCAAATTCTGGTCTTAATCTTGAACAATAAACCACTTGAAAGAATGTAGAAGTTGCTTATTCAGTAGAAGAGATGCGTTTCTTACTTTCCTCAATAAAGAATTACATCATTTATCACCTTTGTGTTCTTAATTAATATGGTAATATCATTATTCTTTATTTTTTTATTTATTGAGAAAAACAACCAATCAGAATTTTTTTTTTCAATTTTTTTTTAATTGTTATTAATATGAACTAATTTTTTGATTGGTTAATAGAATTTTTTTTAAAGAGGAGGGGGGAGGCGTTTAGATACATGTGATAAATTTTTCGATATGTCAATTATGTTAAGAGTATAGTTTTAACTCAGTTTCTTTGGGCTTTCACTCTCTATATAAGTATCTATATACACATAATTGTATTCACAATAAAGTATTCGGTAATTACATAATAGTGAAAAAGGGCTTTTCAGATCAAAATACATTTATATACAGTAAACATTATTTCATTATTCTTAAGATAATGGTAAGTATATATACATGTATATAAATATTTTAATTAAGTCTAATATTATTATTATTATTTACATATGTATCACAGGTTATGTAAACCTTTAGGAGAATAGTGACGATCATTTTTTGTTTACTATGCTTCAATTTTCTTATTGTATTGTTGTTGAGTTGACGTGATTGTTTACTAGAATGATATTTAACATGTTTGTTTTTGTTAAACAATGGTCTTGTTTCGGTACCAATGAAAACTAAAGAACAATACATAACGGTTATGTTTTAGTATAAGGCTTTTTAGAAGCTGTGTGAACACTTAACCTTACGAAGGAATCACAACCAAGTCCTTTAGGTTTCTCAGAAAGACTTTAAACATCAGCACCATGAGACTAATGTTCGATGAGAAAACTTCAACTTCAAACAATTTGCGATGTATTTCGGTGACCAGCCACTGGTTATAACTGTACCACTTAGGATACCTCTAAACTTTCAAAAACGACTTCTTATTAGAACTACATGAAGTCAGTCACTTGTGAGCCCATTTTCACAGTTGGAGTAGCTTAATGGAGAGTGATATTTAAATTATTGTCTGTAATTGTCACAGATTACATTATTGTCAATAAATGTATAAAATGAAACTCCTGATTTACTTTTTAATTCATCATAACATAACTTACATAAGTGGGAATTTACGAAGGCAGATAAATACCTAAATGTATGGTGTATGTGATGTCATGAATGACTTTATCTTATTCTACATACTTAATTTCACTATTCCTTTACATTTACTTTTCCATTTACTTAAACTATATTCTAAAAGAATAGTCATTTGAATGTCTTTGATTTCTACTTTGTCCATCCTGTTGATTTCATGACTTTGTACGGTTGTAGTATGGTGGCAAGAGCGAAAACGTATTTATTTCAGGTAAAACGACTTTTGTCATAAACCATTTAGGAATCGTACAGTGTTATTATCTTTTGATAGCCAATGGGTATATATCTTCACTGTCTCTATGCAGTTTAATTAATTTGATTGTCATTGATGCCTAATTAAAGTTGGAGTTGGAGGATAGGGGGGGGTGGAGATATTATGTTATTTTCAATATTCAATAGTTGTCATTATCAGCATTTTCATTTGTTTTTCACCGAAGATTTTGTTTTAGAACTTGGCTGTAAGTATATATTTGCATTTTATCATTCAGTACATGAGGATACAATTCAGTGACAGGTTTATTGAATGAAAATGAATTCATTATTGAAAATTAGATTGGAATATACAGGACTCACTCATGTAAGGTTATTTTAGATAATGATGTTATGCCTAAATAACAATATGTGGTATTAAATTATAGTTGGGTGAATTCGTCACAGAATGATGTTTGGTAGGGTACAGTTGAAAACCATAGAGCACTGAACAGTTGTTTCATCGTAGTGTGAAAATTTTACTACAGGATACTAGCCAAGTGATACTGACAGTTTTCAACAATATCCTACTAGCACCGATCGGTGATGGATCAAACCAACAATGTTCATAGGTTCAATAATTGAACATTTTACAAATAATTATCATTCAACTATACATAAAAGGCAGAAACGTACTACTCTTTACTTTCTCTTAGTAGTAGTAGTAGTAGTATTGTTGAAGATCATGTTTCACATATAAAAAACATGAATAACGTGTACAATGGAAAATTGTTTCATTGTCAATTATTCCTACTATCCACTAATTAGTTGAATTTATCATTGAAACTTCATACTGAATAAACGCTTAATGTATAAAGGCAAATAACTGAAATTTTATAAGTGACAATTGTCAAAATTTAATGGATTTAAGTGAAACGAACTAATAAACATTAAAAAACAATACAACTACTCAATGTTACCTAAATTACAGTAGTTGTTTAACTGAAGTCATTTCGTGATATCAGTCACCTTTAACACTGAACAACCTTCATAAATTACTTATCTTTAGGATATTGAATACAGTTATTGAAGAAGAACATAACTTCAACAAGTACCTAACTCACCTTTGTTATTATATATTCATTTTAAATTGAAATGTTCTGTGGAGATTTATATGAAGTTTAGTTGATTGAATTCATCACAGATTGATGTTGACAGAATACCATTAAAAACAAGGTAGCATTTATTGTACTTCACCTAAACATTATAAACGAGTATCATTAGAAACTAAAGTGTCAACTAATTCAAAAATATCTAATTTCTATTAACTATTTTACTATCAGAATAAAGATATCACTTGAAATTTATGAAGAAAACAGTTGATTGTAAATTATGTAATGTATGTACTTACAGTGGTACAATTGAATTTGACTGTCACTTGAACATCAACCTGTAGTTATAAACAATTCTATGTAAGTAACATAAAAATGAGGTTAATGCATTCAATGTGGTATTGTTTAGGTTCTATTATTTTAAACTGAAAAGAAACAATTGAATGAGGTAACTATTTCTTCAACAGAACAATATGATAATTCATTTTATTACAGAATTATTGGAGATTAAAAAGTACTAATCCTCCTCCCCCTCATATCCAACCACTTGCTGATCAATTTAAAGTATTCAGTGTTATAAGTGCACAGTATTGTTCAGTGTACACTTAGAATAATATAACTGACTAGTTTTATCAATAGTTTCCAGATTCATGTCAACAATGTGTAAAACGTTTTTACTCAAACTGATGAATCATTTAGTGCAATGCTTTGTTGAACATCAAATATTAACCTGAAGAAATCTTAGCTACATTAACTTAGTTTATCAGTGAAGTTTCTTTACAACTAAGCATTAACAAGAATGTAGATACCATAGACTTAGTCTTACGTTTTTATTAGTTTATTAAGGTTGAAAATATGTGTTAAAGTACAGTATCGGAACTAGCAAACGTGAAACTTAAAGTTTCCACATTCAATTTCGAAATGGGTTAATCATCGTCTCGAATCACTAAACATTGTAAACTGATATGAAGACAATAATTGTAACTTAATAGTTTATTGAGAAGGAAAGCAATTCTATTATGGGAGCGTATAAATATTTAACATGATAAATAAATTAATCAAAATTTTATAGTGGGGTACTCGCATAGAAACGACGATGATGCAGTCCATTTAGGCAACCAAAAATGTGAAATAAGATTGTTTGTGGAGATTGGCATTGAGTTATAGAAGATTTGACTCGTCACAAGTTGGAGTTTACAGGAAACCACTTAAAACCATAGAGCACTGAACAATTGTTTCGTCGTCGTTTGGGAATCCTCATTAGTTCGCACCATAGACCCCGCCCCAGGGGCTTCCGGTTGGCCAACGTCTAACCCTCTGCACCACTATGTCAGCAACCGATCGTGGAATTTCCACCTTCATCAATTGTTAAGATAAAACGAGTTAATCATATAATGTCATTTGTAATAACTGCCTTGCTCCTGACAAGTCTGAATCCTATCCATAACGACTTGTAACCACGGCTTCAGTAACATTCTGTAGTTAGTCACTAATAAGATGATTACTTTAATTGAACTGGGATGGTTTACAAAGACTAATATTAAGTTTAGTTGATTGAATTCTTCACAGATATGTGTTTGCAGTGTACCATTGAATACCCAAGTAAAGAATAGGGTGCTCACTGCTGAGAGGTTTAATGCTGTGACGAGACAGATATTTAGTGCTAACCACTTTTCAATGGTACCCTTTAAAAATCAATCTGTGACGAATTTAATCGACCAAAAAATTATCACTTAATTTTTCAAAGAAGTTGAAGTGAGGACTAATTACTACATGTCTCTGTCCATCACAAAATCTCTGCCAAAAGGTTATGATTTATCCACATACGAATGCACACCATAATGGCTTTTACCAGAAACCATTTATTTCTTTGATTTCCACAGAGTAAGCTTTGTTTTACTCATGGTTTATTGGGGAGTAAGACATAATGTAACGTGCCATATTTCATTAACTATGCATTAGCTTATTTTTGAATAACAATACGGTTACTAAAATTCCTATTAAAGGTGTCAGTCAGATTATTGTTGAGGATGTCAGATCCCCAGAATTCTCTTGGGAAACCTGTTATTTTCGCCATTTTATGTGTAAATTTTTTTTCATCTTAAGTTTGTGTTTACTACTTAGCAAGACGCTAAATCTTATTAGTTCGTTTTTTGTTTTAGTACGCTATTTGTGACATACCAAGAACTCTCTTTTCTGCATACATACGGATGAGATGTGTGGTTGTTGTCCATCTGCCAGGCTCCCTGTGGAATTCAAAGCTTCTTGCTGACTCTGGACTTCTTCCTCTAGTTAGATGGGCTAAGGCGTTGCAAATAGCTTAGCTTACCTGATGTTGTGTCCCTGGTCTTACGTTCGTAAGCAGGCATCAAGGTGTCTCTTTAATTTGCAAAATCGTAGCACTTATAACTTTAATTGTAACTTTAAATCCTAACGTTACAATAAATTCATAACCTTGGAAACAATTTTCCGGATTATATCAAGTTTTGTCTTACGTTATCACCCATTCTACCCTGACTTGTATTACATACGGAAACGTTGAGGAAAGCACAATATATAGCCGAGAAAAGTGTTGGATAAAAATCTATAACACAATGAACTTTGGGCAATATACTGCAAAGCCCTTCATTTTTCCTAATCAAATGTTATTTGGGTCCAGCGTTTTGGCTAAATGACACGGTTCCAAATTTAGAGGGATTCATTTAGAAGGCTAGAGGTCTTTGTCAGTTTCAATTACAATAAATTATCAATTGATTCAGGTTGCATTTAAAGTTGTCCGAAGATGTAGCTGAGGTGAATAGTTTTACTAGTCAGCTATTCTTACTATAAAACCTATTTCTTACTCTGAAACCAGACAAAATAATCATATTTGTAACAATTAAAGCCTAATTTTAACTAACATTTAGTCCACGTTTAAGAAATTATTGACACCAATAGAGCGTCTTTAACTGATCAACCGAAAAATTTGTAGTGCCTTCTCTACTTCCTAAACTGTCATCTAAGTTAAAAAAGTTTTAAGTACTTCTGAATACAGATGGTTTCTTATTAAACAATTCATTGTTTAATGTTTAAGCTATTAAACCAATTGGTTACATAGTAATCATCTTAGACTTTGTTACGTAATCGATATAACTAGAGCATGACTGGTGATGCAATCATACCAGAAGTTCTTCATGTTCTTCATGTTAAAACATGATACAGTAACAGATCAAATAATCTTATAGCCTAATAGAATTACCATTTACCAGAAACGATAATATTCTGTGATAGCTCAGATGCAGTTTGCTGGGTAGTCGGAGATGGCCAGTATTAAGTCATTCTTGATTTATGTTATAGTGATAGTTGGCACTCTTTGACATAAAGTATATTCATTTTTGATAGGGCTAACTTCATTGTAAGAATGAGATATATACAATCGATAGTCAGTGATTATTGTCTTATTTATTCATTCTGTAATATATACATCAACTTAGTTGCTAGCCATTTGAGGCTGTAATAACTTGTTAGTATTGGTAGCTGACTACAATATTGGATGATCAACAAATTGAATCCAATAAAGTGTTTTACTTCCTTCAGTCTTTAAATAGATTATCCTAATGTCAGCTATACGGTATCAAATGTAGATCCAAATCACTAACAATTAAACATTAAATTATTACGCATATGATGCTAAGTCAGTCTGACTAGTAACCATTCGTAGGTGATCATTTACCAGTGATTGACTTTCATGAAGGTTACTTCTCAATAACTAATTGATTTATTCATACAGCAAGCAAAAATATCTGAACTCAATTTATAGTCATATTTTAGTTATGTTAAGACAAATAATAATAACCAATTATCTTAACTGAATTCAACAAAACGGAACTCGAACTTATAACTTACCAATTGAAATATAAACTAGTTAATTTTGATATCACGAATTGATCTAAATCAGACAACCATTGATCACCTGGAATCACTGGACAGCTGTTTCGTCCTAGTATGGGACTCCTCAGCAGTGAGCATCCACGACCTCATTGGGAGTCGAACCCAGGACCCTCTGGCTCCGCGGCGAACGCTTTACCATTGGACAACTGAATCGGCTCCTAACGGTTGATATTTCCAATTCAGTCAAGTTGCGATAATTTGTGCGACCTCCTACATGCCATCGGTGAGTTACTGCCTCATACCCGACACGGTAAAACTCTACCGGTCACGTCTTCACATTCCCGATGGGGTCAAGGATGCGCACTGCTGAGGAGTCCCATACTAGGACGAAACAACTGTCCAGTGCTTCCAGGTGATCAATGGTTGTCTGATTCAGATCACTTCATGATAACAAAATTGACAATTAACTATCCCTACAAAACCCCCCCCGTATTTGTAATAAACGAGTTAACCATTAGATTGGCTAATTCTAATAATGTAACAAAAATTCAAATTAAACAAAAACTAAAAAAATAAATCATCATATTGTATTGTATAATTCAATGATGAAATGATTGTTTTTAAACAAAATTAATTACAAATGATTGAATAGAACTATTGTGTTGTTATTTCTATTTATAAATTTGCATGTTGGTAAATTTATTCATGTAAGAAAATTATTGTAGACATTTCAGTAGTATATTAATTTAATATAAAGAAATTGATTTTAATTAATTAATTGAAATCTAGTATGTAATGTATAGATGGTTTGTTATAGTTTGTGATATCTTAACTCAGTACAAACATGATCTTTTTTAGGAATGAATGTAGAATATTCAGATTTTATGATGATTACATAATCATCAGACTATGATGATTGTATTCAATGGTTTATATTTATAACTCCATTCATTTGTCAATATAATGTTACCATGATAAACTGTTTAAAATGGACTATGTAACTGTGACTACTTATACTGTCTTCTGAAACTCATTACTGATGATGTATAGTATAAGTTGGGCAGTTTCGGTGTAATTGGTATGTTATAGGTCACTAACTGAAGGACGCGTTCTTAGGACCAAAGGTGAACTGTCTACAAAGTAGAAAAGGGGATAAAATAACCATGAATGAAAGCTCCGTATGATCATATAGAACCAGTCACATGAAAAATCTAAAGTGGAACCTGAGTTTGCCGTACATGTCTTACATTAGGCTACATTCATAAAATAGAGAAGATACACATCAGATAGTAACAAAGTTAATAAAAATCTTGCAAGTAGTTACATAAGAATTTAAGAATTAATATTAATAGTAACTATGTAAGAACACAAAGATGACAAGTTTTATTCAAAGAAACTCATTTCGGTCCATCGTATGAAAAACTATAAAAACGCATTGCTCATTATGCTAAGTTCTATTAACAATGTAAGTCATATTCATTTCTGTATGCCTGAGTGGATGCATGTATATGTAAGTGCATAAATATCATAGGACCTGCATGGTTCCAAGTTGTCACAACTCAGTAGCACAATACGATCAAACCCAGATTAATAGTTACTTTAATGATAATAATAAGAACAGAAAATGACTGAATATATAAAGAGTGAATCAGGGGAAAGGAATAGGTTTGTGGAAAACATATATGAGATAAGTCTAAGATCACGACCGGTTCCGAGTAATGCTAAACAGAGTCCTCAATTTTTGATTATGACATTTGAGCAGACCCTATGTAGATAAGACAGCTCACATCTGCATACAGTGACTTATTGGACTGATGTCATATTTTGGCTTTGAGACTCCTGCCTTTGTTCTTATTCCAATATTAGTTAGCATTCTTAATGTATGTCCAACCACCCCAATTTATTAAATCTCAGAATCATATCAACTGATTTAGTATCCCAAGAAAAGCCAGAAATGTTTCGGAGACACCGGTGATCAAATATTATTAACTTATTAACGTCATCTACTCTTAATTGCCACGCTTTAGATTCATACAGTAAGACAAAATGAACTAATGTGCAGTATCCTCTTATTCTCGTTGTAAGAGGGTTATCTTGCTTGCACTAATTGTGACGTAAGTTTTGGAAAGCTAAACAAGCTTCCTTATTTTCTACCGAAATTTCGTCTTCCTACCAAAGCTGATGAAATCTCCAATATTAGTGAAGTGATCAACGAGCTTAGCTATTTCACCCCCTGTCTTTAGCTTTGGTGTTTATACATTTTACAGGAATTCCGCAAAATAAAATGAGTTCAAACTATTCTGCCTAAATCATTACTTATAATCCATTCGAATATAAAATCATCAACGAATTTCAGTCAGTCAATCGGTTACAACGTAGAACTTAGTACGTGTGTAGATTAGTTCATTATCAACTTGAACTAATGTTTGCTCTAACCCAGTTCTACGATGTAACTGACTAATTGACTGATATTCCTTGGTGCTTCTCATAGTTTAAACTCATCTTATTTTGTAAAAATTCCATAAGATGCATAAAAGGAGGAGGGAAATTGGTTAAAGGTGATTATGTATGGTCAAACTGGAATAAACCTGATATT
This sequence comes from Schistosoma mekongi, assembly GCA_034768735.1. Lineage (NCBI taxonomy): Eukaryota > Metazoa > Platyhelminthes > Trematoda > Strigeidida > Schistosomatidae > Schistosoma > Schistosoma mekongi. Next base: position 4,893,808 of record CM068310.1, read on the forward strand.
TCAATTCATATGAACAACGTCAATCAGTCACATTGATACAATAGTTGATAGGAAGGATTAGTTGACAAGAATCTGAGAACGAATAAGAAAGTACCAGTGTAAACCAACTGTAAATTAGATTAATACTCATGACCTTAACGAATGATCGGTCTACACATGATCTTTGATTATGTCTAGATAGTATTAATGGCTGCAGGTTTGCCATGACTCTATGTAGTTTCGAAAAAGAATTAGAAAAATGCTTGATGTTCAGCGGACCAGAGAGAATTTCGTAAACTCTTATATATTTATGAGCCGAAACTATACAGAAGAGAAGTTTGAAAAAAAATAATAATATCATTACAGGACCAATAATTTGTTTGAGGTGATCTGTGGAGATTGTAGTTGATTATATTCACCAGAAATTGATGATGGGAGTGTATCACTGAAAACCAGAGAACATTAGACATCAATTTAATCATAGTCAGAAACTTTATAAGTATAGTTCCGTATGTTTGTGCCAATGATGGAACCCCTAACATATAAGCGTCGGTGTGAACATTGAAACTTTGGACTATTGAACCAAATGGCTGATACTTCTAACTTTATTTACTTAATTTATTTCATTTAATGTTTAATATCTGTCTAGCGCTATACAACTCAACATTATGCACTGTATGTACATCCTGAACGGATTGCTTTGATACACGTGAAATCTATAAGTATGATGAGTCTCAAATAGAATGAAACTCGAGTCCTGAATATCACCTGCTAGCCATAATTCAAATTAGACAAGTCATATTGTTAACAACAAAACAATTTATTCAATCATTATTAGGTATTTTCTTTCTTCTAAAATATTATTTATCATACTGACATGTTTATCTAGGAGCTATTTTTAAATGTAACCTATTTATAATGATATGAATGTAAGTAGTGGTTGGAGAGATGGAGATAGTAGGTATATTATTGTAACAAAACATGGGTAGCGATTACGTCATTCTAGATAGTTTCATTTTTTATTGTGTCAATTAAACATGACAACACAATAGACCATGTAACCAATGTTTTCTATCAATAATTGATACATATTTTTTGAAAAGGAGAAAAAAAGGAGAGAAACAATAGTCATTGATGAATTGTTCTACCCATTTTAGCATATCACTTTTAAACTATTCTTATTAGTAATTGAAAAGAAGCGGTTTGTGAGATTCGGTATAAAGTTTTAATTGGTTGAATACATCACAGATTGATATTGGTAGGGTTCTGTTTTGAAAAGCATGAAGAACTTGACAGTTATTTCGTTCTAGTAAGGGACGTCTTACCACTACACACCCTGTATCCCACTTCAGAGGTTACAAGTTGGTGAACGCCTAACTCACTGCACCACTGACCCCGTATCTGTTGATAGAATCCTTACTTTCATTAAATCGTGATAAAGCGTGACGATCATTTATTGTCATCGGTGATAGTTATCTGAGTCATGATGAGTTTTGACTCTACTAGTCACGACTTCTCTCTTGAGCTTCAATGGTATCCTACCAACATTAGTTTGTGAAAAATGCAATCAACTATTGTTATTAGTGGTAAGATATCCAATAAAATGTTTGCTTAAATATACCTATTAAATTGTATAACATATATATTCGACGAATAGATCTCTTTTCAGTGAATTCATTATCAAGCTGTACATTAGTGTATATCCATGTATTTTATAAATCATAGGTCAATGAATAATTGTTTGTGCAATGGGCTCTTGGTTTATTTGACTGAATTTTATAGATGGTGTCAATTTATGAGTCACCGTCTGAATGCCTCTAATCTATTATATGTTGCAGGAGAGAGCAAGTGGCTAATCTGCACTCTCTTCTGACCAGTTATTACGTAAAATGCTCTCAGATACAACTAAGATGCTACCTTGACGCACGAACTACTTATCTATCTCCACTTGAGCAGGTAAACTGGTAAATACAAAATGAATTGGTTAGTCATACACAGCCGGAAGCATATAAGCAGGCGGCTCTTGAATGTTGTACAAAGAATTGGTGTAGTAAAAGTTTTTCTAATCAACCTCTCTAAACAATTTTTAATTATATTACTCGCAATATCTCACTTAAATTCAAGGTTAATACATAATTTTTTTATTGTGAAAGCTTGTTTTTTTGTCTATGATGGCTACTTCTCCTTTATGTTCTTTTCGATGAACCATGTGAAGTATCTATTCTCTAAGAAGATAGATTTCAAGAAGATCAGCTTCGGTATCTATAACAACTAATCGAAATTCTTGAAATTACTCATTGACTTTTAATTTAGGACATATTTACTGACAATCTTAGAGATTGACAATCTAAATTTCATTTTTAAACGTTTCAGATCACCATTTGATAAAGTGACCTCTCTATCTATTACATGCATATCATATACAATGTTCCCTTTATAATTATTTTGAGAGAAGTAGGAATAACTACTCGTACAAACAAAGATGATGTTTCATTTTATTTTGTCAGTTTCTCATCAGCTACTACGTACAACCTGGAAAAATGTCGAAGAGGTGAATTTTCGAAATAAAGTTTAACACACTCATGAGGATGAGATCGTTTAAGATTTCAATCATATCAACATGATAGACATGTAAACATAATTAAAACATTTACAAAGTATGTTGAAAATATACCTATACGATATAGGCGAAGGTATAGACAACAGTCCATAGAATAGTAGTCAGAGTTAAAGTGATTACATAATAACCAAGTGAAAAAAAATTGTTTGTAACACTTGAACTTATAATGTGAATCAAGCTAAATCATTAAAATTAAAATGTGATGTGATGAAATAATTAAATGAATTAGATTTGATAATATAAACAGTGATTGAATGTAATTTGAGTAAGAGATGATGACGTAATAGAATGAATTGGATTTGACGAAATACTACTAACAGTGATGTAATGTAATGAAATTTCAGTTGTCATGTTGAAGAAAGACTAATAACTGTTTCCTTTTGGCAGCAGTAGGCCTCAAAATAAACAATGGAAAAAGCAAGATACTGCGACACAAAACAATGAACACTAATGCAATCACACTTGACGGAGACATTCTGCAAAATGTGGAAACTTTTACATGAAGCATTATCGATAAACAGGGGGGGAGAGGATGTGATCTGATGCAGATGCGAAGAAGCTGATTGGCAACTAAAATACATCTGAGACTCAAAGCAGCTTTCATCCAACATCACAGTCAAAACTTTCAATACAAATGTGAAGACATTTTTATTGTATGAAGCTGAAAGTTGGAGAACAACGAAAAGCATCATCCGAAATTATAAACAACTGTCTGCTTAAGATACACCGCATCCGTTTTTCAGGCCCATGAGCATATTACGTCGGGAATCAAAAACAGACATGAAAAAAATTAACAGCACGTTAGAGGAGCTAGAAAGAAAATTTGAAGACACAGTTGGTTGGAGAATACTGATCGGCGGCCTGTGCTCCATATGGGATAACAGGCACTGATTGATTGATTTAGACACACAAATTTGATTTAAAGTGTTTAATAGTGATTATGTCATGAAGTTTTAGAAGATTTGAATAATCCAAGTATATCAATCTGGTGTTTTGTGTCACACAGTTATTTATCCATTCCGCCACAAAATGTTTTCATTCTTCTCAATAGTAGATTTTTGAGTACATATTCATAAGATCGCTAGCAGACGTAATTGTAACTATTGTCATGTGTTACCAACTGTTTTATTTATTTCGTTATTATGTAATCACTTTAACTCTGACTACTATTGTGTGGACTATTTATGGTACCTTTGGTTACATTGTATACTCATATGCCCAACAATATTACACTAAACTATTGAAATGGTTTTATATAATAAAATTTATTTAATATTAGCATAAGTATTATTAAGCCTTTGTTAAATTGTTCTTGCGATTTCATCACCTCTATTACTCAAAAGGTAGCTAAGGGGGGGGTCATAATGACCGTAGATACTGTAATTTTAAAGTTTTGACATTTATCAATACATCTCCTAGGCAATAATTGTTTCATTCCACCAGTTATTTATTGTTTCATAACATTTGTACTTCATAGAGTATTGCCTTTTTTATAAGTCTACGTAAATCATATTTGTACTGAAAGACACTTATTTAATGAGAATCATAGTATTTTTTTAAGAAAAGTTATTTACTACTTTATGAACTTAAATAACTCACTTCAGTAGATATCAGGTTATTTTGTAAACATTAATTTTACACTCGATGCATTTACTCATTACAGTTTGATCTTGGTTGAGTACTACAGAAAGCCTACAATAAATAAATAGCTGTAAGCAACTTGTCATTAGCATTGTGCAAGCAAGACCAAACTACACATAGAACCAAAGATCGTTTGTTTTCTTGGTGAGCGCTTAAATATCAAAATTACTAAGTTCGCTGATGTTCAAATGAAGGATTGTCACTTTACTCAAGTTTTGATAAAGCACAACGATCATCTAATTGAAATGCACACCCACGACCTCACCATGTATTAAACCCAGAACTAATTAATCCCTTTAATAGTCAGACCTACTTCATTCATAAAAGTTTACTTGCAGTTTAACTGTTATATCTCTTGCTTTCGTTCATTCTGTTCGCTTAATTACTTACTTACGCCCGTTTCTCATCACAGAGGAACATAGGCCGCTAAACAGGATTCTTCATTTAACTCTGTCCTCAGCAATCCTTTCCAATTGTTTCCAGTTGCTGTTCATCCTTTTAATATCTGCTTCCAATTCTCGACGCAGAGTGTTCTTTTGCCTTCCTCTTTTCCGTTTCCCAGCAGCATTCCATGTTAATGCTTGTCTCGTGATGCAGTCTGATGGTTTGCGTAATGTATGTCCTATCCATTTCCAACGTCTTTTCCTAATTTCCTCTTCGGCTGGAATTTGGTTTGTCCTCTCCCATAGTAAGTTGTTGCTGATGGTTTCCGGCCAACGGACATTTAGTATCTAGTGTAGGCAGTTGTTTATAAGTACTTGTATCCGTCTGAGGATGTTTGCAGTAATTCTCCAAGTTTCAGCTCCATACAGCAGGACTGTCTTTACGTTCGAATTGAAGAGTCTGACTTTGAGGTTAGTTGATATTTGTTTTGAGTCCCATATGTTTTTCAATTGTAGGAATACTGCCCTGGCTTTGCCAATCCTTGTCTTTACATCTGGTTGTCTTTGCTTGGATTTGTTGGTGTGTATGTGCTAAAACAGCTAGATCATTTGAGAAATCCAAATCATCGAGTTGCATCCTACCTGTCCACTGAATTTCGTGTATCCCCTCAGATGTGGATCTCTTCATGATCTAGTCAACCACTGGAAGGAAGAGAAAAGGTGAGGGCAGGCAACTTTGTCTGACTCCGGTCCTCACTGAAAATGCATTTGTCAGTTGTCCTCCATGCACAATTTTGCACTGTGTTCCGTCGTAAGAGTTCCGGATGATGTTGACGAGTTTCTCTGGTACACCGTAGTGTTCTCCTATCTACACTACCAAACGCCTTCTCATAATCAATGAATTTGATGTACAGTGGCGAGTTCCATTCATTCGATTGTTCAACGATGATCCGTAGTGTTGCGATTTGGTCTGTGCACGACCGACCCTTACGAAAACCATCTTGTTGATCTTGAAGTTAAGCATCCACTAAATCTTTCATTCTGTTCAGCAATACTCTGTTAAAGACTTCCCCTGGTATCGACAGTAGCGTGATCCCTCTGTAGTTGTTGCATTTGCTCAAATCTCCTTTCTTTGGTATCTTGATAAGATGACCTTCTTTCCAGTCTGCCGGCACTTGTTCTTCCTCCCAGATCTTTTTGAATAAAACGTGGAGTATCCTTGCTGTTAGGTCGATATCTGACTTCAGTGCTCCAGCTGGTATATTGTCAGGTCCTGCTGCTTTCCCACTTTTGATTTGTCTGATGGCCATTTTGATTTCTTCCATCGTTGGCGGGGTGACATCTGTCGGGAGATCTGTAGGTGCTGCTTCGATGTCCGGTGGGTGGGTTCAGTGGAGCTGGCCTATTTAGAAGTTCCTCAAAGTGCTCTACCCACATATTCTTTTGTTCTTCAATCTCAGTGAGTGTCTTGCCTTCTTTGTTCTTGATCGGTCGCTCTGGTTTACCATGTTTATCTGCCAGTTTCTTCGTCGTGTCGTATAGCTGTTTCATATTTCCTTCTCTTGCAGCCTTCTTCGCTGTCGTTGCCAGGCCTTCGATGTATTTCCGTTTGTCAGCTCTAATGCTCTTCTTTACCTGCTTATTTGCTTCTGAGTATTTAGCTTTAGCCTTGATTTTCTCTGCTCTTGTTCGGCTGTTGTTGATTTCTATCTTCTTGTTCCTCCTTTGCTGAATTTTGCTCAATGTCTCAGTGGAGATCCATTCCTTATAATGGTGCTTCTTGCGGCCTAGAACCTCCTGACACGTTGACGTTAGTGCTTCTTTGATTTCTTTCCAGTTGTCCTCCATAGTGGTTTCTTCTTTCGGCAGATCTTGTAAGGCTTGGAACCTGTTGTTAAGAGATGTTTTGAATTCGTTGAGTTTGTCAGTGTCTCTGAGAAGGCCTGTATTGAACCGTTGTACTGCTGACACTCCAGTTAACCACTGCTTCTTTAGCTTCAGTTTTATTTTAGAAACCACCAGGTGGTGGTCTGAAGCTATGTCAGCTCCTCTCCTGGTTCTTACATCTTCCATGGATCTTCTAAATTTTTTATTGATACATATATGATCGATTTGATTCTCAGTAGCATGATCCGGTGAGTCCCATGCAGCCTCGTTTATGCGTTTGTGTGGGAATATTGTATCACCTATAACCAATTTGTTGAAGGCATATAGGTTTGTAAATCTTTCACCATTGTCATTAATTTCTCATAGTCCCTATCGTCCCATGATTTCTTGATATCCAATGTTGTCCATTCCGACTTTGGCGTTTAGGTCCCCCCATCAGGATTGTCAGATCCTTTACTCGACACATTGCCATAATTGATTGCAGTCTATCGTAAAATTGATATTTGTCCTCGTCGTTACTAATGTTGGTTGGTGCATAGTATGGGATAATATTCATTGTAATCCCCTTCTTCATTGTTTTGAAAGATGCTTTAATTATCCTAGGTCCTTGTGGTTCCCATCCCACAAGTGCATTACGTGCCTCCTTGGACAGCATCAGAGCAACTCCTTGGGTGTGAGGAGCATTTTCCTCTTCGTGGCCGGAGTATAGCAGCGTCTCTCCTGTAGCCAATGTTTTCTGTCCAGCTTGAGTCCAATGGGTTTTGCTGATTCCGAGTATTGTCAAGTTGTATCTCTTCAATTCTGCAGCTACTTGATTTGTCTTTCCGCTCTCGCACATTGTTCGAACATTCCATGTACCTATAAAAATATTTGCTCTGGTTGTTAGAAGGGGGGGGCATCAGCCTCATGACTTCTGAAGAATTTCGGCTTTCATCATGAGGCGTCATGAATCCTTCTACTCCCAGGGTAGAGTTTAAATGGTTAAGCTTGTTTAATCTGGTTAGCGTCTTTTTTAGCAAGCTTGGGTTTTACTGGATTGGGATGGTGGTCCCATGTCCAACCCTCCTCCTTTACCCGGGCTTGGGACCGGCAGTAGCCCTAGGAGAGCAACAGGCGGAGTTTTCATTGTGTTTAAACGGCATATATTACAGTTCATTTGTCACTAGCTCATTTTAAGTAATAGATATTAGGAAAACTATCATATTGCATTATTCCATTTTGTTTGATTAAAATGGAGATAATGAAAAATGATTAAGAGATCTATTCTTGATCATCTGACTAATATTACGTATAATGTAGATATAAATAAATACTTACGAGTAATTTGTTGTATCCAACTTATGTTGCTACTTGGTTTAAGTTTATTTATGTTGTATGTAACTAAAATCTTCGCTATTTACTTGAGTAAATCAGATCAATGCACCAGAACAAAAGTTTCACAACCGCCTTCAGTAAAATAGCTGTTATCATAGTCAATAAAATATTACATCATCAATCCCTGTAAACGTATTTCTCAACCATATTGTAGTTAATCGGTCTGGATCAGACAAACATTGATCACCAAAGGAAAAATTCTTCATCGTTATATGAAACTCTTTAGCATTATACGTCCACGACCTCACAAAGGACAGAAACCAAAATCCTTAAGTTCATCAGCAAACGATTTACCATTACAAGCTTCCAACTGTTGATTTTTCTAACTCAGTCAATTCGTGACGTTTTATCTTGACCCCATCTCTTGTCATCAATGATTAACAGTATTAAATCCGAAATGAGTGAACTACACTGACTGGTCACGTCTTTGCACTATAACTCCAGAAATTACCTCTACCAGTTAGTCATTCGTGAGTTAATGTAGATTGTAATTGGGGACTTTGTGAATTAAAAATAACATCCGGATTTGTTGGAAGCCGACCAACTGAGTAGTGTGGTCGTAAAGCATTCACCTCAAAGTTAGAATGTTTTAGGGTTTGATTCCTAATGATGTTGTGTATATGCACTTATGAAGAGCCATATACTATTACGAAAAATCTATCCAGTGGTACTTCTTGGTTATCGATATATATCTAATTCATACTAATTCATAATATAAAATTAACATTCAACAATCTCCCCTACACTTAATTATACCCTAGTTGTATTCTACTTCTCTAAACCAGCTTAATATTACTAATTAAATTAATAATGTACAATTAAATAAATTAAACATTAATACTAATGAAATGTTCACTTTTGATAAAATAATATAACATTTCACATGAACTACTTATTATCAGAAATAATTCAGTAGTATAATAAGTAATATCTATTTGTAAAATTCCAATGAGTAGAAATTAAAATTTCTGACGTTTCGCGGCTTAGTACAAGTCGCTTCTTCAGAGAAATGAATAGCCGAATTTAATTAACACACGATTAAATAATGCACAATGGAACAAATCAAAAACAAAATAAACCCGTACGATCACAATGCGAATTTGATCGTGTTATGATGTCAAGTCATATAGGTCAAGGTGGTTTGAAATGAGACATGTATGTACATGTGTGACGAAAATATGTGAAAATAAATTGTATGTATGTTCATGTGTATGAAATTCGATGTACTTTATTTGTGGCTAGTTGGATAGAAAGTCCATGTTGGGTGAATAGAAAGGCCTTCCCTTTTGTTAAGTGCAGTTGGATTTAACAAAATATGAAGCGCCTAAGCTATTCGTCTTTCCTTATAATTGGAAAAACCTTTTTGAATGATTCGGATATTTTTAATATCGATAGATAGCATGTTCAGACTGCTATTGCTGATTTAATTTGTCATTTTTCAAGTTCAACAGGATTATTAGGAGGTCGTTTAGTGTAGCTTTCATGTTCTTTGGCACGAGTTTTGATTTCTCGTGAAGATTCTTCAATATAGAAGGCATCACAATCAACACAACCTAACCTGTAGACACAATTCTGTGTTGAGGTGAAAGGGTTCTTGTCTTTTATTTTAACCAATGCACTTCGAATAGTGTTGGTAGTTTTGTCGAAAGTTTGAATTCCGTGTTGTTTTAGAATTCTTTGTAATTCATCAGTTGTGTCTTGACGGTAAGGTAGAACGGCTGTACCAATCCAAGATGTTTTGACTAATTTACTATTATTTAGTAATAAGTCGTTTTGCTTCTGCAAATTGTTAATATTATTCATTGGAAAATTATTAAGCCGTAGGATGTTGACTATATTTTTGTATTCGTATTTCTTGCCGTCTTCAGATGTAATGAGTCTACTGGCTCTTCTGAATAAGTTTAGAGCTAGCGATATCTTTGCACTGAATGGATGTGCTGAGTTGAAATCGATATATCGATTTAAATGTGTCGGCTTGCGGTAAATTCTCAGATTAAGAGTTCCATTTAAATTTCCTTTTACTAAGCAGTCTAAAAATGGTAACTCATTGTGTTCATTTTCACTTTCTAAAGTGAATTTCATATTCTGAGATAGGTTGTTGATTCGTTTTGAGAATGATTTTAGAAAAGTCTTTTTGATGATGACAAAAGCGTCATCAACATATCTTAGCCAAACCCTTGGTCTAATCACATTATTGAAAATGTGAGATTCAATATGGGTCATGAAAAGGTTTGCTACAATTGGTGAAACGGGGAAGCCCATTGCTACTCCGTTGGTTTGTTTGTAGAGAATCCCTTTGAACGTGTAGTACAATTAGGATAAGCTAATATTTTCCCGTTGGTTTGTAATGGACAGTCCATTACAAATCAGCGGGAAAATACAAGTTTATCCTAATTACATATATGCCCGTTGCACAAGTGTGACTGTCTCGACACAATACCCTAGTGGTGAAAGCGGTGGCGTTTGGCATGAAGCGAACTGAGTTCGAATCCTAGCGTGAACATCAACATTAGTATGCAGGTACATCCAGCCGATGAGTCCCAAATAGGACGAGACGCATGTCCTGGATTTCGCTTGTCAGTCATAATCCAACTCAAATATAATTCAGTAGTATATTGATATAAAAGAAAAGTAAAAATAAATGTAAACAATGATATATTCATTCACATAATATATGCATGTGATGTATTCAATAGGCTAGTTAATATAATAATGGATACACTTAACTACTTCCTAAGAATGTATTAACTATGAATTATGTAATCAAATGAAATCTATTTAAAATAAGCACATGAACAATGAATGAAGGATTCGTTAAGTTTCAATAGTGAATTTATGTATATAACTGTTCAATTTTTCTGTTGTTATTATGTCATATATAAGTTATTTTCACAAGTATTTAATTGACTGAACTTGAAAATGATGAATGGTAAGTTGGGAATGAAGTTTTAATTTAGTATTATGAACTATTAATAGATAGCATTTTTATAATTAGAATGCATTTGGATCATTCCGTTGATTTGTAATGTACTGCAATTCACCAGTCTCTGTTGCCAGGTACATCTAGCTGACGAGTTCTAAATAGGGTGAAACAAGTGTCCTGGATTTTGCTTAACAAATTCCAATTCAGAGAATACTTGTGAACTATTGTTATACGGAGATAATCTGCTGAAGTTGTACATATCACATTAATGGGCGATTAATTTTAATTCACAACAAAGCAACAGAAATATCCAAATATATTCTAATTATATATACACATCCATTGCACAAGCTTTGTTATTCGGGCTCAGTAGCCTAGTGGTGAACAGAAAGAACTAAGTCCGAGTCTCGGTATGAACATCAGCACTGTGATGTAGGTAAACCCAGCTGACGAGTCTTAAATAGAACGAGACGAGCCTCTTGTAAAATACACGCTAGTTACAATCCAACCCAAAAAAGACAGAATTTTTGTTCTAATATGTGACTTCTCAAGAATTCGATCAAAGGGTGACCTTGGGGTTCCGAGACAAAGGCTTTTCCATCGGTTTATTGAGTCGGTTAGGATTTAATGGTTGGTATTCTAAATTGAATGTAACTAATGAGAAGACGTGACTGTTATATCTTGAAATAATCGGGCTATTATAACGTATGGAAAGTAGTGTGACCTCGATAAAACCAATCAGTACCCTAACATGTTTACCCCGCGACTACCGGTCCTTAAGCTAGAATGTTGAACAAAAGACAACTAAGCGAATATCCGGACAGATAGATTGTATTTCACTCATCCATTTATATACAGCTAAGACCTGACTACACATCACACCAATAGGGAGGATGAGATTTATACAGAACGGAAATAATAATGACTTAGCATTGAGGGTAAAGGTACATGGTTAACTGATTACAGTTCCTGAATGACAAATGCTATGATAACAATTTGTGAGTCCAATGAGAGGCTAGGGCGATGGGAACCTAACAATAATAGAAATAAAATAATCGATTTATATATACCTAAAATAAATGAAATAGTTTTCAGAAAACTGGTTCCGAAAATTAGTTACCCTTCTTGAATCACCCGATATAACAGTGACTAGCCAATGGAGTTTAGCTTCGTGTGATATGAGACAGTTAGCTACCGATGATAATAAATGATGAATTCTAATTTATCTCTAATTGACTAAAGCTAAGAATATCAACCACTGAATGTCAAACGGTTCAGTGATCCAGTGGCAAAGCTTTCTATGAGTAATTTAAATATCCTGAGTTACACTTCATGATGTAGTCGGGATGGTGTGTAATTTTAAGAAGTTCTAAATTAGTACTAAACAACTTAACAGAGTTCTCTAGTTTTCATTGTAATCTACCTCAGATCAATCTTTACTGAATAAGAACTATGCATATACATTATTCACTTACTACTAGAATTAAACAAGTAGTCTTCATATGATAGGTGGAGTACATACGCGTTAAACATCAAAATCAATGCGAAAGAATAAACTTTTAATCAGAATACAATGTTAATTCATTTTGTTTTGCTAATTTCTCATCAGCTACGTACAACCCGTTGTAGTTCATTATCGAATTCCGACTTAAGCAATAACGTACTACTTATATCTGTGACGCTGAATAAACATCGTAACGTACAATCATAGTAGAATAAAGATTCAAGTAAAGTGAATATGATTGAAAATATGCGATACGTATCAGTATAATGTGTAAGCAAATATCTTAGAACATCAAGTTACTAACGAAGAATCATACAGCTTAGGAATTAATCTATTACGTAATGGGATAACTGAAAACAAAATGGATTAACTAACTAATTATTAATAATAAATTAAGTTGCGATAAGTCAGTAAAAAAATATCTAAATTGCAGGAATTACATGGTGATGTAATCAGAATAAATGAAAGACTAAAAATGATGTAATGAGTGGAATGTTGTCAAATCAAGAGAAAAATTGTAAAAAACGTGATACATTAAGTGAAACACTACCACACTATGGGGAGATTTATCACTGATTCATTTTGGTTCAAAGTGCTTGATTTCTGTGGCTTTAGTGAATTTAAGAAGAGCAGATTTGGACTGTTTATTGATTATCTCCAAAAACTTCGAGGTATCAGCTACATGTCCTAAATCTACTAGATGTCTTTTTGTAGCGGTGCATAGAGTTTTTCATCTGTTTGAAGTAGGACTTTTAGGGATGTTTACTTGAAATAGGACAAACATTCTTATTTCCGTTCTACCCGTGCTTTGGAAGATATATTCAAATCTATATACATAGTTAGCTGTAAATTTAAGTGGGTAGCTATCAATTGGTGATGGTATTAAAAAGAATGTAGTTATACACAAGATAACAAGTTTTGCAGCAGGATAAATTTAGTTGTTGTTTGCATTCACCACTCATTTATATTAATTCAGTACCAGTAAAATCCAGAAAGCAGTAAACAGTTTTTTTAGTCCTAATTTGTAACTCATCAACAATATATGCAAGTGATTGCATCAGGGGATCGGACTCCATACCTTTAGTTCTCATGATAAACGCTTAACTACTTACTCCATTGGACCAGCTGAAAACCAATCGTAGAATTCTCAATTCCGTCAATTTTTGATATAATTTGAAATTCATCAATTGTCATCAGTAATTACACTGTCTAAATCCTGATGTCTGAATTCCATCAATCATGTCATTTTAATAGAACTTTAGGAACATTCTAAAGTTAGTTACTAGCAAGTTACATATTGTAAGGTAAGTAAAGTGGATTAGTGTAGTAACGTATTAAGTTTATTATTTATCTTCACATATAAACTTTAATTCACATTTCTATAAATCAGTTAATTCCTTACAGATATAAACAATAAGTTTTTTATATTGACTAAAGAAATATACCAAATGATTTTAAAATATTCGTTTAATTCGTAGGTCGAATACGTCACAGAATGATCTGAGTTCGAATATCATTAAAAACATTGTTCTAATTAGATCATGACTGACGAACGGAATAGAGGATGCTTGTTTTGTCTTATATGGGATTCGTTAGCTGGATATGCCTTCATCTCAGTGTTAATGTTTAAACCAGGATGCAGGTACATCCAGCCGACGAATCCCGAATAAAACGAAATGCGTGTTCCGAGTTCCACTTACCAGCGACAATCCGATTCAAATAATACATGTGAACTATCGATATGTCAAGAAAAGCCGCTCAGGATACACATATAACACCAGAGACTGATAAATTTCAGTTCATGAAAGATCAACAAGAAAATGCATACACTTTCTAACTAAAAATATTAGAAACATTCAACAACTATTTCACCCTTATGTTGGACATATCAACAATGTTTAATCACAGCATATAAACTATTAGGTTTCATTGGTAACACTCAACCATTAAACTCACTTAGTCGATATCCAACAATATAATTTTAATGAAACACTTATCTTCTACCACTTACCTTATCTGTAATAAGTACTTCTTAAAATTTTTTATTTGATTCAATTCATCACAGATTGATGTTAGCAAAGTACCACTGAAAACAAAGAATCACTGGATAACTATTTTGTCCTAGTATTAGATTCCTCTGTAGGCTTTAGGTTAGTGAACACCTAACCCTCTGTACCACTAGACTTATATCCATTGGTAGAATTCCCATCACTTCCATCACTTTATCTCACTCCCTACACTTTATCAGTCACTACTTCTTACTAGAATATTAAGAACATTCTAAAGTTATGATTGAATTGACATGATTTATGATGATTCCCTCAACTAAACTTAACTTCTCTTTCTTCATTGTTTATTTTTCTTTTTTTTTTGGTTTTTGTTTTCAGAATTCTACATTCACTAGTATCATAACATTCTGTATAATGATTACTATTATCAATTACCAATTATATGAATTAAATGCTGTCTACTTACCATTCAATTATCGATGGAGTTATTTATCATATTTACCTAATGATAATGATGATACAATACAACAACATCGATTACTATCACCAATCACTTCATCATTAACAAATAGAATGCATAAAAGAGGACCAGAATTAATTATTCCATTTATAAGTGGTGAGACTCCAGCTAAAAAATTAGAATATGATCAGGCGAAAAAAAGAATAACTTTAAAAAAATATTTCTTTCTGTTATTTTTAACTGATTGAATTTATCACAGATTGATGTTGTTAGGGTGCTAGTTGAAAATCAAAGAATATTAGATATCTGTCTCGTTTTAGTATATGACTTCTGAAGAGTATGTACCATGGAATCTGTCTCATTTTTGTCATCTTGTTTGATGTTAGTTCATTTTTAGTAGAGTATGGATGAAGACTTCAATAGAATAAGATGATTTCATTCTTATTTGCATAAACGTCAATGTATAAGTGAATGTGAATATCGAACATCATGATAAAACTAGTAGGTTTACAAAATATGTGTGAGTTTTTGTTATTTCTAATATATTGTAATTGGGTATTGTAGACATTGTTGAATGTTAATATGACAACAGGATTAGTCACAATTAAACGACAGTTGAACGCGAGCGACTTTCTTCTGAACAGCTGCTTTGTTCTAGGATGGAATGCTTCAGCAGTGCGCTCCCACGAGTTCACTAGAGCTTGAAGTAAGGACCCTCTAGCTCAGCGTCGAACACTCTACCATTAGACCACTGTGACAAACAACAATCAAAGGTTGATATTTCTAACTCACACTACAACCAATCACAGTCTATGTCATCTCACAAGTGACTGACTGGTCGAGGTAATTCCTGGAGTTATAGTGGAAAGACGTGACCAACCAGTATGGTTTAATTATCTGAAATGTGAGGCAGCCATTGACGACTACTGATGGGGTCACAAAAATATGTCGGCAATTGACTAAGTTAGAAAAATCAACTGTTGAAAGGTGGTTGGTTCAATGGCCTTACGGTAAATAGTCAACTAATGAACTAGAGGCTCCTGAGTTCGATTCCTTGTGAGCTCGTAGATACAAGCTGCCGAATAATCCCACACTAGGACAATATATCTGTGCAGTGCCAGTCGATAGTGGTCAGTGGTTATCCGACTCAAGCAAATTCATTATATTGTATTACATAAATGGTTTGATTTTCAAAGAACGAACAATAAGCATTTTAAGAAGAAGTGAATTGGTTTTACTTAAAGTTCTCTAATTCTTCTACTTGAGCACAATTTCATGTAAATGTTATTTTGACATGGAATCGAATTAACTGCACACGAAAAAGAAGCAGACAGGTTTCAGCTACACTAAAATATTTGAAATAATACTGATAATAATAACAATAACTGTCAGTAGAAGTAGCGGGGACTGGGCTTTTAATGTTAACTGGTAATAGAGTTAGAAATGCACTTTAATAACAGTTACGTAAAAATAAACGGGACGATTAGTAAAACGATTAAGACATGCTAAATTCTATCTAATCTACCATATGGTTTACATATCCGTCTTCTTTAAACAGTGGAAAATATTGTTATCGACATTCATTAATCAAATCTATATATTCAGGAAACATTCATACAACCATTCTCTGTACCTTAACTACTGGCATATGCAACTGTAATGCCGGATGACAGTAGGAAATTGTTTAATGTTCTTTAATTATCTTTTCTGTGATTTTCCTTGATTTTTTCTAAATCTTCCATTACTATGTGCTTAAATCTTTTTACAAGTTTCCCACCTTTATTCTTAAGTAACTTCTATTAAAATGTTCTTCTAACTCCATTACCAGTTTGCATTAAGACCACCGCCCTTACATCCTCTATTGACAATTATTACCATTACTAGTAATGTTTAAGTTGGGTTGTGACTGGCAAGCGGAATCCAGGATGTGCGTTTCGTACTACTTAGGACTCGTTGGCCGGATGTATCTGCATCCCAATGTTAATGTTTACACTGGGATTGTAATTCAGTTCGCTTCGTGCCAAACGCCACTGCGTTTACCATTAAGCTATTGAGTCTATAAAGTCACACTTTTGTAACGGGTATATGTATAATTAGAATGACTTTGTATCATCCCGTTCTAAATAGAACGAAACGCTCTTCCTGTATTCCCCTTTTCAGTCACAGTCCAAATTAAACATTACTTGTTATTAATATCTAATTTGAATCATTCTGCTAAGGACTCACATACAATAACAGTGGGTGACCAGTTTTATTCAATGAATAATCAACGGGAAGATATAAATTTATCCCAAATGTTATCATTAATTTTATATCACGAATTACTATAAACTAGACAACCATATTGTTACTTAAGTTTGATTGTAACTAGCAAATGGAATCCAGGAAGGGTGTTTCGTCTTATTTTGGACTCGTCGGATCGATGTAGCTGCATCCAAATTTTGATGTTTACAGTCCATAGCAAATCAACAGGATGATTCAAGTTCATCCTAACACCAATTTTCCCGTTGCACAAATGTGACTATTTGGACTCAGTAGTCTAGTGGTGAACATGATGGCATTTAGAACGAAACCAAATACAGAAATTCATATTGTAGGTTATAATAGTAAAACTACCTACCCATACCACAAGAATACTCTAGATGAACACACAGTCTAATCAATCGTGTTTTTATACTTCACTTAGATATAGACATTTTCATTATAGTGTGTAGGCATAAAATCTATCAGAAGTAATGCAACTAAACAAGATCACTTCACTCATATTAGCCATAACTGCTGATGCATTTGGAAATGTTGATGTCGGTAAAACACATATGACAACGCACTGTTACATTATCTTACTTCAATAGGTAATTATTCAACCGCATCTTTTCATCACAATTTAATAAATAGATCTTGGAAAATAATCATTTCAATTGTTAGTAAATGATTATGATTTCTTTATTGTCAGCATGATAACCCAGAATATATACTCAATGATACTGTAACTCGAATCCCTTTCCTGATTAGCTCGTTTCTGCTTTTAGATGTTTCTTATTAAAAACTTTAAAAAATCATCGTAATTACAAGGTCAATTGATTACGCAATGAAATATTCGAACACAGATGACGTGTTATTAAGGCAATGAGATGAGATGTCACTATAGTGAAGACAGAATCCCTTCCAAAGCACAACTATGATTTAAGTCATTTGAATGCATAGGCTTTATAAATGTTTATTGAAATAAAGCATAATTGCTGATCAATCACCTTTACAACAGTTTATGGATATCGCTTAGATATACTTTGTAAATGAAGTATCATAAGATAATACTACTGGGTGCAATTTAAGTGTATGACTGACGACTCTTTGAAATAAGTTGCTGAGTTTGAACTTTAGTCTTTTTTTCTGTTATAATAATGTAAAAACTTTAGTAAATATTTATAAATTGCATACATAGTAACGATGTTAAGGTGACTTTGTAATTGCCAGGAGTAAACAAGTGAATGGAAGTTGTGTTGACTACAAACTGATAGATTTAAAAGCAATAATATTTTTGACCCGATGCCCGAGTAAATGTAGCCTTCCTTAAAAGGGTGGATAGAAGGAACAAACAATGACATCAGATATGAGAGTCCTGAGTTGGATTCTTTTGGGGAATCAGAGGTGAACACTTTTAAAATGTCGCAAACCAGGAAGAAATGGTTGCCCAGTACCTTCTGGTTTTGAGTGATAGCAACCAATTTTAATTACCTATCGCAGAACATGCGTTACTGGCAAACATTCTCCTACAAACTCTATTATGAGCTATCCTTTCCAGTTCTTCCCAGGTGTTATTTATTTTTTTCACATCTGCTTCTAATTCCTGGTACAATATGTTCTTTAGTCTTCCCGATTTTCTTTGGCTTTGAGGATTCTAACTCAGGGCTTCACTTATGACTTTATTTGAAGGTTTCCTCAATCTGTGCCTGATCTATTTCAAATATGTTCTCTCTAATTTTTCCTAAGCTGGATTTTGATTAATTTATTCTCTGACACAATATGTTGTTTTTGGTGGTGTCTGGCCAACAGATGAGGAGTATCTTGCATAGACAACCGTTTGAAAATACCTCTATCTTCTGAATGATGCTTTTTTGTAGTTCCAAAAACAGATTTCAGCTTCACAGAATTGACTTGTGTTGCTGTTTGCAATAAAGGTTCTGACTTTGATGTTGTCTAATAGATACCTTTGATCATTATTACTTTGTTAATCTGAGTCTTTACATCTGCAGCAGATTTCCCTTCTTATTAGTGATGCTGCCAATGTATGTAGAAGATTTCACACGTTGCAAATATGCTCTGTAAATTTTGGTTTGATTTGGTTTATGCCCGCTGGATTGTATCTAGAGATCGTTCTTTTACTCATCTGTATGTTGAAGAGTATTGCTGGTTCCAAAGGATGTTGATATACTGTTCGTCTTCACTTTCAGTTATTGATGTATGTGAAGGCAGAAATAGATTATCAGCGGATTCTGAATCGTGTAGCTGTATTCACGTTACTCAATCTATTCTGTGTTTCGCCTGAGATGTTGATGTTTTCATAATCCTATCAACAACCAGAAGGCAGAGAAGAGCGAAACATCAGGCAAACTTGTTTTACACTATTCTTCACTTGGAATGAATTTGTGAGTTGCCCTAGATATCAAATTTCGTAGCAAAATCAGTCGTAAGAATTCCTTATGATGTTGACTATTCTCTAGGGTATGCTGACGTACCAAATAAAGCCCCACAATATTCATCTATCCACAGTGTTAATCTGTAAGGAATACCAATAATCTACGTATTTCACAAAACAACGTCAATTAAGTTTTGGATGTGATTCAATATTACTTATTAGTAGCGATGATTGTTTAGTAATCAATAGCTTTAAACAATTTTAAACAGTGTCGAGAACTGTTGAAGTTGGATCAACTGTTAAGAGGAATTCATGATGTATGTATCGTCCTATTCGGGACTCGTCGGCTGGATGTGCATGTATCCTAATATCGAAAACTATTAGTCATACTTTACAGGTTGATATTCATTTCTTACTGAATGTTAGCGTCAAAAGACTACAGTTAGTTAGTAATTAATATGTGAAATATGATAAAATCACTTTCATTAACTTTCTTGTTATTACAGTTACAATTACTCATTAATATTCCTGCCTACTAATAAGTAGTATAAAATATCACATTGAAAGTTGTTACGATTTTTAGTGTTGATTTCTCTCATTGTTTTTCTTTTTTTGTCTTAAAAATTAAAGAAAAAACAAAATTAGTATCTTGGCATTCAATGATGGCTACATGTATACAAATTGTCAATTAATTAGTGATTACAACCTTTGCAAACAAAACTTAATGATTATCTACAGCAATGTACTTTATACTACTATTTACAAAGATATCCATGGTTTCATAATATCTGTATTTCGGGTGGGAGGTGGTTTACGGTGCCTAGTAAAGAAGTTAAATAAATCTTTTCTACAAAAATATTTTTTTCGTTCTAGTTAATAAATGACATGATTTATGAATGTGTTTGTTTGATCTTAGTGACAAACAAACTTAATAAAACATCACACCATATGACGTAATAGTTATTGTTTTAATTTACTTAGAATACATTTAAAAAAACATGATAGTACCGCCAAACGTTTAATTTCATTAGTTGTTTTTCTTATTTGTGATTAAAAGTGGAGTGATTTGCTTATAAAAAGTAAATTTGTTACATCAACAGAACTTCTGTTATGATAGTAGTAGATTGATAGTAAATAAACGAATGTCAGTGATGTATTTCATTGGTTTTATGTAAAGATGAATGATAGTGATGAGTTGGATGATTGTTCAAATAATGATAATAAAAATTTGGTTGGTTTAGATGATGATACTAATGATGATGATGATGATTTGAATGATGACCCCAATTTAATTGTCAACAGTGATGATGAAAATGGTGATTTAGATAATAATAATCATAGAGGTGATACAGGTGATTATGACAGTGACGTGATAAATGATGTTATTGTTTAGTGATTACGGAAATGAATGAAAACAATGTTGATCGTAAGATAAAGCTTAATAAGAAAATGTTCGAGTTGGATTATGATTGACAAGCATAGTTAACGGCATGTCAGCTGAATGTACTTGAATTCTAGTGTTAATGTTCATACTAGGACTCGAACTCAGAATGTGTTATTATAAAAGCACTATCGTGTTCACCACTGGGCTACTGAGTTCAGATAGCTACACATTCGACACGAAACGAACTGATTTCGAGTTCCAGTATGAGTATCAACACTCGGATGAGTGTCATATTCAGCTACCAGCCTGAAATAGGACAAAACACTCCTATTGGAATTCGCTTGTCAGTCACAATCTGACTTTAAAAATACTTGTAAACTGTGGGTATATCGAGGCAATCCGCTCAGGATGCACATATGGCAATAGAGACTGATTAATTTTAGTCCATGATAAATCAATATGAAGATTTAAATACATAATAATTATGCAAACAGACAGTAGTTTAACGATTGGAATGTACAAAAGATGATACAAGTTAATCGTTGAAACAGTAGTTATGATCTTGAATCATCTATACAGTGTTTATAGATCTCAGTAAAATTCATGATACTTTTGAAGATAATATGATTTAGTGAGTGGGCAGTTTTTTTCAGACAGCAACCAGTACTAATTTGCAATTCATTACTGTTGTCTTTTAGGCAGGAAGTTTATTATCCTTTATATGTATATAAAAATATTGACCGGAGTACGAATTATTAATAGTAATGAAATCCAGGTGGCACAAGTCAACCTAACTTGAAGTGATTATTTCTAATGATACTTTAATGAACAATATCATAATCTTAGTTAACCTTTATTAAACGATATGAAAATTATAACAAATTCTTAGGTTACACAGTTTAAAAATCCTATATGATACAAAAAATCTCTCTTTGTTATGTTTGAATCAAAGTGTAAGCAAAGATTCTTATTCACTAGTCTACAGTTTATCCAGACTATTTTCTAGTTAATGCAGCGATTGAGTAATTCAGATTTTTAGTTTGTATTCGTCACAGATTATTCTCAACTCGATACCAATGTAGTTAAGGGAACATTGTGAAAATGTTTTATTCTAGATCCATCAGTGACAGTACTCATCTATAACCTAGCTCTGAAATAGAGCCTATAGTCTTGCAGTTCTCGTAAAAATAAGCTCATTTTATGATGTAGCTTGTTTACTTAAAAATCTACTGAAAATAGTATTTTGTACATAAAAGTCAACATGCTATAGAAGACGATTAATTTCATAATGTATAACTTCACACAAATATCATTTCCTTAGCAACTTGTATACTACTTTAATTCTACTGTTGTCGTATCTACATCATGCTAAGCTCTTAATCAAATTACTAACAATTTAGAAACTTGAACAAATTATTTTTTATACATCAATCACATCTACATTACATTGTTTATACCTTTCTGTTGGTATTGATGATATTTACTTTAATCTTATTTCCTTCATGGACTTGAAGTGTATAGATAAATGAATTCTAAATTTCATAACTGTTTACTTTGAATATCCTTATTCACTGTCTTGTGTAAGATAGATTTAAAACTGAATGAGAAAATATGCAATCCATGTTAAAGGATGCTGAAATATGCAGTTGATTGTATAGAATACGAATCATTAGTTATCATGATACTATATGATATTATAGCTGTAGCAACTAATAAATAACCCTTGACATTGTTATTTTATCTATGCTCATCATGTGATTGAGCTTAATTCAAAGTTTAATTCCAATACTTGTCTTATTTCATTACTTGCTGATTTAATGCGATGATTGTTCTTTTTAAGGGACTCAGTCATGAGTCAATTACCAAATAAACAAGGAAAGAGAACAGTGAATCAATTTTGATATGATTTATAATGAGATAAGTCAATTTCATTTCTAAATTAATTAAATCGTTTTAGAAGTAGAATAACTAGTTACATTAGTATAAATAACCATTGAAGACTATAAGGCTCTGTTCAATAAAGTTCTGTTAAGACAAATATGCTGCAGTTATACATCAGTAACATGAACTAAATGGTTACGTATTATTATAAGACTGGGTAAAGTTATGAATGTAAACTATTGGGTGACAACTCAATTGATTTGAACGCTAATATCAGCAAGTGACCTAAAGTTTGAAGACATTTGAATCATCGCCTTGATTTATTATGAACTGAAATCCGTCAGTCATTGTTCGCATATATACATTCTAAGACCATTGAATTTATATAGTGGTAGTTCACAAGCACAAACTAAGTTGACTTGTTGCTGGCAATCCACTAACATATTCAAATAATCACATAGACTGATTATTTTCAGTCTATAAGAAGTCAACGAAGAAATACAAATGGCATTCAGATATATGTATATATGAATGATCGTAGAACAATTGTTGAAGTATGAACTAAGTATCCTAAAAGTAACCTCAGTGTCACTTGACACGATCCCGATATGAATGCATGTAAGTTCAGCTGATGAGTCCCAAATAAGATGAAATGCGTTTTCTGGATTCACCGCGTTATCCAAAGTTCGACTTAAATCATATTGTCTGAATTTTCAGAATTCAATGCAAGATAATGTAGGGGTAGAAGATCCGATACTAGGATTTGACTTGTATACTAGAATATTAATCAATCTGTCACATAAAAATGAATTTCAAAATTAGGTTCTTTGAAGAAATCACTCTCCAAGTATGTGAAGTATTACAGAGAATGATCGAATAGAGTACTCTGTATTTTACACTGGACTAATATTCTCATGTTGGTGGAAAAAAAACACGAGTGAAGTTTACTTTCAAAAAAAGGCTATAAACATAATTTTACCAAACGATGCTTAATATATCAAAATATCGTGGCATCTCCTAATGAAAATTATTAACAGTAGTACATGCCTTATTCGATAACCATCAAATGATTATTGACAACATGAAAGTATTTCAGAAATGCTTTTCTGACCACAAAGGAAGGCGAGTAGTTGAAGCTTTTCATGTATTGGTAAATTTAATTGGACTGAATAGGAGGCTCCTCTATGGATTCATCTAAAAATCACACATCTAACTCATACTTTCAATCTCACATAAGAAAGATACTGATAACCATTTACATTTCATTCACTTGTTTCACATTGATTTGGTTCTTATTATTTATTACACACACTGACCACTCTTTTAATTTAGATGGTTCTTACAAGGTCAAACCAATCTTTGTGGCTAATTAGGCAATTAAACGCTTTGATAGGATAAAAAACACTCTGCACTATTTAAACTACTGATACGTTAATTCAATCATTCATTCTTTGAAGAAGGAACTTAAATTAATCCACAAAGAATCAGAAAACTAAAATTTGGTACTCATCGAAAGTGTACAAATATATTATTCAATTGAGATGGTCTTCTTTGTTGAACAAGACCATTTCAATTCAATTACAGTAATCATCTTACTAGTGACTCACTTCAGTATGTTCCTGAAGCTCTAATGAGAAGTCGTGAATGATGGAGCTCGACTTGTCGGGAGTGAGACAGTTATTACTGGTGACAATGGATGATTTACGCGCTATATACCACAAATTGGTGGAAGTGGGAATATTACCACTTGGCGCCGGTCTACCCAGTTGTACAAAGGGTTAACCCCCCCCCTTCAACCTGATTAATGCGAGTGCGCACTGCCACAGACAAGTCTAATACTAAGACGAAACGACTGCCTGGCACTCCATGGTTTTCACTGGTAACCTACCAACATCAATCTATACGTATTCAGTCAAATTTATTATTTATTACAAAATTTAAGACAATTTATAGAAGATCAAAGGGATTCTAAGACTCTTCAGTGATTAATTTATATGGATTACTGTAGAATCCAAATTAGTTTAATAGTATTATAATGCTGAACAGAAAAACTTTTAGAATAGTAGATGGTTTACAGAAGCGTAGAGTGATAATTAGTTATCAGTCAATAAGTTCATCGATTTAAATCCACTTGATCAAAAGTCGTGGAAAAGTACAACCGCACAGATGAACTAGTGTTATCCGTCCAGTTTCTATTTATGTATACTGCTAGTAATACCAAATCAATTAGACCAGTGGTCACATTAGAAGTGTGTCAATAGAACTCGATGAAAATAATAAAGGACTTCACAAACATCAAACTCGTTATTATACACTGATCAACCAATGTGTGCTACATATAGAAAGTTACTTTTTGTCTGAATAGCTCAGTGATAACGGTTGTAGACTGTGGAATTGCGTAACCCCAAACTGAATCCTCAGGGAGAGGGGAACATAATTTCACTTAAAGGTTGCAGCTATACCGCATTAACAAGTGTCAAATCGCACAAAATGTAAGTTCGGAGTTTCTTACCGATTACCATCAATCCATTCTCTGTCAGTGTCAACTATACAAACTTAACATTACTAGACCTAGTTATCAACACTAACTTATTTAATACATCACCTAAACACAAATGATACTGTAAAGAATAACCATAAAATACACACAATCCAACTATCCAACTCAAAGAACTCAATATAACTAAAGATTACAATAAAATTTATATATTTATATTCATTAATAATACAAATAATTCTAAAAGGTATTACATAGGATAAAAGAAGAACAATAAGAAGAGAAACTCCATTCAAAATAATAAAACGTAAAAGAAAACGAGAGAATTACGTAATCGATAGTGAGAAAAAGGTTGAGGTTTGTTTATGTTGTTGTCACTTTTTTTGTATTGTCGAATAACCAAAAAAAGCCAAAAAATGAAAGATGACAATCAGCTGACTAATTAAGCAAATAATATAAATGTAATGTAAAGTTGTCTAAACTATAAAATACCAATAAATGTATAAATAAATATATGTGATACTTTTTTATGTTTTAAGAATTATACTACTTATAAAAAAGTAGATTGATTACTGTTACATAAGGATAATAAATAATAAGTAGTATTATTATATAACATATGAGAATGATTCAATTAATATCAATTGAATTAACATTATTACATAATCAATGAATTCATTCATTGATTACGTAATAGTGACTATACGACGTAATGAATGTAGTGTGATTCAATGTAGAAATGATATTTGTGCGTATCTGTTTCTATAACATACAATCATAACATTGTATTGTATTAAGTTGATTTAGTATTCGAAGAACCAATGAAGAATACAGAAAATTGTCCTATAAAGTTTAATAAACCTAATAACATAATTAATATGTGTATACAAACAATAAACCACCATTTCAATGTTTCATGCTCAGATACTAATTTAATTCTTACAATTGATAATGTATCACTACGATTATCTAATTGAAATTCATTAAATGGTATATGATCATCATTAGCTTTATTGTTAACTTTATTACCTAAAACATGTTTATTGTTTAATAATTTCTCTGAATGAATTTCTGATATCTTTTGATTATCATCTCTTCCTCTATCACCATCTAATTGTAATCGATTATAAGCACGTTTATTAAGAAGATACATTAATGGTGGAAGTGTAAACATATACACAAGACCACATAATGATCCACTAAATCTGTAAGTAAATAGAAAAGAATAAACAATAATATGTGAAGATAGAGAGGTTATTACATAACTGTAAAGTATTTCAATGTAGAATGTTACATATCGATAATTCCTTATTATTTGTAGAAGGCAAAAATTATTCATCACTTACTCAAAATACGTAGTTTTGATTGGTTAAGTCACTGACTAAATAATCACTTCCATCACTGGTGCAGATAACATATCCATCTGTCTATCTAATGAAGTTAATAAACATAACTTTTAGAAGTAATCGATCCTAAGTTTCTTCGATGTATTGGTTGCACCATGTAAATTATTTAAAGAATGGAGATAGATTATCAACTTACATTCATAGGGGTGGACTTATCTGAAAGTGACAGTTAACAAGGAAAATCTCTCTGAATAGTGAAAATAAAGTATAGAATCCGTTTAAATTGTTATTAACGATCTGAATTGCTTATCAGAGCCAAACCTGATAGTAGGATGAAGTTATCAAGAGGATTACTAAATTTGTTGACATATTAATTGAAGCGATAATAAAAATCAGTAGATACTTAAAAATCCGTTCAATTCATAAAAGTGAATTCACAGAATAATAAACAACACAAATGATGTTGAAGTTGATGTTATAATGCACAATAATTGAATGCATCTCCGTTATTAAGATTAGCCGATATTTGCAATGATTACTCGCAATAATTTAACAGACTTACGTTCTGTAGGATTATTCAAACCTACACTAATACCACCACCATGTAGAAATTGGTGGTGATTAAGCACAGTTAATGAATATCTTAACAACCTCACGATAGAAATCTACGAACCCGTCTGCCGATTTGATCTGAACCCTGTTCTTAATTACAAATTTACTTTCTAGGTGAGTGAAACAACCGCTGAGCTTAAGTTTACCTACTAGATTTAAGATGCTAAGGTACACAAAACAGACAGTTGTACAGTTTACTTGTACCTTGAATGGACGATGGATAGCCCGCCCACAGAGCAGATCACATGTCAACTGCAAACATTTCTTCACAACTCACTAAAGCTGATTAACATTATTGCATAAGTTTTCATAAAACAATGACCAAGACAGATATAGTAAACAGGTTGAAATAGAGCATCATTAGGATGAGTTACCAATCTAGGATATGTTTCAGTCAAGAGTTCGGTATCAGATAACTTCATTTCCTCAAAGTTGTACACTCGCTAATGCAAACATTTTGTTGCCCTATAATGATCTGTACTGTTTGCTAACAACAATAACAGAAGTACTATACTTTTAATGAATCTCAAGATGCATTTGGTAAGACATAAAGTATTTATCGAAAGGTACCAGCATCCTATCACTTTTATTCACATCTGTCAGTTCACTTTCTTCTGTGGATCTATGTACATAAGTCGCTTAACGCAAAGCTTAATCCAACATAGTTCAATAAAATCAGTCACTGTGATAGAAAAGACACAGGAATGAATCTATTTAAAGAGTCATTGCTGAACAGCATACAAATATAGGTCATTTGACCTAAAATAATGCAGGGTTCAAAAGTCACTGATTGATAAGAATAACGTGACATCTATTGATACCATGTTCAGCTATTCAGTGTTATAAACAAATTACTATAAGTATAAATTATGCTTCAAATAATCTCAGTGTTTGAAAGCTAAAAATTTCAACGTTTTGCCAGACAAACTGGTTCGAGTTTCTTCAGGGAACTTAATCAAAATTAAAATTATAAACAGTTTTCATAAGGTCAGTTAATCAGTCCACAATGTTCACTTGTGTAATGTATAGAATTAGATGACACAGATATCATGTTAAAATGTGTATGTGATCTTTTGGTCTCACTTGCTCGAAAATGCTAGTAACTCCTCTTAAAAATTTTAAAATAAACCTGTATCTTCTCGTTGATTTGTAATTGACTGAAACTGGTCAAACTCTGTTATCACATATGCATACTGAGCGAATTGCCTCGATACAGTGATAGTACACAAGTAATATTTGTAGATGAATTGTGGCTGGCAAATGGAATTCAAGACGAGCGTCTCGTTCTATTTGGGACACACCGACTGGATGTACCTACATCCCAATGTTGATGTTCACAGTGGGATTCGAACCCAGCTAGCTTCGGGCCTAAACCTACTACATTTACCACTGGGCTACTGTACCCAGACACCAACATGCAGGTACATTCAGACGATGAGTCCGAAATAGGAATAAAGGCGCGTCCTGGATTCCGCTTGCTAATCGCAATCCAACTTCCAATATTACTAAAGATTTTTACAAAAAAGATTGTTAACAATGAGAATAAAGGAAATTCAGTGCAGATATCAAGAAAATGGACAAGCGCTGTAATGATCCCATACCGTAAAAAACATTGGAATAAATTAGGAAAATACCTAACAGGCACAATACAAACGTTTATTTTCGGTCAATTGTGTCCATCAGATCAGTGTTGATGAAAGTTAAAGATAAGATACCTACAACAACGAATCGATGCTTAAGAAATCAACTGCAGTGAGAGCAATGTAATTTATATGGGAGAAACATGTAGGCAGCTACGTGTTAGGATAAAGAAAGACATAAAATATGTCTGAAACCTGTTCGTAAATCATCTAAAGTTCTAAGAAAGCTAGAAAATATATCAGCTATTGCATAAACGTTTTGGAAATAGGCCGCACAAATAACTTCGAGAGAGCTGCAATACATCAGAATGGTTTCGCTGCATATAGGAAAAGATTAACAGTTGACTCTATGTACATATAGGTGACGTAAAATAGTGTGAATAGAAGAGATGGAATACAATCACCTACTGCAAAACAACTGTTGATTAACAAAAATAACTTATTTGCTATCATCTGTTTTATCATTATTGCCAATCAGACTAGCAATGACCACCACAACAATTTTTAACCAGTCAGTTATTATTAGATGGAACTTATCGCCAATTATTTTGTTCCAACAATGTAATTCGCTGTCCGACTACTACCATTGAATGCCGGTCGGCAGAGTTATGCAGAGAGTTAAAGGTTCGCCAACCTGATTCTTTTAGGGAGCAAGAAAGGATACACAGTATCGTGGAGTGGCCCACTAAAACGAGACAGCTGTCCAGTCCTCCCTGGTTTTCAATGGTACCCTGCCAGCATCAATCTGTGACGCATTCAACCAATAAAAAATGCCAGTCCTCACAAAAGTAACCATCTCAATTCGATTTCCATTTTGGTTAATTTCCCTGAAGAAACTCGGACTAATTTGATAGACGATATTTTGGAATTTTCAAATTTTAAATGCTGAAATGATTTAAAATGTAATTCTTGCTTATAATATTTTGTATATACTCGAAGCCATGTTTCTGTGAACATATTCAATCAAACACTGATGGATTTTCACATAAATTTTTAATTATTATTGTGAACAAAGTACATATTCAAAAAATGTACTGTTTTATGGGGACGAGTCTTCAAAAAAAAAACAACTTATTCGTCTATATTCTAGTTTGCATAACATACAAATACATGTTTTTAAATGCATGTGTCCATGCTTGTAGTCTGAATAATCTGGACACAAAATTGAAGACACTACGATCACAGTTAGTTAATGTGTTTATACATTTTATATTACTTATAAGTAGCATGAATCTCAGCTAAAAAGAATCATAATACATGAGATAACACATTGAGATATGTATTTATTTTGTGTCAGAGGGGGTCAGTGAAAGAGTGAATGGCCTAGTGAAAACTGAAGTGGACTAAGAAATAGTGTGATCCGCTGATGGAATCCGCCAGGAAGAACTAGTTATCTCAAGGTTGAGGGTACTATGCAATTACTTGTCAAGTGGAGCGAATCCTAGTCATTTAAAGCTTTCTTCCTACCACATCCAAACCACCCATCACAATATTTGAAACTTAACATATATGATACTCACTTTAATAACTTACAGAATACGTGCACAACCTTATTCCCAAAAAATACCAAACCAAGTATACTCTAGACAATATCGATATCTACGTGAAATAATACTTACTTAACATTTAGTAATGCAACGAATATCGTATTCGTCTAGTTTATTTAGCCACGGCTAATACAAGTTTGAATACTGCAGTTGTCGACATTTACTAAAATGATGCGAATAAACTAAATAATTAAGTATTAACCAGAACGAAATCTTGGTCGGCCAAGATTTTATACTAACTACCTGCAACCGCCAAACAAAGAACTGTACAGAATTTGCTATGAAAGTTATAAAAGATATGTTAGCGAATAACAATGAATTCAAATGAGGAGGGTTATGAGACTCCACTCTAATGTACATTAATATTCATATTTTGTTTATTTAAACGTCCTTTTCAATCATTTAGAATTTTAGAAAATTCCGGTAAAGTCGGTGACATTTTTATACATCATATAATTGAAATGAAAGAAACAAATAAAACCTAGTTGTGTTTACATGCTAGTTCCACATGTGTGGTTATCTACACTCATTAGATCAATCAGGAAAATGGTGAAGTCTATCAAGAATGAACTAAATCCTATTTATTTTGCTAACTTCAACAATGGAACATGGTGAGTACATTCATCTGACGAGCTCCAAATAAGACAAGACATACCTCGTGAAATCGATTTACTAACCATTGTTCAATTATAATCATCAGTGTCACTTTCAACTGACTGTTTATTGTAGAATTTCAACTGAATTGCCCAGAAAGAACATTACATTTTATGCATTGTAATAATAAGATTTCTTAATTAATTGATTAAGTATTAGAATAATATTCATTCTAATAAAGTCACGGAATCAAAATTCCGACCAGTAAAAAAGTGAATCTGTAGGACTAATTCTGTGACATGAAATGATTTAACCTACCGAATGATAGTACCAATTTTTGGCATCAACATTGAAAATGTCAATGATAATCCAAGAATTAATAAATGTAGTACAGTAACATGAAGAAATCTGAAAATTAAGTAAATGAAAACAGATATAAATAACCAAAGTAAATGGAATTGTAACTCGTAAGTTTAATCCAAGTGATATGTTTTGTCCTAACCAGGTATTGTTAGCTGAATGTATCTGCTAAATTATATTGTCAATATTTACAAATGGGTACCAAATTTATTCACTCTTGTCAAACTTCATCGTGTTCCTTATTGAGCTACAGAGTCCAGACAACTATCCTTGTGCGACAGGTTGGTACATGTAGTTTGATTTTCACAATGCAATTTAAATAACGTTTGTATACGTAGATTACATGCTTCAAATAAGACGAAATAAATTCCCTGAACATAACTTGTAAGCCATAGTTTAACTATACTCATACTTGTAAACTAATATCGTTTCGAGAAACTCAGCAGTAGGATAGATATGTATGATATTGTTGACCATTTAGTTGAAGTTTCTAACAACACTTCAAATAATAAGATGGAAAAATACAAACACTTATGATTCATAAAGTGAATAATTGTTGAGATGTGCACGGATTATGTACACCTAAAGTAATTCCATATGCTATCGTTTGTATTGGTAACAATATCTTTAAATACATTAATTTTATAAAGTACGCATGTCTGACGTTTACATTGTCCATCAATTGAATTAATCTTCATCACTTATCAGTGTAAACTCATTTGGTCAGATTAAAAGTAGCCAGATGAAAATCACATGACAAGGAAAAGATTAAGTAACTTATTAGACACTGGAGAATGCAGATTTCGCACTATACTATTAATATACGTTCTATTATTATAATTATTGCTACTTAAACGTATGCGACTTTGGTGATAATTGCCAAGCAAAGAGGTACGCGTCACACAATTGTAGAGAATGTAAAAGATATACAACAGTAGCGTTTTTTTGTACTACATCCGACATGGTTCAAGCCTAGTTTCAAGATATGTTGTGCCCCAGCTATAAGGCTTTATGAACAAACAAAGGCCAGTCATATACAGCTTCTTTCTCTATTACGAAGCTATATCATAAACTGATCATCTCTTCAGTTGAATCATTTTGTTTAGGCGTCAGTAAATACAGTAGGATGGAGAAATCGCTGGGGCAACATTCGTAAAATATAGTGAAGACAATGGTGCCGATATTTTATGATGGTAATACTAATTAAGTTCCTGTCAGTAAATTATTAGATAGCAAATTAACAAAAACTATTCTGAACAATTACAATGATACTATAAGTCAGAAAAATCTTAGAAAAGTATGAACAGTGATTAGGTATAATATACGATGTATTTACGCCACCAAAATCAGGTAGCAATCAGCAAACATGGGTAATACAGCTCCTTTATTATTTAGACTACAATTAACAGTAGTCAAAAGGATAGTTCTACGTTAAGTGGTTGAATGTAGTTGGTAAGAATCCCCCTTTGAACCATGTTTTGTTCTAGTTAACAATAGTCACTGCTGTTAAACATGTGATTCAGACTAGACTGTGAAAATATTGAATTGGTTATTATCCACTGATCAGTCAAAGGAAGTATATTATTCTTACAGAACGTTTTCAGATTGTGAATCTCTGTCTGTGAAACTGGATGACATAGGTTCAAATCCCACAAAATGCCTTAGTCCTCTGTAGATGCCAAATACGCCTTTTTGATGAATGCCATTCAGCAGGAAACAAATGTCATGTAGTGTTATCATGTAGGTTACCTCCAACCCCCCGTAGCGCCCATGTACATGGTATCAAGTTACCATGGCTACATTACTAAATGATCTATGGGATGCAGTCAGTGCTATAAAAGACATTAATTTCCAGTAAGTGATTGATATAACTGATACTGATAATTACAGTGAATGAAATGTGGATATCACTATTTATTCTCTTTTAAATTATAAAATTGAAGCCAACTTGTAATTATCTTTATCGTCATACAATACATCATGTATCTAAAGTACATACCATCACATTAAAGAAGTTTGAATTGTATGTCATCTAAGTATTCATAACGCGATTTCAATCAGATGATTAAATCTAGTCTTAGATTACAAAGAAGAAGAATTAATCTGTAATAATGAAATTCTTAATGAAAATAAAATCTGTTTCATATCTTACCCTGGATATGGTTTTTTGAAAATAACTGTCATAATTTGTACTCGTAGTACATAAAGAATCATTGGGAATACAGTGAACATTTGAAGAAGTGAAAAGAATCGACCAATGAAAACTGGTATATCTGTTACTAGATTGTTAAGTAGATTCTAGAAAATGAATTTGATTATTTGTTTTTTTGTAAAGAGAAAATGAAAAAAACAGAAGAATGTATATAAATGCATAAATGTATATATTTAAATAAGCATTTGTATCAGATCAAGTTAGATGCATATAGAATTCCATCAGTGAAACATTTCACAAAAGCTAAATGTACATTACAAAATTAATTATAATTTCTAGGATATCTTGTATATACTGTCACAATATTATTTCTATCTATCATTCTTAAAATTCTATTAAAAACATAATTAAATAGTAACAGATTACGAATAATTACCACGACACATAGTCATAAACTCCGCCTGGAACCCCCCCCCCCAATAGTTGCTGCCGGTTACAAGCCCAGATGAAGGAGGAGGGTTGGGAACGGGGTTTGCAACCTCATATCGTAAAACAACAACCTTGCTAAAAAAACGCTTACCAGTATAAACCTCTATAACCATTCTAACTCTGCCCTGGAAGTTGGAAAGCCTGATAAGACGCCTCATGGTGAAAGCCAAGTTCCTTCGGAAGCCATGAGACCGATGCCCCCCCTTCTGACAACCGGAGCAACAATTAATGTACTTGACCGACCTCAAACAGCTGTCTCCTGGGCACTTCATTCACACTCTTAGGTCGTCAAGACCTCCCCTAATCCACGTTTGCTTTCAGGTTCCTCAAGAATGACCCTTCCACGGTGTGGGCAACCGGGAAGTGATAACCGCCCTCATACCTCTAATAGCACTCGAGCTCACCTTGTTCACGATCAAACATGTTCTCCTTCGCTGGTTTCAACTATCTGCAATTCTTCCATTACATGTTCTATGCGTGCCACTCGTACTGGTTACCCGAGTTCCCGAAATGTCATACCAGGTCTCCTGAAGCCACGCTCTAAATTTCATGTTGGAACTTTTAATGTACGTACGTTGTGTCAAATCGCTCAACAAGGTGCTTTAGCTAAAACACTAGAATCTCTTGCAATTGATGTATGCTGTGTCTCCGAAACATGCATACAGGACCCCAGCATAGTCATCCGTTTAGCCTCAACAAATCAATGCAGCGGAACAACACAATTCATTTTCGTTTATCTGGGAACCAAACAGCAAACTCACGTGGCCTTGCTGGTGTAGGCATAGCACTAAGCTTACGGGCAGAACAGGCAATTCTCGAGTGGATTCCTGTAGACAGTCTTTCATGTGCTGTTCCTCTAAATGGCACAGTACGAACTCAGAAAGATAGGGACACAAGCCGATGCTTTTTTGCCGTCTCCGCTGATACCCCCCCACTGACTGCAGCACAGATGGAACGAAGGACGAGTTGTATATGAACTTCTCTAGCCTCTTTCAAAAAGCTAAGCACTCAGACATAGTAATTATAGCAGGAGATTTTAATGCCAAAGTGGGTAGGCTAAGTCAGACTGAAAGACACTAAGGTGGGTTGCTCGGCATCCCAGCCCAGAGAACAGATAACGGAGATCGTCTGATGCATTTATGTTCAGATTATCGTTTATTTTTAGCTAGCACAAACTTTAAGCATAAAGAGAGATATTGTTTAACCTGACGACTCGCGACATCTACACAACAATGGACACAAATCGACCACATCGGCATCAGCTACCGTTGGAGAGGCTATACAGAAGACTGCCGCTCATTTTGGGGCATGTTTGGATTCTGACCACGCCTTAATGAGAGCACGTATCTCTATGCCTTTTTGCTAGTCATAGAAAAGTCACATCAGACAAACCCTTTTGATATCACTTCGAGACTGAAAATGCTAAGATCACATTTAGGAATGGTTTGGCTAAGCATCTAGTTGCCCACAACCAACAAGTTCATCCGCGTGATGGTCGCAATAAATGGCTGGAGACACTGGGCGATATAGCTCAGAATCACTCACAGTGGCACAAGTGTATTCACTCTTTAACCTCATCTAGATCTTAAATTCTATTATTATTTTCTGCAAACCTTTACTTTACTCTTCTCTCTTGTTTTCTGTTATCACGTTACCTCCGTAATCTTGTAGTTCTAATGTGGTATGCCAACTTGAACCTATAGGCGTATGTGCCCAGTTCTACGTTGCTGGTGCAGCTGATGATGATGATGACACATACTCATAACACACATGTGCGTACTACTGACTTAAATAGAGGTAATTCTATGACTCTAGTGAATAGACGTGATTAATAGTGTTTTACCATAACTGCTATAAGGCATTTATCTATCAGCGGCATTAAATCATGGCACAAAATAGTGTGAACTAACTGAAGCTAACGATCAATGGTATTAGATTTCAATTCATTGGACTGGAGGTGAATCACTACCTATGAAACATCGTGGTCCTGGGGTCAGTTTTTGATAGTGGGCATCTGGATTATAGGTGTTGGTGTACCTTACACTAGAACCAATCAGTTATCAAGCGCTTCTTAATTAAAAATAATTTTCAAATTACGGTAAGTATACGATGTGAAATCTTACAGTAGCAATCTGCTGCTTAATCACATCTATACAGTGGGGGAAATAAAAGTGAATAAACCATATTTATTAGGCCGTTTTCGGTACACACGCAAATTTCTACGCAAACATTGTGTAGTGTTCTTTGTTTATGGAAGGAAGTGTATGAGAAACACTAGTTTGTGGATTTTCTTGTCGATATGTGATTGATTACCATCATTAATACGAATAAATAACATTAAACGTTTTGTTACTAATGACAATATAGTCTAAATCTATATTTAAAACCTACATCTAGTAGAATATCAGAATACCTGGCGTTTGCATCAAAAAGCGTGTTTTCGTGGTATTTCGCGGATTTGAATATCTATAATACTTCACTGAATCTACCAACCCACAGTTTCAGGGAATATATGTACGTACAGTAGAGAAATTAAAAAGGTCAACCAGTGTAGAACTTTGGGATAATGTATAAGAATTATGACATCTAAACGATTGTGTTCAAGCTATCTGATCTAAAAGCAGATAACAATCGTTTCCATGCTACCAGTATCTCCTAGATATCTCACAGACACTGAAAGTACTTCATGTTGAGATAAAGAGGAAAATCTACAGATAACCGTTAAATCAGCATTGATTAAATTCTTAATAAAGGTTAAGTGATATTCTCACTTATTTACTATACTCAAAATAGGTTTAACTTAAGCATATTGAAATAAATCAAATGATGTTGCTACATTTTGTGTTTAGAAGAATAAATCACCATAGGTATATATTTCACATTATTATTTTGAAAAATTTAAAGTTTTTCACATTTATATGAAAGAGTCCTATGTTATATACTTACTTTAAGTTATAGTATCCTTAGATAACATAATATTATGTTAAATAAATCAACTTCATTGTGTTTGATTAACTTCAAAGAGTATACAAAATCTATTTGATAGACAAAAGTTTAATGTACTCACTTATCTTCTTATCGTTAATAGAATTTAATTCAATTTAGCATAATATACAATTGATAACAAAAAATCAACTTAATATAATTAACAATAAAATATATGATTTCCACATAGAGACTTACATCTTCAATACATGATTTTGCTAATGGAAAACTACAGTAGAATATTAAACCAATAGATAAATAAGTAGCAGTAACTAACAGAAATGCAATAGCCACGTCACGTGTCTGAAATATATGTAAATATAAAATAAAGTTGAAAAAAAATGTTTGATTACTTTATCAATGGAGTAATGAACTCTGGATAAGAAGTAAAATAAAAAATGATCTCTGAATAGCCAGTCTGTTTTCATGTAACTGAAATACAATAGGAAGTCATACAAACTCTAATTTAGACTCATTTCTCTACTTAATACATTGAAACAACTTTTAACATAGACAATATGTTCTTCTATTTGTAATAACATAACCTACGACACATGTAATATTGTACAGGAAATGTGCATAATCATAAGAGGATTGGGTGGGTGGGATTATTTTATAATCCTGTTAAAAACTAGTTAACTGAAGAGGAACAAGAAAGAAGTGATTGATGAGTGAGTGTAAATGAGTTTTATGTTGGCTACCAAAATAGGTGATATATATATATATATATATATATATATATATATATATATATATATATATATATATATA
Source organism: Schistosoma mekongi (assembly GCA_034768735.1). NCBI lineage: Eukaryota > Metazoa > Platyhelminthes > Trematoda > Strigeidida > Schistosomatidae > Schistosoma > Schistosoma mekongi. The sequence continues at coordinate 4,931,482 of CM068310.1, forward strand.
TATATATATATATATATATATATATATAATTGAACATATCAAACCGTTGGTAGAAATAAATATCAAATAAGTTTATTTTGAATACAAATATCTTGCATTTAAATGCAATAACCAAAAATTTCAGAAATACTAAGAAGGTAGAAGCTGACTGTATTTAGAGGTTTTGGTTAACTTTATCTGAGAATTTGAGTGATGAGTTATTTTTGATCTGATGATATTCGTTTATACAATGATATTCTGGAAAGTGTTCTTGACTTCTGTTGGATAGAACACAAACCAGAGACTGACTTTCTTTACTGCAAAATAATAAGTGGATTTAAAAAGTATAAAGAAGTGATAAGATGCGAAAATTCTTCGTTTTGGTTGCAATGATTGAACAGATTCTAATTGGAGAATGATAACCTTAGGATTTCTACGACAGATTTATAAATCCTCCTCTATAAACTGTGAATTATTCATTAAAATGTGTTCTAGTTTCCATGATGTAATTGGTATTTTTCATTTAGTTATATTTTATCTCTTTATTTATGAGCGATCTCTATTTACATTTATGATCTTAGCAACATAATACATTAACCATAGTTAATCGTCTGTATGTAAATGAAGAGCATACAATAAAATATCTAATAAAATAAGTGAATGATGCAAACATTGTTGTTCCGGCATTCTTGATATTCATGAATTCGTTTTCAAACAGATAAGTTAACAAAGAACAATTCATTTTTGGTTTTATCATACAAAAATAGATAAGAACATGTTTAGGATGAATTAAAAGATTAGATTACGATACCATCAATTTCTTCCATCGTTGAGGTTCGTTTTATAAAACATTGATAATTTCTGGCATAAACTTAAGTAGGAGGACGTTCCGCTTCTGGATGGAGAGTATATTACTGATATCAGTTTTTTAGACAGGTGGAAATCGACACGCCTATTGACGTTGATCCATCCTATCAACCCATATGAAAAACATCAACTAACTATTCGGTGGAAAATCACATAAACAAGGCAGTCAACATGAATATGTAACAAGTGACTACGTCCGACTATAAACAAAATTTTTAAAACAAACTAATTTAATGCATATGAAATAACTAAAAGGCTTTCATATGCATAAAATAAACACTCCTGAGGTTGTTTAAAAACACCCATCTTTATCAAAAGAAAAGACGTTTGAACGAAGATTATTCTTTTCGACAAATACTAATCAAGTTCTACATTTGTTAATTCAAAATTATTAGTGACAAAAATAGCCAGTTCTGAGGCAGATTTAACACCAATTAGGTATCAGAGATTATTGGAACTCAACAATACCTGGAAGCATTTATGTATTATGAGAAATATTTCTATATATTTTCTTCAAAAATACTTTATGTCAACTAACATTAAAAAAAAATTAAAGACTATTCAACATTAAAACTCGATTGACAGGAAACCAGTTTCTTTTTACTGCTTAAAAATCATATTTAACAATGAATTCACAATTAAATAATAATTAGGCTACAGTAATACGTTTAGCATTGAATTCACCAAATGAAGTTGTTATGTACTGGAACATAACCCCCCTTGTATGTTCAAAAACAATTTGTACTTTTCCCTCAACCTACCTTAGTAGAGTGTGACTTACATTGTTCTCTCTATTATCTTTATTTACTTAACTTATACTCTTAATTGTCTATTGACCTTTATTTTTCATATATAAATGCCATTGGTGAGGAACTTGGGGTGCGCACTGCTGAGGAGTTCCACACTAAAACGAAACAGCTGTCAAGTGCTCCCTGGTTTTCAATGGTACTCTGCCAACAACAATCTATGATATATTCAACCAAATATACAAATGCCTTAACAAGTGTATGTGTGATCATATTGTACGAAATGTACTGCGCAAATATATCACAAAGCTCTGATAAACGTCATCTTCTTATCGCATTATCAAAATAAATTAAATGATTTTTTTTAAAGAAAACTTTTGCTTACATTATTTTCTGGTCGTTTCTGAGTACGTGTTAATGTATGCAATGTGTTATGACAAAAAAATGCCAATGAACATATACCAGTTAAACTAACAAATGTCGATTGAGCTTCTGTATGAAAAAATAAAAATATTTAAGTTATGAAAGTTTAATTGAAATAGGTTTTAATTAATTTTTGTATTTATCACAGATTCATCCCAGCTAGTTACTATTGAAAAACGAGGGATACATAACAGATGTTTCTATGTAGTATGAAAGTCCTCAGTGGTAGTGAACACCTATGGTCGGTAACGGTTAACTATTTCCTACGAGACTTAGTGACTCTGAGTTCGATATTCTTGCTAAGTCGAAAGTGAGTAATGCTACTAAGGAATCCCATGATAGATGAAAACAACTGTCTAATGCCCACTAGTTTCCAATGGTACCCTAGAGGAATCAATATGTGACGGATGCAGGTGTCACAAACATATATATATATATATATATATATATATATATATATATATATATATATATATAATTAAATCACTAGAAAATACAGTGACCGCTAAGGATATTTTAACAGATTTTCAAAGATTATAATAATGAAAGACTATTAATAACACGTAATCGTTAAAAATAGATGTAACTGAGGCGATAGTGATAACCGAAAAATGTACTATATTTAAGAATGGTTGTTGATTTCAAAACAAAGAAGTTATCCCACAAAAGGCTTAATATACCCTAAAGTTGGATCGATACTGGTTTGTTTCTTTACATTTGAAAGTCGCCAGCTGAATGCACTCGTATAATTGTAAATAAGTAATAACACAGTGGAATGATACATACGTAACAGTTGCATGGGTGCCGTTGTTTAGATTCAGTAGCTCAGTGGATAGGGTGGTAGTGCCTGACATGATTTAAAATCACATTATGGTCGTTAACACTAAAATGTGATAGGATCGTCTAGTTAATTAGTTCAAAATAGGATGAAACGCGTATATTGAATTCCACTTACGAGTTACAACCCAACTCTAATCATACTTCTGAGCTAATGCTGCATAAAGATTATCCACTTAGGAAGCAATAACCACTGAAGAAACTGTTAATATTCTGTTCCTAATAACATCAACGTGAACACAAAGAATAAATCTGAATTTTCTTTCATAAACTTATCAAATAATGTGATTCTCGTTGTATAATGGTTGGATAAATTAGGAGACAGCTATCCACTTATCACTTTAGAGGAACATGCACAGTGTAGAGATATGGTCCAAGCTAGGAGTAGTTTAAATCATTAGGTACCGACGCATATGTTTAAATATCCCATACTCATTGTAAAGCCTGATTGTTATGTTTTCGGTCCGTTATGTAGTCTTAGTTATTCATCAGTAGGAAGTCTCATGCTAAAAGGAAGCACCTACCCAGTGGTTTACTAGTTGTTAAGTTATTGGTGTGAAACTCTAAATTGACTAACTACAATCAGTTTCATGAATTGAATAACTGAAATCCTGTCTTGTTAATCATATCATTACTAGAAACATTAAATTACATCACTGTTTATTAAACATGTCATGAAATTTGATTCATAAATCATTTTAAAATACCACAAGTCTTTTTGAATGATACAGAAATTTTGTATCTTTTGAAAGTGTTCTGTTCTATGATCTAGATGGTGTGAGTGTAATGCTTTTATCTTCATTCTAGGCAAGCAAGTACGTATTACACGTTGTTTACAGTGAATTCCATCAATTTTTCGTTTTACATCATTTTTCATATACACATATTTCAAGTAGGCAATACATTAATTTTTGAAGAGCGGTAAAACTATTCATGTCGAATACCTTTTATTTGATAAGTAGTGTCATTCATGTGTGTATGTTCAAATCAACAGAAAATACATCACACCACTTTTATGACTAAAACAGGCATACTACTAAAGTTTGCATATGGTACAATGAAGTTACGTTTTCAGAAAATTATTCGGTAACATGACAGTAAACGGTGTTCAAGTATCAATTAAATAGTGTGTAATATGGAACATCCATCAAAATTTACAAATACTTACAGAATACTGAGTAGTGAAGTTAGTATGTAGATTTAGTCCTTATGCTTGATTGTGTCGTTTGGTGATTATAATAGGCATGATGGTTGAAAGATAATCAGAATAACTAGAATGTCCCAATTCTCTTTTTTCGCTGTTAAGTAAAGTTAGAATGCAGCTAGCAAATAAATTCAGGATCCGGATTGCACTCTAATCTACTAGATATACCTAAATGTTGCGTTGCGAACTGTTATAACGTCACAAAGGCGGTTATTACTGAGAGAAATAGGACCACTTGGCTAATACGACCCAGTTCCCACGAAGTTACAATAACAAACACCAATGAGTTGCTAGTTAGTGCAAGTTTGTCTGCCCGATGCGCACTGAGTACGTTAAACACAAGTCAGTGAATTAACCAAACAAATATTGTATTTCAAGCATTTCCCCATACATATACATAAAACAGATCATGCAGTCAACCATTTAAAAAATTAATATCAGAATAAGGGAGACAGTGGTAGTGAATTGAAGTAACATATAGTTCATAAATAAGTTCATAAATGCGACTTGATAAACGAGAGATGATATACTAACAACAGATTTGTTAAACCGGAGAGTGGGGCACGAGGGACATAATAATGTTAGGAAATAAGATATTTTCTTTGTTAAACTCTACATACTAAACACTTTGTTCAAAAGATGTATGAATGGACATGCCATACGATCGAGCAGATAAGAAGCAACTTAAACTTTTCAAGTTTACAACGGACAGCTGAAAACATCATGATAACTACAGAGTATCGTCTCAGTCTGATTAGTAATAAAAGGCTTGTAAACCATTAAAGAACTTCAGGATATTTAAGATGAACATTCGATTGTGAATGACAGTTTTAAGCTCAAGAAACATAATATAGATATTACGTTATGTGTACTAAATATTGGTATAAGAAATCTATTGAGATAGACTCCTTTATTTCTTGTTCCAAATTAGAACTGAAACAAACCCGTGTATTAGTCATAGAGTGTCCACTGAAACTAAAGTAACAACAGAATTTCCACTTGCAGATGTTTCTGAGAAGGCATAGTTCTCTGGTATAGATAAGGTAAGGTATGTTCGGGAATTCTAGCCTCACTACAAAATCAGTGCTAAGGAACAGTTAAAATCGTTGAAATTGATGTTGCAATGATATTGGGACGAAAGTATAAGGGAAGGGCTACACGTTAATGGAGAATGAGAGAGTGGCTTTTTAAAATAATACTTGGACCTCTTTGGTTCATAAAATACAAAATCAAAGAAAGAACATCAAGAAGGAATTCCTAAAAGGTCTACTACTACCCTACCTAGAAACTATTAGAATACATTCTACTTGGTAGACAGCGACAACTAAAAGTATATGAATCACCTCCAAGGATGGGATACATACAAATTCATGGTACAAAAGAATCATTTTCTTGACCAATCAACAGGAGCCTACATGAGCAAAATAAGGTGGTATTTGAGTCCATACTTTGCATCTCAAAGTAGGTTGCTATGAAGTCAACAGGATATACACGTATATTATACGTAACGAGAAATTAAGTTGAAAAGATTCGTGAATAAATTAAAGAAATCTTTTTAATGATATAAAACAATATACGCTGTTTACTGTTTCATGTCTATTATAAATAATTCTTTAAGAATTAACGATTTTTCATTGTATTTTGAATTATGGTTTAGCTTTAATATTAATCTCGAATAGTTTCGTAAACGAATTCGTATTTCACCATTTGCTAACGAGATTTTGGCGAAGGGTGGGGGAGGGGAGTATATTGTAATGAATATTTATTTAACTATCACCAGAAATCCCCCTAATTGTAACTAATATTGGCTCACTAGTGACTAGCTCGTTGAGGTGATTCCTGGAGTTCTAGTGTGAGGACGTAACCGGTGCAATTCAACCGTGTCAAGTGTGAGGCAGTAACCAACCGGTGGAATGCATGAGGTCGGGAAACGTATAGAGAATTGACTGGATTGGAGATATCAACCACTAGAACCCGACTCAGTGGTTCTATGGTAAAGCGTTCGCCGCGGGGCCAGAAGGTCCTGAATTCGATCCCCGACGGGGTCGTGGATGCGCGCTCCTGGAGAATCTAGTACTAGAACGAAACAGCTGTCCAGTGCTTCCAGGTGATCAACGGTTATCTGATTCAAATCAATCCGTGATATCAAAATTGACAGTTAACTATCTCCACAAACCCCTGTAATATTTAAAATTCATTAAACAATTACGGAAGTTTTAGAACATTTCGTTCATATTAATTTGTAGTGTTGTGTTCAGTTCATTCTGATCATCCTCTTCAAAGTCATTTTACAGTCGCTGATGTTCAGTCATATCTACCAATATTTGTATACTCTAAACTGCTGAATTTCCACGGATTCATAATAGATTTTTAGTTTCCTAACTCATTATAATTTTATCTTAAGCTTATTTCTTTGCTTCTGCAAACAGACCATCCTCACCTCTAGATTTGTCATTGTTATAATTCGTATTTCTTTTTAAGAGTGGTCTATAATTTAACGTATAATATAATTATTATAGCTTATACAAAGTCACTCCACTTAAAAGATGAGTCATGTTTTCTCTCTTTTACTCAACGAGTTTAGAACAATCGTTTCCAGTCCTAGGTACTTAGCGTTTGCACAACTTAATTACAACTCATAAACGTTATAATTATTATTTCATTTTCAACATAAGGTCATGTCATGTCAACTAGCAACGTCACCTTCATCCTTTTGTCGTTAATGAGGTCATTTCAGCCTATTTTGACACTTTATATATGATCACGCTGAGCAGTAGTAGTAGTATATCTTTTCAAGTTTTCACTTATAATGAGATCGCATTGAAAAATGTTGGTGTGATATAACTTACGTTTATTATCAAAATTATCGGAAACTTACGAGGTATCACTCGATACGGATGAATAGATGAAAAGTCCATATTAATTCCCCATTGACCAGCTTTCAAACAAACTAATATGACGAGATAGAGTACACAGATGGTACCTAAAATGTAAAAATTACCATAGTGTTAATAAAATGTCTGGTTGTACCTGAACAAAATAAAGGTGTATAGTAACAGTGAAATATAACTAAGAGATATAGAGAATGAATGCGTTTCACAAAATTTAGGATTTTATAGGTTGTTCCACCTGCATCTTAGTGTTGATATCCAAGCATAGAAATAAACGAAGAATTGTTTTTATAAATGTTTGTACCTCATCTATTGGGTGACTAACCAATAATTTGTTAAATGCGTGTTATGTATGTCATACATGTTTGAATCTTTCACCTGGTCAAATGTTGAATTTATGACCTAATTTTGGGTGATCACTGTCAGGGCATTCACTCTGTGACGAATATAGACAAGTTGAAACCGATCTCCACTAATCAGCTTACTACTGATCCACTTCAAATCTCTCAAAGTTCTGGTGAAGCGTTGTGACTCATGAAGTATTAAATCAAATGGAATTGGATAATCGTTAATCCATGTCACAAATTAATCGAAGAGGAAGCCCTCTGGTGAGACGCCGACCTGCAATAGTGAACGTTAGGCGTTAGCCTAGTGACCCGAAGGTCATGAGTATGCACTACTAATCAGGAGTAGAAAAGTAGAACAAAACAGTTGTCTTATGTGCCACAGTAACTAACAGAGATCAATCTTTAGCGACTACAAATAACAAATGAAAGCTTTCCTCACGATACCTCTTCAGATTTTCAGGCCATCATATAGCACAAGAAGTTGACAGTATTATATTCATAATGTCATACACTAATAACATTATATCATTTCAATGGTTGTCTAACCTAAACGATATCATGAATATATATGTAACAATTTACATTGTTTCCTGGATTTTCCCCTTCCAGGAATTTAGTTTCATCACTGAGTCGGGGAAAATGTACATTCCACCAGATTGTCATATCACCTCAGCACTATGCGACGAAATCATAACAAGATAAATTTTATACGAGCTAAAATAATATTGTGTTAATGATAATAACTGAAGACGGAGAATATAGAAAGAAAACGTAACTCTAGAAGAAAGATTAGAACCTAAAATCTAAGGAAACAGAAGAAATGTATGCAGCTGAATTTAAACTGGATTCAGAAATCATATAAACATTTAATAACTAGGAGACTAGTTAATTCACTTACCAAGTGCACTGAATTTACCAAGAAATGTAGGTGATTTAATTGAAATCAATGGAATGATAACTATTAAAAGCCATCCTGGAACAGTACGAGTTTTCGACCATAAACGATCATAAGTAGAAACAGAACTAGTATTCAATGAAGTGTTATTTACTTCATAATTCTGATTCAAATTAGGTATGATAATATTTTCATTGTCCTCAATTGGTACCGGTGGTAAGTTGGAACATGTAGCTACGAAAAAAAGATTTATGTAATGAAATAGTTGAAAGAGTATATTTTTCGGCAAAGTGTCAACGACGATAACAATGTATTCATTCATCAAGAATATAATAAAGAATATAACTTAAGCGAAAAAATATTCCTTGTCATTTAGCTCTTTATCATAAATCTACTAAAGACTGCAATTGAATGATATAGAATAATGTAAAACAATATATAAGTAATAAAATAAACTACCGTGAAAGTATAAATCAATTAATTGTTTACTAAAACTGATTAACACAAAAATAAACGTAAAAACTATAAGCGTAAGTTATAACTCAAAGAATCAGTTAAGTATTTTCAATAAAAATAATAGAAAAATGTAAACTTACTTTTATAAATCAATTAATTGCTTGATATGATCACGTTAACCATTAAGTGTTGACTCACTGGTCTAAATATTAAACGCTTATAACGATATCTGTAGGCTTTTGGTTGAGATTCACTGTTGGAATTGTAGATGTATACTTCTTAGAATTTCCAATATTATAATGAATGAAGTATTTAATCCTTCTTATTTTTCAATGATTATCTAAATAATGATTAGTTAGTGATACTAAACTACGAATACAACAATCTTATCAATACCTAACAATAATGATCATGTGAAAATAAGGACAAAAATGGATTGTATGTATCAGTTTGAAATTAAAAGTTAATTAAATAATAAAAATAATTTATTTTTTTTTTGTCTAAAAAATGTTTCCTGAAAATGTTATATGGTTTGACTACAAAATGGAAACGGGAGGAGGGGAGGAGATAATCAAATTGGAATTGAAAAACGAATAAATTTTAACACTTGAAAGCGAAGTTCAAGCACAAATAACTCATTATGTAATACATTAAAAGAAATAATATAAATGTTTACAATATAATGAATTTAATGTTCAATTTTATGATCTAAAACTTTTTTTTCTCATAATAGTTTATACACACTAACTTTGTACTTTTCGTGTATTTACTACTTTTAATGTAGAGTATATTTGAAAACCAGCTTAACCTTAACAGTAATTATATACACTAAGTATAATCGTTAATCTAAAATTTTACCGCTAAAAATTTTTATTAATCACACATTACTGTCGGTTGAGTACCAGTGAAAATCAGGGAACATTAGTTAAAATTGGGTGTTATGGATATTGTAAAATGTTAATTTAATATCATGTATTGGTCTGAATTAAATAACTATTGATTACTTAAAAGCATTTGACAGCTGTTTTGTTGTAGCGTTGGACTCTAAGGTAGAGTACATCCACGACCCCATTATGTGTCGAACCCAGAACCCTCTGACTCTGAGGAAAATGCCTCATAATTAGACTACTGAGTTTACTTCCAGTGGCTAATATTTTAAATTCGATCAATCTGTGATAAATTTGATCGACCTCACGCATTGGCATAGGTGGGTAACTGCCCAAAAACCGACACAGTTGAATTCCACCGGCTGCGTCTTTTTATTAGAACTCCAGGTGTTACCTCGCGATGTTAGTCTAGGTCCTGAGTTTGACTTCAGATAGGGCCGTGGATAGCACTGCTTAAGAGCTTCATACTAGGACGAAACAGCTGTCTAGTGTTTTAGAGTGGTTACTGGTTATCTAATCCACATCAATTAGTGCACTATCAAATGAACATATGATACCTGTTGTGTTTTAGGATAAGACTTCTCACCACTACATACCCTCGATGCCTTCAGGGAATTGAGCCAATGATCGTCGGATTTAAAGGCGAATGTTTAATCATTTTTATTACTGAACCGGCCGGCAATGGTAGAATTCTTACTTCCATCAGTTTGTGATATAACGCGTTGAGTATTTAATGTTCTGATTGAAAACGACCTCAATCTCTGTATTTCTGAACTCCAACAGTTACGACAATGAAACCCTAAAGTTACTGAGTTCAATTGCCTGGAAAAATAGAGGGTGCGAACTTCTGAGGCATGTCATGCTAGGATAAAACAGCTATCAAGTTATTCCTGGTTTTAAATGGTACTTAACTGATGTCAATTTGAGATGAATACTTTCAATTAAACTTAACAACTATCCCCATAAAACCACCTCAATTCAGTAAACTTAAACACTAGACCAAAGAAGATGGATATTGTGAAGCAATATAGGTGGGATATTATATCCTAATCTATAAATTGATAAACTTATGAAAAACTTAAACACATATATTAGTTGTTTAAGGTTAGTACATAAGCTATTCACTTACAATAACAATAATACAACATAATAAAAGCTCTTTATTTCTGTATAATACAACAATTATTATGGAATATTTAAGTAATTGAATAGGTACAATAATCAAGTAAAATAATCTAATGAATCTACATCCTGTGCAATTATATAATTAACTGATAAAATACTTGAATTGCATAATTTGTGGAATTTCTATGGACTAGTTGACAAATATCATATCATTTTCTAATCTTGATTTATCATAAATTTTTACCTGGAAACTTATTTACCCTGTTTCTGTACATATAATTTCTTAATTTTATGTATTTCTTTTTACGAAGTAGTTTAACACATAATTGTTCCCAATATTGGAACAAGGAAAATTATATGTGGATAACATTAGTTTATATTATTGTTGAAACAAATGCTTAGTAGATACTACTTATATTTAGATTTAATTGATTTTTTTTAATGAAAAAAAGATAACTGATTATGTAAGTACTCGATTATTGTGAACTAAGCACAGTTCCATTAGTAAATCACTCTTAAAGCTATTAAACATATTTAACTTTCATAATTTGTAGCTTAGTTATTATGATTATTATTATTACATTTCTCAATGAGATTGAGGGTTGATCACTTAAAAAGCTGGCTATGATTTCATGCTTTAGTCATTTAAACTATATAAAAAGAAAAGAAAGCAGTACTTCATGAATCATTGAAATTACGCGTATATACAAAGCTAACTTGAAATGGTCAACACACCATATTATCAAAGATGAGTGAAAATAAATAAACACTTCATTCTTTTCATCCCAAGCTAGATAGAGTGTTTAGATGATACGGAGAAATGACAAGCTGCTTACACATTGCCAAATGTTTATAGAAACCCTTAGTTAAAAATTGATATCGCAGCCGACATCCTGAGAGACTGACGTTCAAGATATTTTGGAGGAACTTTCTATGTCATTAAATCTTGCATGAGAGGCTCTTTAAAAAGAAACAACTTATAGTATAGAACTTAACTTCCATGATTAACATTTTTTTTAGTAGGCTAATCTGTACTCATTGAACAGTGTACTATTTCATATGTTTAATTGAATTATGTACAAATTAAAACGGCAAATTGACAAACGATAATATTACGCTAATAATACACATGAGTTGATTCACACGTTTAGGTAAAATTATGAAAGTTACTACTGAATATATGTATTAAGAAACCTTGGAAGGACACAACGAGGTAAGTTCATTAATGTATCATCAAGAACAGTAACCTTCATATCGGAGCAAAGAAGAAAGAAGAAGCTCTATCTTTACATATTTTCTTGATAATAATCATCAAAATGATGCAAATGTAGCGATTAAAATTTATATGTCAAAATATTAGTTTATCAGGAACTATATTTCCAAACATTAAATTTTTTCATCGAATTAGATGCTTTCTAAACTTAATAGGAACCGTACATCTAGATATGACCCTAGTAATGATGATAATTAGACACTTTTGTTGGAGCTGTTGGTTAACGGCCCAATTCTTGATAGAGTCGTTAGTGCACTATTACGAATCGCACAATAAAACGGAATAATTGTCAAGTATCATTTCTTCAATTTTAATAATTGTCTAAGCCAGGTCAATTTTACACAGTTTCAAATGTTATTACAGTAAAATACAATAAATAAATAACATAACGTATATTTCTTGTATACAACCGAATAAAGTACCGAAACTTATCACGTGCAGTAAACACATATTTGATAGTAAACTCTTTGTTTTGACTAGAAGTAAATCATTTATGTATATTTGAAATATCTAGATATTTGTTTACTTCATATACACGCACACACACACACATGCACACCATAGTACTACTGTGTATATATGGTAACTAACATCTAAGATATTTTCTAAGAGTTCAAAGTAATAAATTATCATTAAAAGATGTCATATTTAGTTATGCCTATTGTCAAAATGTTACTTTATTCTCAAAACAATGTGTATCTATAATGTATAATACGATAGAATATTGACAAAACTATCAAATAATATTAAAAATAATACCTTAGATGAATGGTAAAAATAATTAATTCCAGACATTATTGACTATGAAGGAATTTCTTCTCAATATATTTCACGTTTTCCTAGCATAGTAGTTACACAAACAAATCATGTTTGTATTTGTCAATGACATGTACAATGATTATTCATTCCGAAATTTGGAGTTACTGATGACACAAGGTATATATATATATATATATATATATATATATATATATAAATGAATTATGTCATGACTATGAGATTTATTTATTGACAAGGATAGAAAGTCAAAAAAAAATACTAATGTAACGTCAACATGAATATGATTTCAGTGATAAAACAAAGCTTTTGATGCATTAATTGGACGTTAAATATGCAGTCGATAATGTCTTAGTGTTCGATGATTAATAATCCATTGAGGTAGAATTTCACCAGTCGACAATTATTATTTGTAAGTTTGGTGTGTACTTCATGTCCTCATAATACAAAGTACTTCTAAATATTGATAAGAATTTGTGCCTAAGCTTGCTGTTTATAGTAAACTGTATGAAGTACTCGAAAATTAATATATCCGAATAGCTGTTGGATTGCTTATGGTGGTGTGGCAGATGAGATCAATCTGTATATAATGAAACCCAAATTGGTTTTCTATATTTTTGAGTAATCTTTGGAACAATTTATGATGTGAGTCTGGTTACAAAAATTAAGGTTCACATGGCATCGTTTGGAACAGTTACACACTATACTATTGAAACCAAGCCCTTATTGAAGATATTTGACGACACTATATTTGTTAATCCTTATTTGCAAACGAATCTTTCAATATAATAGTAGAACTGTCTTAGCACTACAGTGGTTTGATAATGAATGTCTGTGATGCTACTTTGATTTGTTTCCTGAAAAATTATCATCACCTATACATAAATGTGACAAAGGGCAACTTAGATTCATTCTTCACAAACCACTTCAACTTAAAAAATTAGCTGAATATTTGATGATATATTACCTTTTGTGAAATTAAATGCAGAGAATTAAAGAAAAATAGAAAATCAGTGAACGAAGTTGCAAGCTGTCATTAACTGAGGTGGTTGGGTTGTGTATTACATATGCCCAACCACTGCCTGCTTCATCGCGAAATGGTAGCTGAGGTAGGATGAATGAAAGGTATGGATAGCTAAATCCAAACACATTAGTCCATGTTGGTAGATGCAGACTAACTGGTTGAAGTTCTCGTGAAAATCATAATCGGTGAACGGTAACACTTAGCATCATGGTTCAAAATCGTTTACAGTAATGCAAATGTGTTCAGCTGCTTATTATCTTCTAAATCTTATGTTTCTATTCTTCCACAAGCACCTATGATTCATTCCTTTCTATATTTTAATCTGTTATCATGTTATTCTCATATCTTTTGTTTCTTCTTCCGAATGTGGTATGGTAACTTTGATTTATGCGTATGTGTCAGGTTCTAAGTTATTCATGCCTGACAGATAATAATTCAAGACACAATTTTTGAAGAACTAAGTAAGTTATTTCTATTTTCATGAGATTCATCAGTTTTGTTAAGTATTCAGATGTTGTATACTTGTGAATGAAACCCAGATTAAACTTGGCTGCCTAGAAAGTATTCTCGTGATATGGAAAGAATGTGCATGCGAAAGGAAGTCATTCGCAACAGTAGCACAAAAGTTCATTTCATGTGTTTTAATTAAGTAAATATCATTAAGTTTCTAAAGTAAAAGTTATTCTTCATCTAATAAATGTTACGATTCCTTGAATCATTTACTTAAGTGAAACAATAACTTTACTAATTCAATACTTGTTTTAATATTTATACAATTTTTACATTATTTTGTGAACTTATACATGAGTACTACCAGACACTGAAACTTGGTACATTATTAAATGCATCCGACTTATATACATAGTTATTGAACATATATAGTCCTTTGTATTCTACCCTATTTTGAACTCCTAAAACGTTATTTACACTATCTTTACTATACTGTACATCATAACTAGGTACAGATTACCAACAGCTGAGTGTTACTACGCATAACCAACTACAACCGTTCTGTTTTTTTTTTATAAAAAACTAATTATTACTCTACCACATATCAACTTACCTCCGGTATAAGTTTTGTTCCATAGTGTAAATGATTGATCTAAATGTGAATTATTTGAGCTATGCACTTTATCTATAGAATAGAAAAGCAAAACTTCCATGTTATCTACAGCAACAGTTACAATGATAAAATCTTAAAATAAAAAAATAACAATAAAAGTTTGTTGTTTTCATAAATTACATTGTTAAATGTAACTAAATGTATTAACAGATCACTGTATAATGATTATTATCATACTTATTTATGCGCTGGTTGAATTCTAACGATCAAGTTCGGTTACAGTTTGTTCATGTTTGAATAACGTAATGACAGTAAAACTTTGACAACAGTTTGTTTTTTTCAATATATACTTGAAAGAATATCTAATAATGTACATTGTAGTTGTTATACACTCCAGGTTTATCATAGGTAATAGATTTGTAAACAGAGACATTTTTGTTATTACTAGATGTTGATAAGGTTGCCGAATTTATAGCTTCACATCAGATTACTAACAAATGACTCATGTTATAAAATTCAGGATTACTGGTGAGCATCTCAAATAAGAGGTACTTACATATCAGAAAGTTGCATGATGGTTACACAACATCGAAAATTGACTAGAAGTACAAATATAAACTACTGGGACCCTACCCAAGTCTTTTTATGTTAAGCTCTTGCTATTAGGTCCCAAAGTCTTGGTTTTGATTTATCATAGGGTCATAGATACTAAGACACTGACTGTACTTGCCGGAACCATCTAGTGGGCGAAGTTGAAGCTGAACACAGTGTTTTATAGAAAGAGTGCAAATCAGTTGATAAGGTCCTAGATTATTACCAATTGAGGTAGCTGGAACATTCGTTACATATTTCCAACCACCGCTTAACTTTTTGTGCGATAATGACTGATGTAGAAAGAGATAAGAAGCTATGGTCCTTCAGACCAGTAAGTGGTGACAGTTCATGATGTCACTGACTGTTGGTTGAACCGTGTATTGTTATCACAACTACTGGTTAAAACCATTTAGTCAAATCAGTCGCAATGGAACAAGTGTTCTTTTAAATCCTAAGCATTCAATTTTCATATACTTTTCCTTCTATAGAATATTTCTTGTCTCTCGAATAATATCTATTTTCATACCCACTTCTTTTTCTACTGCGATTAATATTATTACTATATCTACTACTTTAGTGTTCATTTTTCTGTGCTAATGAGGAGTGGCAATTTGGACCTATGTGAAAATATGTGTCAGGTTATATATAACTAATTGACTGAGATACATTATCACGTGTAGCCACTTTGATAAAAGTGTAATTAGTAGATATATGAAATATTATATAGACATATTTGATACATTGACAATTAGTAGTAGTAGAAGAAGAAGAAGAAGAGTGATTCTAAAACCAATATCAAAGTAAAATCGACATAATAGATAGTTTTTATGCAAATATGACAATTTAAATTCTATATACATGAATATTTATTTGAACTTACGATAAATATAGTCTCCAGTGTAATATAAAAAATTACACATTAAAACATAATAAACAATAATTGCACCAACTAACGATAACATAGAAAATGATATTGCTATTATATAACCAGGTTTTCCTAAATGATACAGACATACATCAGGAAATTCCAAATCAACAGATGAACGAATATTTTGTATGACTATAATAAAAGACAAAAATAAAACATAAATGTATAAAGAAAAACTATGTTAATGGTGTATTGTACATCACAAACAAATAATATATAGTCTTCACAGATATATCTTCTTTGAACATCATTAAAATGCTAGGAGAATTAGACAGCTGTTTCGATTAAGCATTGGTTTTCTTAATATCTCCTACCTTTAACCTCGCCAAGTATCAAACTGACAACTTTCATGTATCGCGACCAACGCTTAACATTCAACACCACTAGGCAGTTGTCACATCAATAAATTCGTGAATTGGCAAGATGATCATTCAATAAAACATGTGATAACTGTCTTATATCTGACATGTTTAAACTCTACTAGTCATATCTCAATGATTGTGAGTATTGGATTTCCTCAGTTCAATCCTTGACGATGTCCTATCTAACAGAAATCAGTAAGTGATGAATATAAACAACAAATAAAATCAACCTCAACAAAATCACCTAAACTTAATATAATAGATATGTTGAAACTGTCTGATGAAAATATTCTTTTTAGAATCAAACACATTAAAAGACAAAATACAAATAGAACTTGAACAATCGGTGAAAAAGCAGAGTACAAATTAGTCGTTCATGGTTAGATTGTGCACATTGTGCAAAATAATAACTCTTTAGTAGTTACTAGAAACGACTGACCAATGAAGTTGTATTACTAGTATTAGATTGTACTAGAAATAAACTCATTTTGGATATTCCTATAAGTTTGATGGAAACATATTATTAAACAGATGAACAGTGTAAGCTGCTACTTTTCTTTAAAAGTTGATTTATTGAAATGCGTTTATGAAGATGTGAAGGAAGGGATGCCTGTGTGCGTTGAAGATAAATCCGAGATATTTTTCGAACTAAAAAAACCGAAGATAGTTTCTTAATTGCAGTCTGAATTCATATTCTTCAATATCCAAGAGTACATCTGAAATCTACTATTTTAATTCAGTTTCTGACCTATCTTTTATGGTAGAGTTAAACAACCCTAGTTATTCCTATGATCGTAGCATTTGTGACTAATTGAAATGTAATTGAGACAGTTTGACATCAAATAGATATCTGCGTGGAATAGTTATTAGCTAACAAGATTATAGTGATAATCAACACTTTTATGATGCTTAGTCAGAAAAAAATACTTTTCCAAGATATTCTACGTTTTAGGTATGGAGTGACAATTATGATTATATCACTAGCATCAGAGTAGCCTTCAATCAGAAATGAGATCCGTGATAAGGAAATGGCAGGACATGAATAGAAATGTACTTTAAAAGCTATTAGAATATCAAATACCTGAGATAAGATAATATATGAACTATTGACTATTCTTATATATTTAAGCTATCAACGATGACAAAATAACATGATTCCTTTGTTTTAACTTCGAAGAATCTAATCTTTCTTCAAAGGTAAAAAATTTCTCAATACAGATACGTTTTAGACAGTTACATCTAGTTAACGGTCTCATTTAATCAATGATCCTTCAAACAATTGTGTTATTATGGTCTTTCGACATCCAAACGACCTATCACATTCAACTTCCATGACAGTCAGGACAGACTAGGTAAGTTTTCATATATTGCGTAATCAAACGTGACAAATGAAACGCAAATATATAATACATTCAGTATTTAATAATTATTTTGTTCATATACTGAATTTATTACAACCCTAGAAATAAACCAGGTAAGTTGGTAGAAAAGAATTGTAGCTCAGGAGGACAGTTTTTGTTATACTGCGTTCTTTGAGATGGATGTTTTGGACGTGGAGGTCTACTCGTTATTTTGGACGACTTCGTTGGAGAAAACTACTGAAAGCTGTGCCATATGACATAAATGTTAACAGAAACCAGACAATTTTTAGAGGCCGATAGAACAAGCTGCTAGTCACCTGTGGAGAGAATTTTACTCTGATGAAAGCTCTGCAATCAAACTATTCAGCTCAGAGAACACAGTATAATCATAAACTATTTGGTTTCAAAATACAATAAAATATATTCATGATACCTAATATGCAATTCATGTAGTGTATTTTATTTGGTGTTATAAGTATATTGGTTAGTTAATGATCAAACCAAGAAGAATGATACACTGACTATCAACATTATATTTTATTAATTATTACTATTGGTAAAGTAACAAGCTAATTTATCTGTCATTATGTAATTATTATTTAATTCTGTTAAGTTAAAGTATATTGTAATGTGAATATATCATGAACCTTTGTTGTATGTGTCTACCTTTTCATCAACAACACCATCATCATCATCATCATCAACATCATATTCAATACGAAACGAGATATTAAATTTTCCAGTTGATGAATAAATTAAAAAATAATGATATTGGTTAAATTCGGTTTTTATTTTTAGCCAAGGTCAAACCACGAATACAAGCTATTTATGTTTACGTATGAAATTATAAACAAATAATATTCAAATAACCGGTTTTATTTAACTATACATTAATGATTTATAATTAATAGATGTAAAATATTTATGCCATAGATAAGAATTTTGTAATGAGAATGCAGAAAGTTATTTCGGGATTGGTTTACGTCTGCACCGAAATTAATGATAGCGAGCAAAGCAGCTGGGTGTATTGATAGCTTTATTCAGCTTTGGAGTCTCAGCAATTCTAGTGGTCTAGTATCTGGTGAAATCTCGGCTTGTATATAGAGGGTTTGATTAGCTTTCGTCAACTCGCGTTGCATATGGCATAGGCGAGACATCCGTTTACCGACCAATGGACGCGTCTACTCAGCAGCAATCGGATCTGTTATACACTATGTATGTGAAACATGGTCATTATGAATAGAGGGTATTTGTAGGTTACTAGTATTCTATCATAGGTGTCTTCGGAGAAATGTTCGTGATTTTTAGGACTATCGAATAGACAATACATAGGTTAGGAATAAACTGCTAGGTGAAGATGCTGAATCGATTAAAGAAGTAGTAAATCATCGTCAGCTAAGGTGGTTAAGACAGGTGTTATTTATGCCTAACCACCGTCTACCTCGATAAGCATTGATGTCTACTATAGGAGTAGACTGGGAAAAGACTAAGGGCAGCCAAACCAAAACATGACACCGATCCGTGAAGTCAGTGACAATGTGGCTGAACCATGTTAATAAGTGCAGACTATCCGGTTGGGGCCCGCTCGATAATCGTAACCAGTGATTAGAGACTTCGGATGACATAGCTGAAAATCGTTCAGAACGCACAAGTTTACCCACTCCTTTCCTTCTCCAAATTATAGTCTTCTGAATTTATCATAATTTTCTAATTACTGATTTATATTTCTTAAATCTTACCTTCGATCTCTAATACTTTTTATTACTACTAATCCTGTTACTACCTCCAATAGTCTTTGATTTAATATAAAAATTTCATCTCTGTCTGCTAATTGGGCAGCGGTAACTTAAACTAATGTACACACGTACCAAGTTCTCCTTTATAAGTTACTGACTGACTTAAGAAAATGTCACGGTGGCCCTGCATCAGTATTACAAGTTGTAGATTAGTATATATAATCTCACTTTAAGTTTGACAGAGAAAGTGTTGGGGAATTAGAAGCGACGACATTGTTAAAAATACCTCACGAATTACCATTAAGAATCAGTGTTGCTCTCGAACCAATCAGGTATTTTCATTTTTTTCTATGTAGGCTGAATAGTATGAAAACGCTAGAAGAAAAGATAAAAGCCATCTGCAAAATCAGTTGTACCTCTTAGAAAACAACACAACTTTGAACGAATAACTTTCGTCTATGTTTACACGAACAGAGATAATAAGTGGAATGAAATGATATGCCATCGCTAGCATTATAAAAAGTGAAAAGTAGCTAAACTCTAAATTGAAGAAATTCTACTTATGCTAGCAAATTTCTAGAAGTAAAGAATCTAGATCGATTGGCAATCAACAACGATAGGGTTTCAATCTACCATAGTATATAGAAGGACGTTCAGTAAATCATGGTCAGAAGGTAACTAAATAAACAATCAATAGAAATGCAACAATGAAAGAAAACAGCAAATTCTACAAAGATAACGAGTTACCGATAAGGTTATCAATATAATATGAATTACTAGTTATTGAGTAACTGAAAATCTGGGTACACTATGTAGAAGGCTTTGAAGACTTTGTCTAAGATAACAGAAAATGCAACATCAATTAAATCATTATCATGAGAATTGATTAAATAAACTATGCCAATAATTTTAAACTTGCATACTTTTCAAATCTTCCGTTGCTTTTAATACAAGATAACCACAATACCAAGCAATGAAGGCGACAAATAGAATTAAAAATATGCCCAAGGTGAATCCAGCCTATTAAAAAACAAGAGACAAATACAACATAATAAGCTTGTGACTTGTCAATGATTTTCACTGTCTCTGACATTGCTTACACAATAATTTCATTTATTTTTAAGGAGTTCCTATATAGTTTCCATTCAAATTGTTTTGCCACTGTTGCTTGCTTGAAGAAGTATTCGTCATGAAGTATCGCGAAGAGAAGCCATCGGAATTCAGTGAATTGGCAAGCTGAATTGTTACTCCTGAATAATGCAAAGTCAGTACACTGGGCTAGCAGTTAATAAAGACAACTTATTTAGGATGAGCATAAAACAACGGTTTACTACTTTTGTTATGCAGGCATATTTATTTAGAAAAGTGCTTCTAACTTGCAGTTGAACTTACTACAGTGAAATATAGTAGGATATTCATTATACTTGTATTCATAGATATTATTGGTTGTATCCTTGTGTAATACATTAGGATGATATTTCCAAACCAACCTTTCAGTATTTCTAGGCCTAACATATTAAGTATTCTCAATAATAATCAACGTAAATAGACAAAGTATGTATTGACAAATAAATAGGAGAATAAGGTTTTATTTAAACTTTAATGAATTTACTACCGATATAGTTGTAATAATTTGGTTCAATTATCATTACTAGTGCAACATATTTAGCCCAAACTATTTGTTGACATTCGACGTTAATAGAAGTCGTTTAATGCAAATATTAATTTATGTTACAGATTAACAACTATTTGGAAGAGGACAAAGCGATCTCTATGGAATGTTAAATCTTCAGCCATTATGTTTAGTGCATTATTATTACATCTCCGAGTCAGTAATTTCAGTAGATCATATTTTTGACTTCAACGAACTATCGAAAACTCACAGCCATCATCTAGTATTATCAGTGATTCTTATCTCAATCCCAACATGGTTATGTTCTATAGTTCTCGATTTTCTGACTTGACATAGGAGATTCTTCTCAAGTTTTGTTTACTAGTAAGCACATGATTTTTGTCTAAATGCAAGATTTATTAAGAGGTAACCTTACATCAGGAAATAACTCGAACTGTCCTGTCATTTCTGGTTTTCAGTGATTGTTAATTAAAAGCAGTCCTTATTCTAAACCACAGTTTATATAACTCATGAAGTAGAGTTTTCTATGAAAGACGGAAAGGATATGACACTTATCGGTTGAGTTATCAACTTTCTCAACAAAAGTATACATTTATTGATAATAATATGAATGATCTAAGTAACTTACTTGTTGAATAGCCCACGGCATTACCAGTATAGACGTACCCATAATTGTATTCCATATTGTAAAACTAAAATAGGTAAATGTTAAGGGATAAGAATTTTTAATGAAACATTTTGTATTCAGTTAGTATGACTAGTATCTTTATCTTAAGGCACTAAACAGTTTTCATTGTAAGGTGATCCTATAGTAAATGATATTAAAGTTAGCATTTAGTACAATTATCTTCTAGATATTGTATGCTTATGGCCATGAATTACTGTATATGATTTCTCTATAGTGATAGATATATGTGGTAGTTTTCAATTAGGTACCAATGAAATAGAGAAAAATTACAATTGATAATTTACTGTATACTGACAAAGTACTGAATAACATTGATATGTACTTGAAAAACTATTGATTACTAATAATGATAATACACAAACATCCCGGGTAATGATCAATGAATGTAAAATAGAGTTATGCTGAATGATGTGTAACTATGATGACAAATCAAGGTGATTAAATAAACTTGGCAACAAAAAATATAGATTCATAGAACACATATGAAAAATGTGTTACAGAACTGATATTAATATTATTATGTCTAGACACATGTTTCATTCTATTGGAAATGATAATTTAAAAACAATTCTAATATGTCAATTTTGATATTACAAACTGATCTGAATGAGACAGCCACTGACCACCTGGAAGTACTAGACAGCTGTTTCGTCATAGTATGGGACTCCTTAACAGTGCGCATCCATGACCTCATCGGGGACCCAGGACCCTCTGGCTCCGTGGTGAACGCTTTACTATCGGACCACTGAGTCGGCTCCTAACGGTTGATATATTTCCAATTCAGCCAATTCGTGATACGTTGCGCGACCTCCTTCATGCCATCAGTGAGCTACTGCCTCACACCCGACACGGTAGAACTCTACCGGTCACGTCTTCACACTAGAACTCTAGGAATTACCTTAAGGAGCTAGTCACTAGTGAGCTGATATTAGTTACAATTAGGGGGGTTTGAAGAGATAGTTAACTAATTCTACAAACCCCCCTAATTGTAATTTTAATATGGTTATAGATATACTTGATGGTTTAAAAATACGCAAAATAATAAATTTAGTAAACTGATTATTGCATAATGTTGTACAAATTACTCAATTTGAATACGAAAACTAAAAAACAATGTAAAATTGTATTATGAAATTAAATTAGAACAAAAACATTCGTAGAACGCCTTGAATTTAATGTATTTTGATGCATTCAATCTCATCAGCTACACATAGACCATTGATTTGAAATAACTTTTCATGTTAATACACATTTAAATTATAACTTGGAATGTTTGACAAATAACAATAAACTATTTGGAAGGTGAAACTACCAAACAGTTCGAATTTACAGTATTTACAAATAAATTAGATGAATATTCTAAGGTTTAGTTATGTAATATAAAAAATGTTAGAAAAACAACTCTAAAGGTCACTTAATAATCAAAGTTTTGTAGAATAGTTGAAAGCGTTCTACTCTATGATTATAAACAGGTATTTCTTACAATAACATGAAGATAAGGATTAAAACATAAATGTCAGAATAAAATTCATCGAAATGCGGTCATGAGCTGGTAGATAGAAGTGGAGGTGATATATGTTGTATTGAACGTCGTGTTGAATATAACGCTAATAGTATGAAGCGCGGGAATTTTCGGCGGCTTGGTTACCTATAAGCATTAAACAGATGAATACTCGCTTTTATGTGTTTTCGATTAAAAGTTTCTGATTGAAATAGTCGCTATATTTCATGATAAAAAATTTATGCGTAGACATTTCTTGAAGACATTCTTCTATTACTGTAAATTTGTTTTCAAATTTACCAATAGTGCACAGTCGTTTAACTCCACAGTAAAACGACTTTACTAAATCATATTTATTGTTAATTGAATGAAAGCAATGAAATGGAGGTATTCTCAATTCCATGTATTTTTCCAGAATATGAATCTTTTGGAAAGTTCCAACATCGTCTCGTAAAACTTTCAGACCTATAAATCGAAAGGTAGTGTTTTTTTTCGTATTCTGTTGTGCGCATGTGTTTAGTACTCCCGGTCACCAAACCACTAACATTATAAGCAACATGATGTTCAATAAATCAAACATATGTGAATAAATATCCACCTCAAGTTACTTCCAACTACATTTACTAGTTCATATGCGGAAGCAAGTACATTGCAAGGGCAGAGGCACAAAGGTGGGTATCTTCACGATTTATTGAACATATCCTGAAAAATGTTATGCTTAAAGGTAGCATGTACTCCTAGAAGTTCAATCATACATCTTCTACCATATACGGATCATGATAAAACAAATTATCAATAAACAAGATAGATTGGTTCCGACAAAATTTTCTATGACCTTTGTAATTAAATGGCGAAAACTTAAGCATTGTATTCAAAAGAAATCAATAATTAACATTCGATTGCCTTAGTAACAATAGATTGGTGACCTTGACTTCTTTTTTAACTATTTATCACTGCATTATGGTGAGTTTCGTTCTGACATATTTTATTCGTTATCTTCATGTTATCGTAAGAAATACCTGTTTATAATCATAGAGTACAACGCTTTCAACTATTCTACAAAACTTTGATTATTAAGTGACCTTTTGAGTTGTTTTTCTAACATTTTTTATATTACATAACTAAACCTTAGAATATTCATCTAATTTATTTGTAAATACTGTAAATTCGAACTGTTTGGTAGTTTCACCTTCCAAATAGTTTATTGTTATTTGTCAAACATTCCAAGTTATAATTTAAATGTGTATTAACATGAAAAGTTATTTCAAATCAATGGTCTATGTGTAGCTGATGAGATTGAATGCATCAAAATACATTAAATTCAAGATGTTCTACAAATGTTATTGTTCTTGCTTCAGTCATAAAAGTATTTATTGTTTTTTATGACAGTTAGATATTGATGGGTTTTTATTAAAACCAGCTTCTGTTAAATTAATACATAATTAAATATTTTTGTTACGGAATTCAATTTCAGCGAAATCATTCTATTGAGCTAAATTTCCTTTTCGCTGTCTTATTATCTTCACTATTCTGACACTGATTGTTATTCCTTTGCTAACAACTGAATATTAGTTGATTGAATTCGATACAAATTGACGTTTATTTGTAGCCGTTGAAAACGAGGAAACACTGGACCTTCTAGAATACGCCGGACGAATCTAACTCATTGCTTTCTGGTTAGTGAACACCCAATGCTATGAACTGCTGGGCTAGCATCAAATGGTAGAATTCTTGCATCCATTAATTTGTGACATGGAGCAACGACCAACCATCATCACAGGTGATAACTGTTTCACTTCCAAGGACGAAATACCTTTCAAGTGCCTCTTGGTTAACAATGGCACCCTACCAACATTTTGTGAAGAATCCACTCGATTGAAACATAATACCAATCTTCATAAACCACCTCGATTCAACTGGCTATTAACTTAGTTTAGAATAACTAATGTTAAAATTTGTAAACTGAAAAATAAATGATATTTTAGTGAAATGTTAACTGATATCCTTTGATCAGCTTTTGTAAACATGTCAGTCTCCAATAAGATTATTCAATCATAATTCAATTAATAAAAAATATAATTCTATTTCAAGAAGCTGTAGTTATTGTCATCTGACTTCTATGAAAATGTCCAATGTTAAGGGGGGGGGGTGTCGATTTGACGGGTTAGACAAGCATCAAAAATATTTAACAATTCCTCATGAAAGTTGTACTTCCCTTCTAAATGAAAAGAGATATGACTATAAATATTTGGAAGAAAACACTTGTTGAACATTAAAAGCGTATCAGATAACTAAAGTTACTTGAATGAAACAAATTAAAACCATCCAAAATCTCATAAGAGCAAGAACAAATATTTCTGCAGAATAAGATGAATTCATTTTATTTCGTTGGTTTCTTATCAGCTGCATACAACCAAGGATAATATTTTACAAAATTAATATTTGATAGTTCAATTGGGATGGTTATTTTTTTTGTGGTCATTGGTTATTTTGTTTGATTGATTATATCACAGATTGATGTTGGCAGGGTACCATTGACAACAAGGGAGCACTGGACAGCTGTTTCGTTTTAGTGTGGAACTCCTCAGCAGTGCGCACCCCAGATTTCGCTCCAGAGGCTTCAGGTTGACGCGAACGCCAAACCATCTGCACCACTGGGTCGGTATCCAATGGTAGAATCCTCACTCCCATCAATTTGTGATATATAGCGCGACGATCATCCATTGTGATTGGTGATAACTGTCTCACTCTCGACAAGTCTGAACTTCAAAGTTTAACGTACTCATGATAATGTTTGAACCTGGTTGAAATCAAACATGTTAGACATGTGAACGTAACTAAAATGTTGAAGAAAATGCTGTAAATACATATCGAATACAGAAGAAGGTACCAGAAGGCAAAATAGAGATCAGAGTTGAAATGATTACATAATAAGAGGTGGTTGGAAATATTTGATAATATTGTGAATTAAGCTCAGTTGTCAAACTTCAAATGACCTAATTAAACACAAGATTTGAACTCAACCATCTAAAAAAATGGTGATGTAACGAAAAATGCGATCCAATAAAGAAGTAATAAATGAAATAGGCAATGAAAGTGATGACACATAAGTCAGGTTACCAGGGTAAAGAAAAGCTTATAATCTATGTTTTGCTAAAACTTTTTACAGTGTTTAATGATTTGTTGTTAGATTTCAAATAATCTACTTTACAAATTACTGATGTATTGTAAATAGGCATTGAAGATCAGTGAGTAGTAGACAATCTTTTATCTAACTGTATTATTCATTGATGATT
Source organism: Schistosoma mekongi (assembly GCA_034768735.1). Classification (NCBI taxonomy): domain Eukaryota; kingdom Metazoa; phylum Platyhelminthes; class Trematoda; order Strigeidida; family Schistosomatidae; genus Schistosoma; species Schistosoma mekongi. The sequence goes on from CM068310.1 coordinate 4,958,375, forward strand.
TAAACTTATGTTAGTTCATGATTCTTAAACGTTTTATCTAATAATTAGCACAAAGCACTTATATCCAAAGTGTTCTCAAATATATCGATTTGTGGTTGTAACTTCAATCAGTTGGTTATATGGCGTGATACTATGGTAATAACTCAGTCAAAACACTATATACCTAGTCCCATTGATATCAGGTAATGAGGAATTTTTGATGTGATAGTGTATATTCAACGTTTTTGAGTAAATGCATGTAAACAAGGATACATTTCTAATCCTTCGTTCAACGAACCAAACGAGCTGCAGTTATAGGTTACCAAGTCACTTCTGAAGTAAGCTTAGTGAATTCTAAAACCCTGTGTACTGAACTAAATAAAACGTTCTGTATGACAGGTTTATCGTAAACAATTATTTTTCTTGTGAGTTTGAGCATAAACTATCCTCGTTGCAGTCAATTAACTAATTTGGTTCCTAGTAGTTCCGACACTAAATTCTAGAAAATATGATTGAAGTTACTAATTACCAACGAATGGATTCGGTAATCACAGTTTTTCTAGGATCAGTCAGGAGTTGAATGGGATTTTTTTATTGCATTATAAAGTGGTACATATCTGAGTAAGCTCGACGCTCATAGTTACATTACACAGATGAATATGACCTAATATAAAATCCACATTCAAAGTATCCTATTGACTCCATATAAAATTCTAACACTAAAATGAAGTGTTACATTATTTATAGTCACTCAACATTGTGATCAAATTGCTAACTTGGTAGACAGAATAGTCTAAAGACAACTATCAAACAAACGAACAAATATAGCTAACTTGTATAGATTGTAACATAGTTATCAGACATTCTGATTGATAAATAGGCTAAATTAAGTCTTTTTTAGTACTCAGACCTTTCGGTTACAATCATAAAATTTCCAGGGTAATACTTATGGCAGAAGTATAGGGTAATTTCTGGATGTTGTGGAGATAATTGAATTGTAGTTTTAATATTATGAACTGACATTAGAATGTTGTTGACAACAGTCAGAAAATAAAAGCCATTTGATACTGATTTAAGAGTATGAAAGTTATGAGCTTGTTACTTAAAGATTTTTGATCTAATCACCCTGATGTCATGGAAAAAAATTGGTGAGGAGTCCCAAGATAAGTCAAAACAACAACCCATTGGTTACTTATTTTCAATTTTTTTGTTTAATTAAGCACATTTGTTGTTCAGTAAAATCGGCATTATTTTTTATTAAATAAATAGAAGACATTTGTAGAAAACAGTTCTATGTAAACAATGAAAACAATTCTATCTTTCTATTTATCGATTTGCATGTTTATCTATCGACCTTTTGTTTTTTATTTATTTTTCTTTCAAACTACTAGAAGATGAATCTTTGATTATGTTGTACCCATTTGTATTGCTTCTTAGGTTCAAGATGTCACTTGCCATTTCAAATGATAATGATGATAATTTTAATTATGATTATGAGTATATTCGTAAAACCTCAATAGATTGAATGGTATGTCATTTGTATAGTGATGCATACAACCGTATTTCACTTATGCAAATATATACATCTTGGTGATTCATTAGCAAAAATGCTTGGGATACAGAATAATTTAACCAAATCATATCGGTATATCTGTATTAATGACTACGTTTTTCTATAAGTGTAAATACCATTAGTTGGTGATTATTAAATATGAATCATCAAATAAAAGCAACTAATACCTTAGTTTTGATGTAGCACAGTCAAACAGTGGGTTATATTAATTCAGTAAACAAGGCTATATAGATTATAATCCTAGCTGAAACCTACTAGAGGTGTGAGTGGTAACAGTTGACGAATGTAAAATTGGATAATGTGCTAAGAAACAACACAGTAAAGCGTCAATTCTAGTATCTCTTACAGATGAATGACAGACGGGGTGGACGGTGGTCGGGCATGCGCAATACATGTCCCAGCCATCTCAGTCGATGAAGGTTAATTACCTCTTCGACTGATTTACCATGTTTCCCAAGAACCTTTTGTCTAACATCACTATTACTAATCCGGCTATTCCATGATATACGAGCGATGTTACGAAGATTCCTATGGTCAAATATCAGGAGTCGACGCATATCTTGGGTTTTCATGGCCCAAGTTTCGCAGCCCGACCACCGTCTACCCCGTCGCGCGATGTTGGCTAGGGCTGAAGTAGGATGGAAGAAGGATAGAGGCGGCCAAACCAAAACATGGCATCAGTCCATGAAGTCCTTGACTACTGGTCTAAGCCATGTAGGTAGATGTAGATTACCTGGTTGGGGTTCGCGTGATGGTCGCAATAAATGGCTTGAGACAATAGGCGATATGGCTCAGAATTGGTCACAGTGGCGCAAGTGTATTCACTCTTTAACCTCATCTAGATCATGAATTCTATTGTTATTTTCTAGACATCTTTACTTTACTCTTCCCTCTTGTATTCTGTCTATACGTTACCTCAATAATCTCGTAGTGCTAGTGTGGTATGGCGACTTGAACCTACGGGCGTTTGTGCCCGGTTCTACGTTGCTGTTGATGATGATGAGATGAATGACAGTTTGTACGACGTCTACGTCAGACAACGTTTCATACCAATGACCCCCAACTACCGTATAGTACTTGCGGTATAAATAATAATCGAGAATTATGCAGTAAATCTAGTCATTAATTAGGACGGCTTTTTACAACGATTATCAGAAATTCACTTATTATAATTAGTGATGTTACTCAATATGCTGATAATTATAATAAGAGATACAAACAGTCTGTAAGTAGATACATCTTGTTTATCAATACCTTACTGTTAATAAATATTTCCATCTATATTTGCGTATCATTTGAACAGTAGATTTATCAACCTACCAAAAGGCCAATATAATAAGAAATAGTTTTTTTCATGTTGTGAAATTTGGCTGATTAAGGTAGGAGACTTGATGAAGTTGGTTCTAGGAAATTATAGATATCTTCTTACATGGTTGTAATGATATAATAATAACGCAGGTTTCTTACAAGGTAACAATAGGCTACTTCTGTTAAAGAGTTTACAATCTATGTTTCAACATATCTCTTCATAGTAGGACATTCTTCTCTAACGTAAATATAGAATCTCTGATTGTGACCTTTACGATAAACATAATTTTTGGTTGAAAAGCTTAGGTTATATCAATTGAAATCCACTGTATCAGAAAGAAACCAACCATTTCTCGTCTGAATTTCAGTATTGGTTCTAGCTCCTCGGAGTTTTATTCACATCGTAATTTCATCTTTCTTTAATACAATATGCATTCATTATCTTAATTTTGGCGTCAAATTTTATCCTGCCAGTCATTCGCTCACTCAGTGTCTCTGTGTGAAGTACAGTGAGCTAAATTTGTTCTGAATCTATCATGAAAATCACATCTTTTAGGACTGATAAATAATGAAGTTGAGGTGGTTCTGTGGCGACAGATATTAAGTTTAATTGTTTGTATTCGTCACAGATTGATGTTAGTCGAGTACCACTGAAATCCAGAAAACACTAGACTATTATCTCCTCTGCGTATGGAGCCCTCAATTCCACCAGTGGACCAAACTCAATGGTTCCAGGTCTCATAGCAAACGCCTAACTATCTGCGCAACTGTATCAAAGTCCAATTGTAGGATTCAAAATTAAATTCGTGACGTAACGTGACGATCTTCCTGTGTCATGGGTGAAAACTGTCTTAGCCTCAACGAATCTGAACATCTAAATGATGCCTGGTTTTTATTGGTGCTCAACCAACATCAATCTATGACGAATACAAACAATTAAACTTAATTCTAGTCTCCACTAGCCACCTCAATTCAATTACAACTATCGGCTCACTAGTAAATAACTTGAAGATGTTCCAGAAGTTCATGCAGGAAGTTGTGACTAGAAAAGTTTGAACTCGTCGGGAGTCAGACAGTTATCACTGATGACAATAGATGATTGTCACGCTATTTCACAAGTCAACGGACGTGAACAATCTACCATTGGAAGCTGGGGAAGTAGTAAAGAGGATTAAGCGTTCGCCACTTAGATAAATATATTCGTTAGACGTAATTCTGCACCACATTAATAAATTCCAATGGATCCAGCCGTAAACACTTTTACTGGTTAATTGAGAATATGCAATAATTGTATGAGAAAGGAAAACATTATTCACGTTATCGTTTACCCTATGAAAATCATAAAATTCAAAGATCAGTTAACTTTGCACATGAGCGGCATTTTAATGGTATGGAGCAGATAGAATGTGCATTTTGTCTTACAAATAAACTCCAACCGGTAGAATTAAAAACTAATAGCAGGGTAACAATCATGTAATTAAACAAGTATGATAGTGCATTCTTTCACAATAAGGTTAAGATGTAAAAAATAATGAGTATTTAGAAGTGATACTACTAGTAACTTAATTCAAAATCATTTAAGTAAATAACTGTAGCATAACGAATACATGTAATAAAAAATACTTATAAGTTCAAGGAGTATTTTAGAAATAATAAGTGTCGATGCAATTACTTGGTACTCTTACTATGTAGACAACGTTTCTAAATAAATGTTTCCTAGAATGATGAGGAAATTGTTGGGTTTGTTGTTTGCTTCATGGACTGAAAAATATTTAACAACCATTGAAAACTAAAAGTTACTGGAAGTATGCTATATTCTGGTGTGGAGTACCTCGTCAGTGTGCATCCAATATCCACTGTGAATCAAATTCACAACTTTCAAGAATTAAGGTGAATATGTAACTTGCATACCATTCGATAGGCACTCATTTATTAGTATTTGTCACCACAGCCTCTTGTAATTACAATCTTCATGTGCTTACAGGTGATCAACTTCCATAGATAATTCATAGGGTTCAAGTGAGAAATCATGATGGGTAGAGATCTTCTCTGGTAGTATCTAGAATGAACTGAGGCCAGAAATATTTAAGAGTCCTACACCACGAGAAACCTGCAGTTCACTTATTCCTTGATTTGTAATGACAACCTAATTAATTTAGTTTGTGATCTGATCTTTAATTTGACTTTCTTTCCATTTACTTATGAATATTTCTCATCATGTAATTTTCTCAATTCCATTATCGTAATCGGAATAAGTAAATAGAAAATCGTAGTTATTTATACAGAGCAATTTTCTTTTACAGACAATGAATTTTAAAAGGTTATGGTGGAATACATTCACAACCATGTAAACATAGGAGTTCTATGTTTACCATAAATCTTAGTTAGTTTCTGGTAGCCTTACAGTTGGACAAGTAATATAGCAGTTACTTTTACACTAATAATATCAATTATACATATCATCGGATTTGAAATTAAAACACGAAGTTCAAAACCATTGTGTTTTTTCGATATATCTAAAATATTGAATATCCAGTTGTACAAGGAGTGTTTTATTGGTTTTCTATCTATTTGTGCAAATGATAAATTCCTTTCAAATGTTGTGGCCAAGATACTGATGATGTATTTACAAAACAGTCTACCACGACTACATGATATTGATTAACACAGAGTAAGTTGGAGGAAAGCTGAATGCAGAAAAACTAGAATGTGGTATAAGTTTACTAAGTTGTTGAGTGCTGATATGAGTTATGTTTGTTGGTTTAGACGAACTGACTTGGATCTCGATTTAGCCATGGTATCGTTTACAAACTCTGGGTTACATAATGAAGATGTATTCAACCTCTGTCTTCCATTGAGTTTTAAGTTCCAGGCTATTGTGTAAACTTTATTCTGCCAATTATTTCTGTTTATCGACCTACACACGTATATACTGGGTTTTATGCAGTTCATGATTAAAAACTGGCTGACTGATGTATATGAAGTCCTATTTACTACTGTAGTCTACGTTATCATTATCATAAAAATGCAAACAGCAGTTAATACACTTATCAATAACCCGTTTCATTCTTGAAGCCTACTAACTCTGAAACAAACTTGTATTAAATGCAAAATCCATGAAGAATTCAACAACACTATCTACCTTTATTATACCTTCATACACTCAGTGAAGTTAATAATATGCTCAACTCAGAAGATGTATACCACGGTATTTTGATATACTGGATGCAACATAAATTTCTAAATAACCATTTAGATGTAGTTTTTATCATAAAACTAAATCTAAATGATAGTACATACAAGGATGATATTTTAGTAAAAACTAAAAAAAAACTTACATTGTTATAATGCTACTTTGTTTTCCTTCAGGTTTTGGTTGATCGTTTACTTTTGTATCATATTCATTATGTATTTCAATAATAGATCCAATAGGATAACTGTTTGATTTACCATTAACATTATATGGAAACTTTTTATTTTCCGTGTTCGTATTTACATCAGATAGTGATGTTGCCAATTCATGATAATTAGGATTTGAATTAGTATCATTATTTTTTTGTTTTACTTCAGAAGAATTGACTTTATTATTTTCGATAGATTTAACCAATGAAATGTTTGTAGATGGTCGATGTGTTTTATTCATATCATTGAGATTATGTGAATTCTTATCTAATTTAGTTGCTTTGTCTTTTACCACTTCTTTATCAGAGTTTTGTTCGGTATCATGTCGATTAAGAGAAGGATAATGTGCACGTTGATTTTCCGTTGGAACTTTTAACTAAATAGCAATAATAATAATTATAAATAAGATGGTACTGATGAGAATGACCAAACTCTGAGAATATAAATCTACAAGGAATAAAGCGCAATGACTAAAGAAATACGGGAGCTCAAAATGAATGCATCTCTTTCAGCCTGATTAGTACCAAAATTACCTCTTACCTTGACAAGGAGGTCCCTGTTGTATATTGTATATTGTAACCTAGTCAACCTATATATTGCTTAAGCACTGGTTTGTTTAGGTCCAGCAATCCATGAAAGGTCAGGTGAAGGGTGGTAAGACTAAAATCAGTAAACCTATAGTCCGATTGTGAAGTCATGGTGTTGAATATATTGGAAAATGAAAGTAAATGACTAGATACGATGAACCCTAGAATATACCCCTTACCCTGTTGCATGTAATACTCTGCTTCGAGGGAAGAACCTTATAAGTAATGAGGTGATGCATTAATAACTAATCACAAAATAGCTGTGTGTGCTTAACTTTAAACAGTTGTTTTTGAGTCTCTATAGTTGTCTTCTCAGATTGTCAAGATCACTAGCAACAGATACCTCATGAAGAAGAACTGTTTAATGGTGTGGGCAACCACGAAGTAATAACTACTTTTATACCCTCAATAGCACGCCAGATGGTCTTGTTTAGAATTGCCTTTAATCAACAACCAATGACGATACTAACTTTTACTAAATTGAATAAGGCCATAATTAAATATAGTGAACAAATAGACTGATTTAGAATGACAATTTTCACTGTTTAAAGAATTTATTCGACGATTTCACATATAATAAGGATGATTCTGTCATTAAATAAGCCTACTTTGGTAATCGCTGTCAAAGTGATGTTTAATTTCACCTTATTAAAACGGCTAATGTTAGGATGTCTCCAAGAAAACTCAGCAAAGCTTTCAGAAGTCTCGAAGAAGCAGAAGACATACCATCAAGTCACTTTTAAAAGAACCCCTCCAGAATACTGACGTGTAGCTTTACTACTGGACGACAGCTTAAAACCACTGCATGAGGATTAGATGAATGTGATAACGATCTTATTTTTACAGAAAACTATAAATATTCGAGTGTTCCATACCATATTTGTTACTAACTAGAATAAATATTTTTTCCCACTTATTTTCTGGCTTGCAACTTATAGGAATCAAGGTGTCATAGGACTAAAGTTATAAACGCTATATTATAAAATTAAATCCAAGGTATAACAACTAGGTTGAAAAGTACAAAAGTAAATACACAAATTGAGCTACATTAATATGACCATCAGCTATCTATTTACTTTACAATTCTATTAACTAAACATTGAATTACAATTCCTAGGTGAATGAATGTAATGAATTTCATCTTTAATTAGTTTGAGCTTGTATCTTGCCGTTGATTTGTAATGGACTTAAAATGGTCAGCCTCTGTTTTTATATATGCATCCTGAGCGGATTGCCTCGATATAGCAGTAGTCCACAAGTAATGTTTAAATTGGATTGTTACTTGCAAGCGGAATCCAGGATACAAGCCCAACTTAATTACATATATAACTGTTGCATAAGTGTGATTGTCTGGGCAAAATAGCTTAGTAGTGAATGCGGTGGCGTTTGACACGAAGCGAATTGAGTTCAAATCCCAGTGTGAACATCAACATCAGGATGCAGGTACATCCAGTCGATGAGTTCCAAATAGAACGAAACGTGCGTCTTAAATTCCACTTGCCAGTGAAAATCTAACTTAAACATGAATTTCATCTTTGTTTTACATAACAATATAATTCATTATTTACTTTGTTTCATTTGATATTATTATTGTTTGTAACATTTTAATTTAACATGAAATAGAACTCTATACAACTTATTATTATTGTGAAATTTATAATTTAATATATGCCGAATACATATTTTAGACTGTCCTATTGAAGTCAAGAATCTTTGAAATCAGACTAGTTGTATAACAACAATAATGAGAGTAACATTATGCATTTATGAGGAAGTTTTATAACAAACCTTATATATTATAATATTTTGATATTATTATTATTAGTAGTAGTATTTTGACTATTACATAAGCTTTGTTTAATGTATAGAATGTTGAATGAAGTATGATATGAATTAAAAGTTGTAATTATGTATCCTTATCAAGGTTAAGTTCGTTAATTAAAAATAAATGGAGCATCAGATTAGTATTTTATTTGATACCACAAATTGGTCTGAATTTAACAACCATTGACCACCTGGAGTTCGTACCGGACAGTTGTTTCATACTAGCATGGGATTTTTCAACACTGTGCATCCACGACCCCACAAAGGATCGAATACGTGACCTTCCGGATACACAGTAATCGTTTTGCCGTTAAACTACTAAGTCATCCGGCTTACAACAGTTAGTTTTTCTAACCTAGTCAATTCGTGATATATTCGTGAGACTTCACTGATTGTCATCGGTGGGCAGCTGCCTCACATAAGACAAGATTGCACTCTTTTGGTTACGTCTTTTTACCGGAATTCCAAAAGTTACCTTGAAATGTTAGGCACTAGTGAGATGATCCTAACTGTCATTGGGTGTTGTGTAATTAAGTTAAAACTGTCAACCCTTGATAGCTAGATGGTTCAATGATCTAATAATAAGCTGTTCACTGCGGAACTAAAAGATCCTTGGTCGGAGAGCTAAAAGGATCATAAAAGTGCACTGCCGAGGAGTCCTATGCTGAGACGAAACATCCATCTAGTTCCAGTTACTCTTGGTCAATGATTGTCTGATTCAAACCAATTTATGATACAAGCTTAACATTTAATAATCTTCATAACGCCCAATTACGATAACTAGCTTGTAAAATCACGTAGTACATATATGTAATATTCCAGTAAATCGAAATTGAAATTTCTGACATTGCTCAATTTAGTGTAAACGAGTTCTTCAAAGAAGATTGAATTAAATTAACATAAGATTAAACAATACAAGGAAACTAATCAAAATTAAAATGTCTAGTGTAATCAAATTACAAGCCGTATCATGTTGAAGTCTTGTCATTACAAATCGAAGTGTTTTACAGCGGAACATAATTTTACATTTGAAAACTGTCAGTGGATAAGACAAATATAGTGTTTGAGGTGAGGAGAACGGAAATAATTTGTGTGTGTTAAACATATTAGAAATTTGATGCAATTTAATTGCGTTGGGATTTATGGTAAGGCTTTTATCCCTATTAACTGCAATAGGGCTAACTGAATGTGAAATGCCTCAGATACTAGACTTTTTGCTTTTAGAACACTTATTATTGATACTCTTGATATTACTTTTGCTGATTTTATGGTCATTTAAAACAGCATACACTGATATTGTTTATTCGATTTGCATCTTTTTAAGCTCTGTAGAATTACCAGGAGGTAGTTTTGTGTAGGCTTCATGTTATTTGGCACAAGTCATGATTTTTCAAGCAGACCCATCAATGTAGAAGTTACCACAATAAATAAAACTTAACCTGTAAACACAATATTATCTAAATGCCAGTTGGATCTTTTCCTTTCTTCCAGTTAATGTACCTTAAATTATACCTCAAATTTTAATTTCAATTCATTGGAATACTGCAAATATATGAAGTAACTCTGTCGAAGCTGTAATGTTTTATTGTAATTTATATTTTAATAATAACTATTAGTTTTAATGATAATCATTCTACAATTAATAGTAATAATAGTACTAGTAGTAGTAGTATTAGTAATAGTAGTAGTATTATTGGGTAGTTCACTTCATATTAACACAAATTAGTATAATCCATATTAAGTTTGAATAGAATGCATGAAGTATTTGATAAGTTTACAATGAATAATATTTATTCAGTAAATAACTAATCAGTGTATATCAAATAGTGTATATGAAAATTTATTTGTCAGTAGTCATAAGTAGTATATCAGTTAAAATTAAAAATAAACACAATCACAAAGTCTATTTAATGCATCTATATAATAGAGAAGTTTACAAAATCAATTAATTAAAAAAAATTATCAATTATTAATGATGAAAACAATTCAATAATTAAAAGGTAAGAAATTTTCTGAATGACATTATTTGATCGAGCATATACATCAATGAGATAAATTGTCAATTTGATGTTGGGGAGTGGGGAAAAATTGATATAAAAATCAATGCAGTCATATAAATGTTGTGTCGGTAGTCTTGTCTCAGAATTTTGCTACACAATACAATCTTCCTACAAGTCTAGTCTTTTGGAGTAGCTGTGGGTTGGAAAGGAATAAATCATGGTATCTAATAAGAAGTACAAGTATCAGAAATAGAGTCTCTAATTAACCGTATCGACTATCAAGGAAACCAGATGTACAATCCGGCTATTCTAGATTTATTAGCTGTATCGTATCTCAAACGGTACTAAATCAACAAGAACCCGCATGGTTGTCCTATCCAAAACCGTATCAACTATATAAACGTATTGACATTTACACCACCCTTCGTACACTATTATGTTATTCACTAATCTGTTGAGTTCAGATAGTCATTAGATTGTACAGTGCGTATAGCAGCATATAAGACTAGCCATATATCTATTACAGTTCCTCTGATAAAGAACAACCATGTGTTCATCACTAGAGCTAGTAGATATCTATGAAAATAATCAGTTTATCTAAGCCAATTCAAAACCAGTTTAATTCTTATACGTCCACATAGCAAATAACAAACATAATGTTCAATGAAGCTAATCTGATTACTGTGTTTCACGTCCATCGGATTGTTAAGATCAGAAGCAAGGATACATTGTCTAAATTCTTCACATACATTTTTCCCTAAAAACTTATATGAAGCATGCAACTAGAATAGCCATCATTGTATTTTCAGACATAAATCTACCGGACTAGGGAAACAGTCTAACATGATTTTTAGGTAAATCTCAACTAAGAAATCCTGGGACAAAAAATAGCAACTTATAGTTTTTTATTATAAATACTTGCATTCATTTACTACAGGTTTAAGGTGATAATTTACTGTTTCCATCACCTACACTAGCCTATGTTTGCCTTAAAATGTTTATTCACACTGTAAAGTGTAAAACAGGATTGTCTTTAGCTATTTGTAGAGCATTCTAAATAGAATTTCGAAAAACAAAAATACTCCTCTTCTAATAAGACCCGTTTCAGCTTCAAGAATAGTGGCATTTAAATGTAAGTATGCATTTTTTTTATCTGCAAATAATGCTAGCAACCCACTACTCTGGATTGTATCATAGCAGTATTCTCGTAATGATTGTTTGTCTAATCCTTAGTAAATAATAATGTCTTTATATACATTTTGAAGTCCAGTTTTACAAAGGCAGTATTTACTAACTCTCATCTATAATGCTTTACTGTGATAGGTGGTTGGCGTGGTCCTTGAGCTCCAAAGTGCACCTGAGATCCTAAAGGGGGAGTGTTACTCCCTAGAGGTTGCATTCCTGGTTACTTAGCTTCATAATTCATAGATACTAGCAATTAATTCTTTTGAACTGTCAGCGGGCCAGTTGTTGCTCAACATAATGCACGCGATACCTGGTCACTTCAATAAATCACATGCTATAACTTGATTGATAAAATTCGATCACCATTTCATTGCCTACTACTAAGCAACAATCACTGTAATGTCTTATTGCGTTTGCTATAAATCACCACTTATCTTTACGTTATGATTACAGAGTTACATGTTTTTGTAGTATTTTAATGGTTTAAAGATAGGAAATCGGTTCACTGTTAGGAACTTGTTAACCAAATTTTTAGCAGTTGAATTATTAAGAATCGCTCCCAGTTGTCACATATATCAAAACGTTAAACAAAAATCATATTCTATGATGATAAATGTATCGGCATATATGAAGTCTACAGTGGCTGAAATAAGGGTTTCATGTATGTCGAGGACTATAGGAACTCATTAACACAGCGGATTTGCTCACATTTTACCAACGATTTCCGAAATGATCGAAATATGATTACTAGTCGTATCCACATATTTTGTAAGATTAGTGAGATTATAAAAGTCATTTCTAATGGTAAATGATAATACTAAAGCTGATAACAGTCTATTAGATGTGTTATGAGGAATTTTTTTAGTTTACAGTATAAACAAAATATAGCACTCAGTATATATATATATATATATATATATATATATATATATATATATAATTTAAGTAGTTATCTGTTATATAAAACGATTACCACGGCTTCTCAATCAAACCACTGAACTCAGAGAGCGTATTCACCTAAGTTATAAACCTTCATCACCATTTCAATACAATTAACTCCTACACAAACTAGTTAACTATTTCATTACGTCAATGAGAGAACGAATAAATACTCCTGAAAAATTTTACTTTTAGCTAGAAACATATTTCATATCACTTGATTTAGCGATTATTCTTTGATGATATTTTTAGTATGTTGGAACATTATAACATAATATTATCGATTAGAAAATATACTCTATATATATATACTATAATATAATTTAAGTAGTTATCTGTTATATAAAACGATACCACGGCTCTCAATCAAACCACTGAACTCAGAGAGCGTATTCACCTAAGTTATAAACCTTCATCACCATTTCAATACAATTAACTCCTACACAAACTAGTTAACTATTTCATTACGTCAATGAGAGAACGAATAAATACTCCTGAAAAATTTTTACTTTTAGCTAGAAACATATTTCATATCACTTGATTTAGCGATTATTCTTTTGATGATATTTTTAGTATGTTGGAACATTATAACATAATAATTATTCTATAATTTTAGAAAGTTTAACTAAAAATTTATATTTGTTTATAAACAAAATGGTTAGCTTTAATTATATGAAATAAATGATAGACATATCTGTTAATCATAGTATTGAAACAATTATCATTCACCGCATAATTAATGATTCGATCCAAATGTTTTAAAAATCTATACTGATTCCATTGAATATATAAAGAATACTGCTTTGTTTATTTAAGATATAATTGGATTTAAAGATAATAATCTATGTGAACTGACTTTAAATAAGAAACTATTTATAATTAGGGATCGTTAAGTAGTTGTTTTATTTTGGCACATTCAATACTAAAAGAGATCGGACGCTAGATGTTTATATGTTGTGGAAATCACAAACTATAGAGTCAGGACACAATGATCAACACATTTGGATTTTCTAATCCATGACTATCATCACTTATTGCCATGTACACTAATAACATTTAATCTGTTTTTAGAAAATATAGATGAAAATGGTCAAGGCAACTGACTTAGATTATGGAGCGTAGTCTATTCAATTATTTATGTATGGATAAAGTTTGCTTAGGTTGTTTTTATTTAAGTTTGGCATGAATTTTCTTAGCTTTGCGTGGCGCTACAGTAAACGAATTATCAATTTGCCTGTTATCCATTAGATAAATTAATAACGTACGCGGTATCTTTTTGCGATACCCATTATCATTTAACCCGTTTTTAAATTTAAACCATTTTAAGGAATTGTTCAATGATCACTAGGTTTGACTTTTAATCACTAAATCTACGTTTAACCCACCCGCCTTACCTATGTAACCTGATAGTTTCCCAACCTTTCACAATTTGTAACTAATAAATGAGTTATCTGTAATTCTCATATGCATTTATAACTATATTGTAAACAAAACTTTTATTTTTCATTGAATTTTGTAGTGACATGAGACACACTAGATACACTCAAAAACATTGTAACAAATATAATGAGTAGTATGTAAAAAACACTTCAATTATTCACAATCTTAGATCGATGTATATTTAATGAAAATTGTTCTGTATTTATTTTAGTGAGAAAAGAGAATCCTTAAGTTGAAATTGTTTTATAATGAATTGTTTTGTTTTAATATTATTAGAAAATATTCAAGTTGTACTATACATACTACTGAATAATGCTTTATGTGTATACACTGATTTAGGTTCAAATACTAGTGAAGCATATACATAATTTTGAATATTTAACTGAATTATCACTGTAACCATAAAAAAAGTGAAATGTTACTAAACTACAAGCTGTATATTAAGCAACATTGTGAAACTTTTGAATGATTTAACCTATATATGTATGGTCTACATTGAAGTTTAACAATACAAACTGCTTACTTTAGTACTTTTTGGCGATTTATTAGCAGGAGTATTTGATCCTGGTGAATCACTAACACTTGCTATTTCTGTAGAAGAAGATGAATATCTTTTCAGTTCCACCATTTAGATTCAATTAATTTCAATTAAGCTAAAATGAAAGAAACAGACATATATACTTAAGGAACACTTTGTTAATACTGTTAGGTAAGTCTTCAAATAAATTTTTATATTAAGAATGATGTAATAAATAAGGTTAAAGGTTATCTGCCACATTTCAATTAAATGTGTAACATCTATCACTTTGGGTCATTTTAATGTATATTTAGTGAATGGATGCTACATACCGTGGTGTAAATTTTTTTATAGATATTTTTTTAAAGCGCTAATGATTATTTATGACTGACTTCCATGAACAATATAAAATAGTCCAACATACATGATGGAAAAAAAACATAAATATAGTGAAAATTAGGGTTTGAGGTAAAATCTTCAACTAAGTTTAATCTCTAGTATACAATACGTATCTTACAAATCAACAGAAAAATAAGCAAAGTTTCTGAATACAACATGCTTAGTGAAAATGTTGTCATTAAAATATAGTGAATCATAAAACTGAAAATGGAAGGTCTTAATGATTTTTAAACAAGTGAATAGACATTTGATATCCAGTAAACTACGATACAGTAAATTGAAAACAAGCGAATAAATATTTCTGTGCATTAGACTAAACTATGAATACTATAGAAGTTATATGCTGCAAATAAGATTTCTAATGATAGCATGAATGTATATGACAGATGAGGTTAGACATTAATGTACTTCAAAACTAAACCATCCTTCAGCGATTCTGTACTCACAAATTACTTACTAAGACCTAGTTTCAATTCTAAATAATTCTAAGTAATAATATATATGCAATTATCTATGGTATAAAATGATGTATATGTTTAAAAATAGGCCATTTTTTGCGATCATTGATTTTGAACTCATAATTGTAGAACCTAATAAGCATTTATCGAAAAGTATATTCTTCTCTTAAGTGTCCTTGTTTGCAAGCAATACATTAATATTGTAAAGGTTATCCAATGACCAATTTGTGAATTCTTAATTTGAGAGAAAGTGTTCTTGTATTATACTTAAAGTATTATTTTCATACATTATAAGGTGAAGTTGGCTTATAATAACCTATGGTATACATACACAATGCTAACAATAGAAATTTAGAAATTTTCAGGCATAATAGTTTGATATCGTTATCTTGTTTGTTTCCTATAGTTAAACTATGTCAATCATTAGTTTTCAAGTGTAAATGATAAGAATCATTAAAGGAATCTTTTAAGTGATATTAAAGTTTCTTTAAGTTCATAAGTAAGAAAGATCTGTAGGAGTGAGGTGAGCTGTGATATCCTATGTTGTAATGATTAATAAGGCTAATGGCCGATAGACGAGGTGCGAGGTTAGTCTAAACTAGTCAGTAATAAGGGTAACGGATCATTCTTTATTTATATCCAGTTGATTATGCAATAATTAAATTATAGAGGTTATGAATTTAAGGGAATCATTAACTGTGAAAATCAACTTTACAAGAGTCAACACAAGTGATTATTGCAATAAAATTTGTATACAAAATCACATTAAATTAGAAATGGAATAATTATTCAAATTTAGATGAAAATAACTGCTTATACTAAATTATGTGGAATGTGCTGTTAGTTTAACAAGACAAAACATGTTTGGTTCCTAAAGGAATTCCTGAGCAAAAGTATTCTACGATATAGTTAAATGCATGAAACTGTCATCAGGTAAATTATTTGACTTTAATATTTTATACCACGTAAGCTTGAATGTTGTATTAAGTTCGACATAAGATATCTTAACTATATTATTCATTTATTCAATTAATGAAATAAAGATTAGGATATAATTGTAAAAATATAATGAATAATTAAAATGCCTTTCTGTAAGAATTTAAGATGATTTAAGATGTTAAGTTCATACTTAAATCTATATTGGTTTCTAACAATTAAATTTTAGCACAGAATAAATATCACTTGTCAAGAACCGAATAACTCGTTTGAACAGGCAGCAAACCATGAAATTTCGTGACAAGAGTTCAGTTTCTACAGGGTCAGTTGAAATTCTCTCAAGATTGTTATCCTACTATACTAACGAGTACTAATTAAAGCAAAACCTAAGTTAAGTATATTTCTAAACACCTAAATGTATGAAATTTAAGTTAAAATTGAAAAGATAACACTTAGAAGTACTAAATTCATGTGTATGCGTATATAACCGATTGCCTATATTTTTTAATTGACCATCATTAATTGTCTGGTTAAAATCAGTTTCCACCTCATCAATTGTTTTGTAATTTTAAATCACACTGACTGAATTGATATGCTTAAGCATTTAGGTAGTAAGACCAGAAATAGAGTTTGAGCCTATTTTCTCCATAAATCAAGATGCGATTGTAATTAAATCAAGAATAAAACAAAGTGGACCACTTAGATACAAACTTCATAAACATACCATATAGGCCTCAATGTTTTCAATATGAGACAATAAATGCTAGTCTAACTTATTTAAGCTTGTTCATCCGATAACAGAGATCACTGTTAACTAGTTATTATAAATCAACATTAAAATAAACTGATTCTGATATTATAACTATAAATTATTATAGCTTCAAATTTCCACAAAAATTGTCTATTATCAGCTGAATTCAGACACATTATTATCTGCACTCACTTGTTATAACTTCATATTACATCCTTCTGATTATCACAATCATAACTATAAAGAATCAGATTATTTGTAAACAATATTCTAGTATAAATCATTTTTATTAATACGAAAATTTACTTATTCTCAGCACACTTTTATTCAGTAGTTAATGTAATAGTACATACATGGTAATATAAACTGAACTACTGCTCTTGTTTCCGTTTGTAAAATCAGTTAAGTGGTATTAAGTTCGACATAAGATATCTTAACTATATTATTCATTTATTCAATTAATGAAATAAAGATTAGGATATAATTGTAAAAATATAATGAATAATTAAAATGCCTTTCTGTAAGAATTTAAGATGATTTAAGATGTTAAGTTCATACTTAAATCTATATTGGTTTCTAACAATTAAATTTTAGCACAGAATAAATATCACTTGTCAAGAACCGAATAACTCGTTTGAACAGGCAGCAAACCATGAAATTTCGTGACAAGAGTTCAGTTTCTACAGGGTCAGTTGAAATTCTCTCAAGATTGTTATCCTACTATACTAACGAGTACTAATTAAAGCAAAACCTAAGTTAAGTATATTTCTAAACACCTAAATGTATGAAATTTAAGTTAAAATTGAAAAGATAACACTTAGAAGTACTAAATTCATGTGTATGCGTATATAACCGATTGCCTATATTTTTTAATTGACCATCATTAATTGTCTGGTTAAAATCAGTTTCCACCTCATCAATTGTTTTGTAATTTTAAATCACACTGACTGAATTGATATGCTTAAGCATTTAGGTAGTAAGACCAGAAATAGAGTTTGAGCCTATTTTCTCCATAAATCAAGATGCGATTGTAATTAAATCAAGAATAAAACAAAGTGGACCACTTAGATACAAACTTCATAAACATACCATATAGGCCTCAATGTTTTCAATATGAGACAATAAATGCTAGTCTAACTTATTTAAGCTTGTTCATCCGATAACAGAGATCACTGTTAACTAGTTATTATAAATCAACATTAAAATAAACTGATTCTGATATTATAACTATAAATTATTATAGCTTCAAATTTCCACAAAAATTGTCTATTATCAGCTGAATTCAGACACATTATTATCTGCACTCACTTGTTATAACTTCATATTACATCCTTCTGATTATCACAATCATAACTATAAAGAATCAGATTATTTGTAAACAATATTCTAGTATAAATCATTTTTATTAATACGAAAATTTACTTATTCTCAGCACACTTTTATTCAGTAGTTAATGTAATAGTACATACATGGTAATATAAACTGAACTACTGCTCTTGTTTCCGTTTGTAAAATCAGTTAAGTGTTATTAATAGTTACGTGTAATATAATCTACTTGTTGACATTTAAGTTACTATACTTATGCACTAAATAAAATTCAATCCCTTTTGCTATTTATGCACAGAAGGTAAAAATTAACAATTGAGTAATGAGTTTATGTATTACTAAACAGCATACTACTTCTACTACTACTAGTGAAGTACAAAATACGCATTCATTTTATTTCTTCTCAAATTTCTATTGTATATTTTAAAATACTTTAACTGAAAACCAGTTTTCCAAAGTTAGTTTTAGTCATATTATAATCAGTTCTAAAAACACATAATGTATACTTGATATATCTTCAAAAAATGTTTTATATGTTTTATATTCATAAAGCTTTTAATTATTTTAAGTAATTACCAAGGACAATATGGTAGAGTATTCAATTTTTGAATGGATATGAATCTTTGTTAAGTTCAATGTAATAAAGTGCAGAAGTAAAATGTGTTCAACTTGAAACAATATCAGTTTCCAGTATTCTGTGGTTATTAGTAAAATAATTTACTGACTATTAGGATAAACTTGTATATTCCCGTTGATTTGTTATAAACTGAAGCTGGTCAGTCAATGTTGCTATATGTGCATCCTGAGCGGTGGCGTTCGACACGAAACGAACTGAGTTCGAATCCAGGTGTGAACATCAACATTGGGATGCAGGTACATCCAGCCGATGAGTCCCAAATAGGACGAAATGCGCGTCCTAGATTCCACTTGCCAGTTACAATTCAATTTATATAACTTACTGACTAGATTCACATTGTTAATCAGTATAGGTTTGTACAGATCTGTACAAAATACTTCACCAAATGAAACTAAAATTAACCTAGTCTGTAAAGTTTATCATAAATCTGCATCTAATGTGACTTCATCACTTTCCAAAACGATTAGTGTTTTTTTTATCAATTTCCCTACTGAAAAAGCAACAAAGTAAACGTGATCCTATAAGCAATACATCTTTCTTAAGTAACAAGACAATTAATAAAATGTGCCACAAAGTCATTCATTCATTCAGTCAGTCAGTCATATACAACGTAGAATCTAGCATGTATGTGTATCGATCGAATTCGCATCACCTCATTAACACAGCAAGATGAAAATCAAAGTACTTTAATTAATGGTAACATAAGTGGTACTTAAGAAAATGTATTAACATTCACAATAGGATACATTGAGAAATAATTAGGTAATGGAAAGAAAGATATAACATAATTTTAAGCTCACATTCTAAGTAAAGTCAAATAATGAATGCGCCTGCATTAAAGTAACGAATTCTGAGCCACGCCATCCAGAGTCTCTAAGTGTTAGTTACTACAGTCTTGTGTCTTTGCCGCACCTAGCTTTCTTCAAACCTTCTCCAACATCAGTCAGGATTGTGCGTAGAGGTAATTGTGCTTGTCTTTTTGTGTTAAAATCAATTAGCATATAAAGAAAACCATTTTACACTAAAGCATATATTTTTGCTAAAAGTAGGAAACTTGAAGACCCACCTACACCACGTGATTAACGGATGTGTTCATAAAATCGCTACTTCACTGTTTCTTATCACACTACATACATAATGATACTGATGTCAATATTAAATGCAAGCAGCCACTTAGACTCAAGTGTACTCGAGCTTTAAGTGATTTTTACACTATTCAGAATTATTACTTCTCATTAGTAGAAATCATCCTTACAAAGGGGATTTTTATCAAAGCTATGAATAGACTAAACAACACATATTAATAATTTTATGTGACGGTTAAACCACTAGTATCATAGAAGCTTTATATTTTAATAATAATTACCATCATGTGACTCTATGCTCAAAAAAACGGATATAACAACAACAAATGTTAGTAAAAACGTGTGAGGACTATTGCAATATATATTAAGCTGTCACATTTTCAGTAAAAATATCAGTATGGTAGGGCTTATCTTTATATTGAGTTTTCTAACTAGTAAGTAGTTCAATTTTTAACAAATAGCAAGCAATGTCTAACGATTAAGATCTATAAGACAGCAAGATTGTAGCCACACTAAGTCTGAAAGTTCTTCCAACCAATATGCGCTGACGATCATTTTACCCTTCTTACATTTTAACTTATTTCCATTAATGAATTACTTTTGTCTAGATATCTCGCTGATTATTTAATTTGTAGTGTCAATATCTGTCAAAGTGTGGTGACTTCGATGATGACCTATGAAATGTTTTCTTGATAAAATTGTACCAAAAGCTACTGCACTGTGTCCAAAACAAAGCAAAAGTATAAGATGCCTGACTATTAAGTACAAGTCTAGAGATCTCTGGTCCGATACATGTATAAAAACTGCATCCTTTTGGAAACAAAAATTCTTTATAAAGATCTATTATTTACAGCATAATATTTTAACAAAGTTAATTCAATTAGTTAAATCAGTCAAACAAACAAACACACTAGGATGTTCTAAGGATATAATGTTAAGTAAACTTACACCATTTGTGTAAGAGATTCATTGCTTACATCTAACAATCTTTGATTACAACTTATTACGGAAAAGTCTCATTTGTTGTAGAAAGAATAACTTTACCGATACTTACTAAAGGAAGAATGCATAGTAATCAACAGACAATATTTATACTAACAAAACACAAAATGATACAATCAAAAGAATATTTGTGCTCCCATTAGTTCTATTTTCTTGTTTTAGCCATATAAAATAGGTGATTCTCTTTGTGACTGATAATTCAGTTGCTTATTTGAAATTAACTTTGAAAAATACGGTTTCTGTCGTCAAACATTTTCTAACACTCATTTACGTTACTCCATGTATATTTTACTGTAAAATTATGATAGCATGTCTCAACATTGATTATTGATGAATCCGTTTAGAGCTATCGATCACTTTTAACAATTTCAGTTGGCACTTTTTATATACCATATTTTTAGCAAAACATCTCAAAAATATGCTTAGGCTTTACACTTCAAAATTATTCTGCCATAAAATTTGTTAAAAAAATAACTAGTGAAATAGGATTTTAAGATATCTTGCATATGATTATCTTCAAAATATTAGCTAGAAATTACCAAACGGTAGAAGAATGAGATCAAAATGCTTGCACTTAACATTATGATGTTAAAGTCTAGTGTTTTAAAACCCAATCCAAAGTAACCAAAGCTAGATCACTGAAGTGCAAATATATGTGTTGATTACTTAAATTAAGTCATTCAGTTTTACTATGCAAATATTTTCTGTTACGATTTTGACTAAACGATTAGTTTAAATATAAACCAAAAGTTTTGAAGAAGGAGAGTCATTTTTAATTATTGACATAGGATCTACAAAGTAGTAGATAATATATGCAACAGGACAATTTCTAATAAAACGCCACTCAAAGTTATCAATTATTCCTTGACAATACTGATACTTTACCAATAGCCTTCTTGTGCGCTTCACTTGGTGTGTCATGATCTGAGTTATTAAGCAGTGGGTAATACGTTACTCAAAGTACTACTGCACAAGGACTTATTAATGTAAGGCATTATTTCATTGAATGTAAAATGATTAAGACTGTTCTTCAAAAAATCTAGTTTATACAAATATTCTACTCAAATTAATAAGATTATAAACTAAGATTTCATAAAACCCTCAGATCCAGTTAAATATCTTCAGTTTTGCCCAAATCAATGTGTTTTACATTACTATGAGATTACTATCAGGTACACTTGACGTTTATGGGGATAAAAAGAAGAGAATTATATAATTGTCTTTTTGCCTGGATTTATGACCACACTGTAGTGATGAATCCAAAGACTAATCAGTCGCAAATGGTGTATGTGAAAGGATTTTAAAAAACGAAAGTTATAGATTAGCATTGGGCGAAGCGGTAAATTAATTTCTATAAACAAGCTACGATGAAATTATGGTCGAAATGTAACGTAGGTTTTAAATAATCAATAGTCACAAATGCTTAGAAAGATAAATTTAAAAAACCATGGTGTGCAAGACAAAAGCAAAGGACTTAAAGTAATAATTTATGACTTACATCAACCTTTGGTTGTGCAATCTAAAGATTAAATTACACTTGTTAATATGTGTATTATTGTGAAGAATAAGTTCTAGGGATTATTAGCTTAAAGAAATGCAAGTGTTGATTTTTGTCTGCAAGCACTAACATTGTTAACGGCTATATTTATTGAATGCTGACAACTTTCGAGTGTTCGAAATACTCTGGTTAATTATAATTAACCACAACCCAAGTGATGATGATGGTGGTAAAAAGATGATATATCTTCTAGGTTTACAGTGTCATATATAGAGCTTTCTAACAAAACATTAAACTGGTATTTTATTATACATGGAATAAATTTTCGAATATTGTTTAAAATAGCATATCATTATAATACTTGGCATTAAAAAAGGCAGATAAAGAGTTTTACACTATTTCATGAATTATTTTCTAAAGCTGCTTATTAATATTGCAGTATACTACCCTCTAAATTTCTAATTTAGATTTATAATCCGTAGGATTGAGAAAAATCCGTAAAATTGTGATCACTTGTAGTAAAACCAATTATTAATTACAACTGGATTCCCAAAAGCGATGAAGCCAAGAACTTTCGGTGTATTAAACAGAAGGCACTTCTAAATAAGTTGATGTTCAAAGTCTTTCTGCAAACTATTATAGGCATAACTAAGCTAATGAAAAATCTATCACTATCAGAACATTTCCAAAGATTATTTACCTGAATTGTAATAACATTTATTAGCCATCGGTAAAATCTTAAATGAATACGCCTAAATTTAGGAGAATATATCGTAAATATGTATTTTAAAAAATTGTGTTACTTCCTATACTCAATTTAGACATGTGCATAAGTCAATAATACATGTACCACTCTTATTAAAATGAAAGCTATGCATAGTGCAAAAGTACATTGACATGTGCAATTGCTTAGTAGCAATAAAACACATTAAGGTATATAGTTGCAGAAAGTTAGGTACAAAAATTAATTATAAGAACTGAAATCCGTTAATTCAAGTTAACACGCATTAAACCATTAGAAACTGATAATGACTAAAAAGTAGACGTAAATCTGGCTACTTTCTCAGCTAGAAGAATTTTTAAAACCAACAAAATCACCTATTAGGTCCATTTCAGTTACTGATCTTAGGCTTTAGAAAGTTACGAGTAATATTATAGATAATCATAGCAAACACGGAAAGATTGAAGAATGCTCCTTAATAACTCATAGTGACTACTGACTGTAATGTTAAACCCTGCAAATAAGTCAAAAATTGAAAACAAAAAATGAATTTGTTCGTCCTGTGGCTACTTTGCAAGTATTACCCTATATCTGTTTAACCAAAATGCATAAATAATTTGATAAACAGTTCTGCGAACCAAAAATGAAGTGGAATAATGAAACTCTCGAAAAGACAAAACTATGACAGGTATTGCATACCAGTATATAATGTTTTACACTTCAGCAACGTATTTGAGCAGGACCTACGTATTCAGAATCAGATATGCACAAACATCCCCAGCGGTTTACAGACTGTAGTTGATGCATGTGATGCAAATAAACAAAACTGAACAAAATTAAAAGTATATAAATGATTTGTTGTATTGCATCATATTGTGATATTTACAAACCTCTCAAAGTAAGAAGTTTATTGGATATTTATAGTGGCAAATAATCTCTTAAATATATAGTTCATAGGCTCACGTCATTGATGCTGACCATGTTCGTTTTAGCGGACATGACTAGTTGAGGGCGCTCGATCGAGCATCGCAACTAGACCACGAAAAGACACGATGTGAAGAGTAAGTCCTTCTAGTTAGCAAGCTTAGATGTTGCTATCCCATTAGCGTTCCACTGACGATCAAATATGACTCCGCATCCATCCCTCACTGACTTCTACCTTATTCCTATTCATAATGTGGGTTTGTTATGAGGAAAGAAAGAAGGGAAGGAGGATTTGGTTGGTTGTAGCGAACACCAATCGAGTGTGCCTAGTTGATAATGAGCGACTGACCTAAACCCACTCACCCCCTCCCCTGGCCCGACAATAGAAGAACCAGAATTGGGAAGCGGAAAACGGAGATCTGAGAACCGAGAACTGAGGACGTATTGTATTTTAGTAATGTCATTATATATACATAAAATCAGACCACATGGTAAACCAATCACAAATCTAACATTGATACAGAACAAAGGAAAGAGTGGCAGTGAATGGATACAGCTTGTACACAATTAAGTAAACGTAGTTCATAGTAAATAACAATATACTAAGAGTAAATATACTAAATGGAAGGACTGGTCAAGGGAAATGTAACAGTCATAGAAATGAAATGTTTGCACTGTTCACAGTTATAGTAATCGAGATAATGTTCTATAGCACAGTTCTCGAAGATAATCAACCTTCATTAGGTTCCTGGCATATCAGGGTTCAATCATTAGATATTGCTTGGGTAAAACAATTAGTGCGGCCTGGTCACATACAGCGTGCACTTTACAATCAACAAAGATTCTGACTCCGTTTTTAACACAAAGCACAATATGCCACCACTTGTCATATGTATTCAAAGCGTACTGGCAGTCCCCTGAAAAAAATCCTACACTCATTTATTTGTTGAGCTTACTAAATTTGGGTTCATTTCAAATGTTATATTTCTTTCCAAACTTTCAATTTTTTGTTTTACAGATGCTATACTTAGGGATTCATAAGAGCTGGATTTTCGATTCCGCTTAATGTAGTATAACTTTTTCTATGTGCAACCAACTTTTGTCCTGTATGTTCCCAAATTAATACTGATGATTAAACTTACAAGCAATTGGAGTACAGCAGAAAGCTGCAAATGAATAAACAGGTATATTTAAACGGAAGTTGGGCGTAGATCGATTCGTATAGTCAAAACTAGCTATCGATGTTGATGTTATATTAGTGTTATTGGTCACCTGGACTGTCTTCCCAAATTAACTGGCTGGTAGCGACATGGTATTCTAGTCCAAAAAACGGATCTATGCATGGCGATTAGTTCAAACAAGGCTGTTTCTAGTGACCTCTGGTGATTTACAGTTCCTGATTTGATGATTTACAGTTCCCCTACCTACATCAAATGTACTAGACATTCAGGAATAGTCGCCCAATTAAACCACTCGATCGCCCCAGCTTTACAAAAACATAATGCTGTCTTTCCACATGCCGGTATTAGAAATGAAATATAACTGTTGTTTCTGATAGTGCAATCCATTGGGGAAATTTCAAGTACTATTCGGTAATCTAAATCCTTACTCTTGGGTAGCTTTCAGCAGAAAGGACAAATATATAAACAAGGATTTTGTGGAATATTTTTGGTATTCATAAGGGCTTTTGAAGTCGTATGAGGTGCTGAGTAAAGGACAAGAGACTATTCACAGCAAACAGTCCCGTTATTAGGTTACATATTGGTGCATAAAAGTATTTTGATTTCCTTTGATATGGTTCGAAATGTTGATCCGATGTCAGCATTCAAAACCATAACGAAACACCACCTCATCATTCTACAAAAAAATGGGTAAATCAAGTTCATTTATGAAAAGAAAAGGCATTTAGTAAAGCCTCTCGGATATCTTAAAACTAGTCAAGTAATTAGTGGAATTGCTAGGGAAGTGTGATCTAACTACGAGTCTATGAAGCCCGTCCGTCATCAGTAGCTTGTAATCAAGATCTACTTTCAAGAAGCATATTCCATGTACAGGAAGTACAGATTAGGTGGTTGAATAAAATATTTATGGAAGGTTATGTTTTCAGAGGGACTCTACATTTGTCATTTAATACTTAGGTAACTAGTCAGGAAGATGCGAAAGGTCTATTATCAGTGGTGTTTTGTATTAAGGGAGTGTCTTATAATAATTTGTGACTATATATGCCGCCAAGATAAAGTCCTCCTGGCACTAAGGTAGATATGGAGATGCTTGTAAATTAAAACACTGGATACCACCTTTATACCTAGTCCTCCAAAGCAAAAATTTGCGGCATCTAGCCACACCTAGCAAGAATCGTCCAAAGCTCAATGTAGTAGTTAGGATATATCGTAGCTCAGTAATAAGAAATGTAGTGAGCTCAAAAACCCGATGTGAGAGAAATCACATTTATAGCATAACTTTCGTAGAGAACGTGCAAGTAACGCCTCCAAAACGAGGATTTTCGAGGAGTGTGTTAGCTTCATGGTAAATAACCATCATCCCGTTTTTGTATAGATAAACAAACAGATTTTTCTCATGTAGCTCCTAAGTACACTAGTGTATGTGTATGATCGTAAGGATATTGCACCCCATGAACAGAATTTCAATGGTGAATCGGTCTTCAGAACATATTATACCCTATGAAGATATGAAGTTAGAAAAATAGCACCTATTGCCGTACAAGAAAACCAGAGAAGTGTACTGCATCATGGTGGACTTCTGGTGGGCAATGGCACGCTTTTGTCCTGTGGGTTATGATCGCGTGTAATATCTAGGAATAATGGGAGTAAGTCGTGCAGCACGTCTGGACAGAGAGTCAACTTAGTTTAATCTGTGGTGATAGCACACCTTAGCAACAGATAAATGTGTTGCTAACCAAGATTGGAAGTGATTTGATTGGAAAAAATAGATTCCGCTTCAAGAAAGCTCATAAACTTGAGGGGTGATGATAAAACAGAATATAGGGAAAAGGAGACAATTCGGTGTAAGCAATTCGTTTTCATTGGGATTTTTAATGGAATTTTGGCTATAGCAACCATTAAATGTACTTTTTTAGATTTTAGGAGCCTACTGAGCGTTGAGTTAGAGAAGATTTTGTACAGGTCCTTCAACTCTAGAAATAAAGCGATCGGTTGTCTGAATTTTGGGATGAAACCAGCACTGCCGACATCATGCCGCAGTTTTTTTATAGAGCTTGTTATGTCATATAGTGAAGGACATAAAACAACGTCGTGTTTGATATCTATTAATAAATAATGTGCATGTGCAGTTCCAGTGATCGCATTTAAATGTGCAACTACCTATGGTAGTGAAAATTGACAGTAAGAAGCGGTTTATTTCTTTGTAGATTATTGGTTACATTGGACACGATGATGTCACAGAGCTTCCATGAGAGCAATTTGTATGTATCAATGCAATTCGGAAAACTAAATAAACAGTGACTATATGTAGAACTTTCAAGAAGGCTTTTCCGAAGTCGACAACCGAAGCTAATACTAGAAGATTTTTGTATTGTTGTCTGGTTATATTATCTAGATAACTTAGCAAAACATGAATCACATGATTTTACTCCTAAGAACCCATGTCGTTAACGAAAGAATAGACTGCTTTAGACGAAATACTAAGAGACCAAATCATTGTATATTGTTTCATATACACCAGATAAAACGGAGGATAAGTTCATACGGCATAAGTCCTCTGCACCTCCTACACATCTAGATTTAATCTTGGGTTTAATGTGCGTAGCTTTACAGGTGGAGTGACATGTGGTAGAGAGTGACTTTATCTATACCTAGTGTGTGGAATGCCTCACTGAATTAACTACTACAATAATCACCTGTTCAAAGTCTGGAATAACTAAATCGAACTCTACCAACACAGTACGTGATACGTTTAACTTATAGCCAGTAGTTAGAGATGATAATAAAATGGTGGGAAAAAGTGTGCCGATTGTGTACTATTTAAATAGAAAAATTATTAAAAGTAATAACTGTCTAAAAAGTCCCCTCCGATCTGTTCCGTTGGGCCCAGCAAATATACTGTATATTGAACGTTTTCATCAAGATCATACCGTTCACTGGGTTAGTAAATAGGTTGTGATTGCCTCCACTTTGACTGCATGCTCCTACTGTTGCTCTAATGTCACCTAATTGCTTGACTTACCACGTGGTATACCTTATAGTGCAATTTCATACTCCAATCAACAGGTATACCACGTGGTAAGTCAAGCAATTAGGTGACATTAGAGCAACAGTAGGAGCATGCAGTCAAAGTGGAGGCAATCACAACCTATTTACTAACCCAGTGAACGGTATGATCTTGATGAAAAAGTTCAACATACAGTTCACGACTTATAACAAAATAGTAGGCCATGGGACCACTGGAATACCCAACCCTACAATACGCAACGTCGTTCATCTTGACTGTTTAATGAACGTTATATCGTCTGTAAATGATGAGAAAGGATGATACTTTAATGGTTAATTAATTAATCTGCGTCGTGGAATGAAGCTTCAAGGTGTAGGGTTACGTATTTTATGCATTCTTTCTTTTTAAATATAACTTAATTCAATGTTAGCTTTATATTAATCAACGAGCCATGTCAAGCTAATGGAGATACAAGAACATGCTCAGTGGTTTCGATCACCGGTGAAGCTAGCTTATTACAGTAATCGGTACCTAGCTTGATTCCTATTGCACAATGGGTCTTGCAACCTAAGTAAAAATTACAGATCAGCCTATTCGCCTGGCTTGCTTTAATCATAGCACCGAGGCTTGTCGAAGATGTAGTACTGATTAGTGGTTAAACCACGTGCAACATTATATACTAAAGAAGTTATAAACAGCAGTATACGCGGCGCGTCTAGTCCTACGATGATATACAGTTTGTTCGTAGGCCATAGCACTGTCTTTTTGTCTCCTTTAAAAGATATAAGACTCACTGGGCGTTCAATATATATTGCATCACATGTCGTAGAGTTAGGTATTCGATTGACTCTATGGAACAATCAAACATTGTAGCTTACACATTTATAAGTATGTCAAACATCCTCACTCCGCCATCCACTATGTGATAGGAATTAGCCTAATAGATAGACATATGGAAGAAACTAATGGCTATATTTAAATACAGCTACGTCGAGCAGGTTGAGAGCTACACAGGAGTTTTACGAGACTATAGTACACACTGTCCAACTAATGGCTTTTAGTGGAGTTCATGTTAATAACAGCAGACATGACCACACGACTATTTGTAATGATGAGATTACCTGGGCATATCTACAATGCCACTTAGCTGTAACTAAACTGTCTATAACCATACATTTAGAAATAGCAAGGGGCACTCTTGCCACTTTTCGAAAACAGTATATTTATAATTAAATACTGCAAAGAAAGTATTTCTGGTTTCGCGGCGAGTTCTTCGCCACTGTGTACAAATCAACTTGACGACCAAGAGAAAATTTCCGATAGACATAATGAGCGCCTGATTTAAATCAGGATGAACGCCTGATACAAATTAAGGACCTCATTTAAGGACGGCGTGAGGCATGAAGTAGATAGAAGGGAGTTTCTAGTTGATTTTAACATAGAATGGTGTTCCTTCTTGAAGTTCAATTTGAACTACAGTTGGGTTCATTATTGATCTGATAGAAGTGACATAGCAATATAGTGACTTCATAATGACTGATCCATATCCGTGGTTTGGGGACATATATTCAGGATGTGAGGCTGATGTGAAACAATAATTGAAGCTCAAGGAGTAACAATGATGTTGCAAGAACCAGTTCGTTCAGAAGCCGCAATGAATTTTAGGCATTACATGACAGGATCTAACATAGACATCTCGTCAGCAAATGGAACATATTAAACTGTGACCCCATCAAATATCATTTGCACTGATGCGCTGAAAGATTCACTCCTTAGCCAGATGGTAAATGATGTCTAGAAAATCAGGCGACGAGCAGCAGTTTATAGAAAAGTAATACTGACAACAACTGCAAAAATCTTGCTGAAACATAACCAGGTTGTCAAAAGAGAATTTTAACATTACAACAGCCAAAAGGTTGACTGCTCCTAGTCATCATAACAAAACCTTCGAAAAAAGAATATAAAAACGTAAGGTAGTTCCATAAGTGATTCCAAAAAAGAGAATAATCTAAACGTAAGTCAATCAGTGATAGCAACTGTGGCAGTCGACGTGCAGCTGCATATAGTACTTTAAATATTGCAATATTTGCTATTGCATGTACTCTCATTGTGTGATTGACCCAATTTTTAAAGGTCACTTCTATCCGGCGCTTGTCTTAATTTTGTGCTTGTTGTGTCCAGATCAAATTCTCGTAAACCCATCGTTACTAACTTCAAATAAATACACTTACTCGATTGTTTGTGGATGTATATTAGTCGATTGGATATACGGTTATTTGTGAATAACTCGGAATTATATCATTACTGAGCATACTACTATCGTAATCGAATGCTAACAAGCATTCACGATTCATATTCTGAACAGTCAATCGAACAAGTAGCCTAAAATAAATTATATATTTCTTATCTGTAATCATAACGTTAACTGTAACTACTCTGCCCCACCAAATTGGTGAGCCTGACTTTTCGGACTATTAAATATACATTGACCGAGTAGTTATATCTAGTAAATTTACATTATAAAATTTATCAATATATATGCTAACACAATGCTGCAAATTTGGGTTATATAACTGTTTGATTTCCTGCATTCATTCTCGGCATAAGTGAGTTTGTGCCTTTTTGCGTTTACAGTAATTTAGTATTTCGTTCATATATTCCCACTAGATACTGTTCTCTTCAATTTTTTTTTTATATTCTACGCTAGACTACCAGTGCTCCATGCTAGATTCGCGTCGTGTTCAAATCTATTTCCCATAAATTAATGACGTAAATTCAACAGACACAGTGTATACCCAACAAGCACTGAATCTAAACCAGCGCTAGTAGTTATGCTGCCAAATGCAAAGCCTAAAGTAGCTTGGCGCACTGCTAGTTTAGCACATCGTACGGTGAAATAAGGTTGGGATTAATTATTGTTTCTCTTAGTTCATCAACAACCGCTTACAACAGCATGAAATCAATGTATGCGAACTGTAATCTCTTCGAGGCAATGTAGTCCGTACTAAAAGCGATTCCTAACCGTGCAAACCATAGGACAGAATCACTTGGCGAAAAATGAGGTATACGAACTTGTAACACTGAATGCGGACGAGAGGAAGTAGTAAATAATGACAGAATATGAGAAAAAAATCGAAAAGAACAGTATCTAGTGGGAATATATGAACGAAATACTAAATTACTGTAAACGCAAAAAGGCACAAACTCACTTATGCCGAGAATGAATGCAGGAAATCAAACAGTTATATAACCCAAATTTGCAGCATTGTGTTAGCATATATATTGATAAATTTTATAATGTAAATTTACTAGATATAACTACTCGGTCAATGTATATTTAATAGTCCGAAAAGTCAGGCTCACCAATTTGGTGGGGCAGAGTAGTTACAGTTAACGTTATGATTACAGATAAGAAATATATAATTTATTTTAGGCTACTTGTTCGATTGACTGTTCAGAATATGAATCGTGAATGCTTGTTAGCATTCGATTACGATAGTAGTATGCTCAGTAATGGTCTAATTCCAAGTTCCATCGGCTGTTACAGATTTGTGTAGCTTTTCTAATTGGATACAAGTGCCTGATTAGTTTTTTAAGGAGTTTGCCATTAAGTGAGTTGATTGAAGTAATAGGGATATAGTACTTGAACTAAACCATCA
Source organism: Schistosoma mekongi (assembly GCA_034768735.1). Taxonomy (NCBI): domain Eukaryota; kingdom Metazoa; phylum Platyhelminthes; class Trematoda; order Strigeidida; family Schistosomatidae; genus Schistosoma; species Schistosoma mekongi. The sequence continues at coordinate 4,990,713 of CM068310.1, forward strand.
ACTCTAAGCCTTATTACATCTTTTAGGAATGCATATTGACAAATATCTTATATCGCTTATGCGAACCTATTCTTAAGTGTGAGTGATATAAGTCAAATTAAAAACAAAGTAGGGATGAAGATAAATAATAATTATGAATCAAGTATTTTCAGCTAAAGAGTAAATTCCCAATCCTGAGGACGGAGTTTTAGAATAATGATTGCGTTTACTTATTTGAAACTGGTTACTATATGGTATATGGTTTTTAAACGACTGATGCTCTGTTTCCAATGCCTTAACCACCCTTTAATTTCCCTTGGTTCCCATAGCCATCTGCTCTGTATACATATAAGTATTATTTTCTACAGGTTTATTATTCAAATTTGGTAAATGGCTAATCCTCTGTACGAAGTACTGGAGTCTTATGAATCTGAAGTAAGCTAAATCTAAATATTACAATAATTGATAGAACGTCAAAAAAGCGTCCGTTCGGGCTAGTGTATGGATAGGCTACAGAGATGAATGCATGATATTCGATGAAATACTGGAACAAGCTGGAGACTTTTTTGCTGAACACTTTGGTAATTTGTCACTTATTATGTAGTTATTTGCTGAACATGCTTGATACGTGTTTACAGTCCAACTTTCTATTCATATAACAACGTTATAAGATTTCAATTTCTCGTCTCGTCTCTTGTCGATAAGTCTGATTCCCTAATGTTTCTTTTTGATGAGCATTTGTCACTTAGTAAACGTCACGTTCACAATAATTGTCACCAATATTCCATAAGTGTCGAGGCATCTATGTCATAGACAAGAGGATTTGAGAGACTGGCTTGGGATCACTCAGTTTTAGAAAAATACTATACATGGTCATTCAGGCTTATCAATTTTCTTACCTAGTTGTTACAATACTTTTTCGACAACCCGGTCGTACAGTTCGAATAAACACACGTAAGCAGGTTTAGTAGTGTGAGACTATTGAAATATGCGTTAAAGTATTAAACTAAGTCATAGATCCATACTTTTAACAGCAGGAATTCGCCAGTGCTTCCAATGTGCAATCATGCATTTCTTTGGATCTTAGGGACTTTTGGTGACCAGTATTTAATATTAAACGGACAAAGAACAGACCTACAAGCTACTTGTTTTCTTAGGGACTTTGTTTAATTCGTTTCACTAATTTAGTGTTCCAGGTTGTAAATATAAAAATGTCTGAATTGGTTTGATTTCTGTATTATGATGAATTCTGTTAAATAAAATAGTAAATTCTCAGCATAATGCGTAAAAAGAAAGCACACATGAAATAACTTAGATGTCGTATATCTGACAAATCAAATTCATTTTTGAGTCTTAAAACCACTTTATATTATTTTGCACCATCTCTTTATATACGTATTTCTTGATCAGGTTCTAAAGATTGTAATAAATATCCAACTGTTGTGGAAATCAAGCCAAGTGGAGGACCTGCATGTGAATCATTATTTACATTATATCGACGCTTATCAGACAATCAGTTTAACGTGAAGAGTTGTAATGATTCCACTCATATTTTTAAAACCGAATGGCCTAATTTTCCAGTTTATATACGGTAAGATTGTTATACACTTTTCAGTACACTTTTACGCCGTTGTATGATAAACCTACTTCTAGGAAGTAAACGTCAACTGGACAACACTAATCCTGAAGGTCACTACAAAGAATGCCAGGATATATGATCCTTCTGTTTAAGGATTGCTAACACCACTTGCAAGTGTAAAATATCTTTTTACCATCGATAATTTGATGAAGGAAGATTCAACCTTTAAATTTATTTGCGAATTGAACAGTAACCTACTAAAAGCTTTGTAATTGACAAGTGGAATCAAACTTCAATAAAACTTTTTACTGAACGCTACACCAAAGCAGACAACTCTGGATCCGTAAATGGCAAGTGACTGATCAATTGCAGTCCTTAACATCAAAGATGAGAACATACAAACTCTTAAACACTAGAATTTAATTATTTGAATTAACGTATTGTTTGAGTTGGATTGTGACTTACAGGCCGAATCCAGTAAGTGCGTTTCGTTTTATTTGGGACTCACAAGTTGGATGTACTCCATTCCAGTGTTGTTGTTCACACTGGGACTCGAACTCACTTCGTTTTCATACCAAACGCCACCGCGTTCACCACTAGGCTACTGAATCCGAGTCCCAGTGTGAACATCAACACGAGAATGCAAATACATCTAGCTGACGAGTCCCAAATAGGATGAAACGAACTCCAGTCAGTCCCGCTTGTCAGTCACAGTCTAACTCAAACAATATTTATAAACTGTCGCTATATCGAGACAATCCTCTCAGAATACACATATGGCAACAGGGGCTGATCAACTTTAGTCCATGACAAATCAACGGGAAGATCCAGATTCATTCTAATTATATTTGAATCAACGTCTTATTTTGTTGGTGTACGTGTAGCCTGCGCTTAGTACATGATTTGTACTGATTAATTTTTACATCAAATATTGTATGTTTACTAACTTAATTCTTATGCTACTTTCTTCTGATATTTCCATCTCCATTTGTCTTCCATGTATATATAGGCGTTTTCATTTAAAATCAGTTACACAAGATGAATTTATAGATGAGACAATGCATTTTATTGAAGATTTATCGAAAATGAATCTTAATTTTATACCAGAACCATATTACTGGGTTATATATGACCCATCATTAATGGCTAATGAAGATGGTAATGCAGAAATTTGGGTAAAATTGAATTAACCTGACAAATTGCTTTAAATATTCACTTTTAAAAATCTTTTCTTCGTCTCTGTTCAATGTGCGTATATAGTTCTAGTTTCATTTTTACTTTGTTGTTATCTTGACCTACTTGAATTTTGTTTATCATTGTATATCGATGTAAACATCAATGTGGTTTTTCTTGTGTAGTTCCGCACCGTACCATTCCGTATCATTTTCTAGTCGTTGTCTTAGTATGTTTTTTTTTATTATTTTTAATAATACAAGTTTTTAGTAGTATTCATTAGAAAGAATAGACTCTTTTTTATGATAGCTTCTGAAAACCCCTCCAATGAATTTATTTAAGTATGAGAGTTTTTACGATGTGAGTGATAAAAGTGTTCACTTCTTTACACTATAAGTACAATTAAAGACACACCAGTCTTTTGAGTAGTATTGTTTCCTTTAGATCAGATAATTTAGCTACATAACCTTTATTACTTTTGTGGACGACATTATCTGAGTTTATTTTAAACATATGCGGACGTTTAAGTCTACTTGTTCCGAAGACCTTTTGTTCATCTTTTGACTTTATACAAATGACGCCTGACTACTGGTGACCGACCCCTTTCGGATCTGTTAATAAATTAAATTTATATCGGTGTACTTATTGAGTGCTGATTGATCTAGATGACGTACTTCCATAAGTCTCTATCATTCTTGGTTTATAATTTTCGTTACATTATCAATCAAATCGGTGTGCATAGGTGTCCACATGATATAATTCGTAGTATTGTCATATATCCTCTTTACTAAACTTATTCATGTTTACGTAGATGAATGAGAGTAATCACTTCTCCAACTTGTTACTTTTCTCATCTTATACAATTCGCGATTGTGTTGACATCTGAGTGTCAGTAACCTTGAAAATCTTTAAATTTTTGTTGCTCTTTCTGTAATGCCTTTGTTATGTTGTAAGACAATCTGGTCTATTCACTTTTCGTTGCGTCTTGGAATGGCGTATCAATTCCGTAGACACTTTGAAGTTACATGGATAACTGTTTTCATGAAAGACGAACATTAAATGAGATTTTTAACTGTTAGCACTTTGAATGTGCTGCTTTGATTTTTGGCTTTTCTAAATAGTGTCTATACACAACTTTTATGGAATTTTCGTTTGTTTCTGATCTGATATTTGACCTTTGAAGTGATAATTCAAAGACTTGGAGTTACATTTTCACCGAGAATCTAACTAAATATTTACATGAGATATGTAGATTATACATTTATTGTCCTCAAAGGGGGCGAACTCGAAAATCCTCTATAACATCAAACCTACTGAAGAAGAAGAGCCAGTAAATAAAATACAATAATTTAAATGTTTTAGTCAGTGAACAAAACACAAACATTGGAAGCATAAGTTTGTGTGGCAATCAAGCTTAGTTCGAGACTTTTGAACGTTATTAACGTGCCAACTCAAAATAGATAATAAGCAAGTTCAATTCCAATAGCGAATGTGGTCTCTTTAGACTACTAAACCCAATGCCAGGGATTATTAAGTGTATTCATTCTAACGACACAAATTATGATTTCTTATAATAACTTATAGAGATTCATCCTGAATATAGTTCATTTGCTTATTGAACTATACTATACCTTATCTGTATTATTGTTTATTGATAGAATTAAGTATATTAACCTTAAAATTGACCTTAAATCATCAAATCAATTAGTTTAGTTGTGTAGGTATTTTTTAGAATTATTTATTTTTGATTAGAGTTTTCCTCTTTTATGTATTCATTGTAATAGGTTTAATTTTCTGAATATAATCGATGGTAAACATAATTTAGTTAACTTGTAGGTAGGTGTATGTTAATACTTAGTTCAGGTCAGTTATAGTCTTTTATAAGTCTATAGGTGTACTCACAAAATTATGTAGTAAAGTGGTAGGCAACAGAAAATCAACCGATAAACTATTCTTTGGAGTTTTCTTTTTCTTAGTCTGATACTGTTTAAATTATTAGTAAACGAGATTTGGTGAAATTGTTGAGTTTTCCAGTTTGTATCACAAAATGACTGTAGATCAATAACTACTGCTAGCTAAAAGTTATTGGTTACCTACTTATTCCGAAAAGATAGTCAACATCATACGGAATTCTTACGACGGATTAAATTGTAAAATCGTGCATGGAAGTCAGCTCACAGATTCATTCGAATTGAAGAACGGTATCAGACAAGGCTGCTTGCTCTCGCTCTTTTTCTTCCTACTGGTGATCGACTGGATCATGAAGACTGGAACATCTGAAGACACTCTTGGAATACAATGGACAACTTCGATGCAACTAGATGACTTGGACTTTGCAGATGACCTAGCTTTTCTATCCCGCACACAGCATCAAATACAGATGAAGACCAAAAATATAGCGGCAGCCTCAACAGCAGTAGCTCTCAACAAACACAAAGAGAAAAGCAAGATCCTTCGATACAAAACAACAAACACTAACCCAATTACACTTGACGGAGAAATTCTGGAAGACGTTGAGACATTTACATATTTAGGCAGCATCATCGAGAAACAAGGAGGGTCTGATTCGGATGTGAAGGCGCGGATTAGTAAGGCAAAGGCAGCATTTCTACAACTGTAAAACATCTGGAACTCAAACCAACTGTCAGTCAATATTAAAGTCAAAATTTTCAATGTAAATGTGAAGATAGTTCTGTTGTATGGAGCTGAAACTTGGAGAACTACGAAAAGTATCCTTCATAAGATACAAGCATTTATGAACAACTGTCTGGGTAAGATTCTTCGGATTCTTTGGCCAGATACCATCAACAACAACGTGTTGTGGCAGAGAACTAATCAACTTTTAGCCAAGGAAGAAATTAGGAAAAGATGCTGGAGCTGGAATGAACACACATGAAGGAAACCATCAAACTACGTCACAAAACAAGCACTAACTTGGAATACTAAAGGCCAAAAGAAAAGAGGAAGACCCAGGAACACATTGCGTCGGGAATTGGAGACAGACATGAAGAGAATGAACAGCACTTGGAAAGGGCTGGCAAGGAAAGCCAAGGACAGAGTTGGTTGGAGAATGCTTGTTTGTGGCTTATGCTCCACTTAGGGTAACAGGCATTGATAATTTGGGAACTCGGGTAACCAGTAAAAGTGGCGCGCATAGAAGCTGTAGGAGAAGAAGTGTTATAAGAAGAGACCAGAGGTGGAGAACGAGTTTGATCATGAACAAGGTGAACTCGAGTGCTATTAGCGGTATGAGGGTGGTTATCACTTCCCGGTTGCCCACACCGTGGAAGGGTCATTCTTGAGGAACCTGAAAGAGAAAGAGGATTAGGGTTGGTCGTGATGACCTGAGAGTGTGACCGCAGTGCCCGGGGGACAGCTGTTTGAGGTCGGTCAAGTACATTAATTGTTGCTTCGGTTGTCAGAAGGGGAGGCATCGGCCTCATGGCTTCCGAAGGAACTCGGCTTTCACCATGAAGCGTCATATTAGTCCTTCCAACTTCCAAGGCAGAGTTAGAATGGTTATAAAGATTTTTATTCGTAAGCTGTTTTTTAGCATGGTAGTTGTTTTACGGGATGGGGTTGCTAACCCCATGCTCAACCCTCCTTTATCCGGACTTGGGACCGGCAGAAACCCTGTGGGGGCTCCATTTTTATTTAATTTCATCATAGACGTACTGTTAGAAATCTCTCTCACTTCTTTTAAGTCCTCTGGGATTAGTCTCCTTCCAGGAGGCTCTCTTATCGACTTAGAATATGCAGATGATATAGTCATATTTGATGAAGATGCACACAGCATTCAAGGTCTCTTGAACACGTTGAGTAACAATGCAGGCATATTTGGGATGCGCTTCTCCCCTCCCAAATGCAAAATGTTACTCCAGGACTGGTCTGCTTCTTCCCCCAAATTATTTATAGGGAGTGAAGTAATTGAATGCGTTGATCGCTTCACTTATCTCGGAAGTCTCATTACCCCTGGTGGGTCGGTGTCTGATGAAATCTCAGCGCGGATCCAGAAAGCTCGATTGGCATTTGCCAATCTACGGCACTTGTGGCGCAGACGAGATATCCGTGTCTCAACGAAAGGCCGGGTGTACTGTGTAGCAGTCCCAGCCGTTTTAACATATGGCTGCGAAACATGGGCCATGAAAACTCAAGATATGCGTCGTCTCCAGATATTTGACCATAGGAATCTTCGTAACATCGCTCGTATACCATGGAATAACCGGACTAGTAATAGTGAGGTTAGACAAAAGGTTCTTGGAAAACACGGTAAATCAGTCGAAGAGGTCATTAACCTTCATCGACTGAGATGGTTAGGACATGTATTGCGCATGCCCGACCACCGTCTACCCCATCGCGCCATGTTAGCTAGGGCTGAAGTAGGATGGAAGAAGGTTAGGGGCGGCCAAACCAAAACATGGCATCAGTCCATGAAGGCCTTGGCTACTGGTCTAAGCCATGTAGGTAGATGTAGACTACCTGGTTGGGGTCCGTGTGATGATCGCAACAAATGGCTGGAGACACTAGGTGATATGGCTCAGAACCGGTCACAGTGGCGCAAGTGTATTCACTCTTTAACCTCATCTAGATCTTAAATTCTATTGTTATTTTCTGGACATCTTTACTTACTCTTCTCTCTTGTATTCTGTCTATACGTTACCTCAATAATCTCGTAGTGCTATTGTGGTATGGCAACTTGAACCTACAGGCGTTTGTACCCGGTTCTACGTTGCTGATGATGATGAACAGGCATTGATGATGATGACTTATTCCTAGTATAAGTCCCGTCACGAGTGAGCATCCATGACCTAACCAGTAATCTTCAAATATCATTTCGAACATTTAGCCTTTATATTAATGATTATTGAGTTTCGTAGTTTGTGGTTAGTTTCGAACCGTAATTCCTGTGGTTCTAATGAGAAGCAGTAACCATATCAGAAGTGAAGTAATTGCTCTCAACAGCAATTGTTGGTTGTTTAACAATCTTACAGACTGACTAAATTTCAGCATGTAAACCATTATATGCTAAATTAGTGGTTTGAAGGTTAAGCGCTCATCGAGATACTTTTGTGTTCTGGGTTTAATCCTTGTTGGGATTGTAGATAGTCACTGTTGATGTATATTATACTAGCAACAAATCTACCAATGTTTTATAATTTTTATTAAGCATCCAGTTTATGTTGATCAGTAATGTAATTTATGACCGGTGTTTTAATTATCCAAGAATCATAAATAAAAGTGAACTATTGTTTTTTTCAACTTTGGGTGCCTTAATAATAAACCTCTTTAAACGAACTTAAGATTCAATCAAAGTTCTATTCATCTTCTATCGTGGATTGTTTCATCCGTTTACTGTTGTGAAATCCTAGTGTCAACATCATTTGACTTTGTTTGTAATAAATTGTAAGTGATGATATTTGTACTCATATTTCAATTGGCCTCATGACATATGCCTGAATATTCTGGGTTTTATCTCTGGCAGGGTTGTAGATGTTTCTGGCTGACGAGTTTTATACCAAGACGAACAGCTGTTCTGTTTATTAACTTTTAATGAACATCTAGTCAAAATCAATTAATTGTGTTATTCATTCATACGTTAGTCATCTGTAAACTAGATTCCTGTCTGCTATTATTAAAAATGTAATTGCATACATGTATTTCGGTAACACTCATGTTATGTACGATGTAGAACCTAGAATAATATGTCCATCGCTCTGAGTTGCCACATCCTATCAATACAGTAGCATGAGTGTCAAAGTAATAGTAGCAACAACAGTGGTAATAAAAAGCGATTTGACATTAGTAAGATGATTCTGGAAAAACAAATCAGTTTGTGAGATGAGGAGTATACAGCATTATAAGGTTCAGAACCTAACAGTATTCAAGGAGTAAGCCATGTCATTCAGAGTCTCTAATCAGTGGTTACGACAATCGCAATCATTCCAACTAAGTAATATGTACCTACAAACACGGCTGAGGACAACAGTCAACAAACTCTTGGGCTGATGCCACTTTTTAATTTGACTGTCGTTAACTTCCCCCACTTTTACGCCAGCCATCATCGTGCGTAGATATAAATAATAGTCGAAAGTATGTAGTGCATCTCAACCATCTCAGTCTGCGAAGATCCCCAATCTAGTCACCTGATTCACTATATTTCCACCATGCTATAACCCCAGTCTTGTCACTTCTAAACCGATGGTTCAAATAAGCATGAGCAATGTTTCAAAGCACCTATGATGTAATATTAGTAGCCTGCTACTGTCTTCTTTTTCATAGATCACATTTGCATAGTAAAGTAGAGCGGTCATCGTATTCTCTCATAGTTACATAAATGGTTCCTTTTATTGCAGTGGTTGTTAACAATAATTTATTGTTAGTTAAAATTCATATTGTAATTGAAAAGAAGTTGCTTAACTTTTTAAGGTTTTGCCCTAAATATACGTGTTCATCAGTTGCTTAGATATTAATGTTGCTATGGTGAGCCCCTTTTATTTTACTATTAAGCTTTAGGCATATAAGTAGTTACTCAAATTTCCATAATATGCGGTCATTAATGTGACATTATATACGCTTATAGGTGTACTATCCAATTGATTTGTTTACTAATTTGCTTCATTCTGTGCTGAGGTTCGTTGTCAGAACATCTTCTGTTTGTTAGACTTATTGATTAATTGTACGTAGGTTTGTTTGATCAACATAGAACCAAGCGCAAGTGTACATCTATCCAAGTTGTATTAATTAATTAGAAGATTATTGGCTTTATAACCGTATTTACCGAACCCGGATATAGCTGAAAATCTAACGTATTTGTGAAATATATATTGAACAGTGTAAACTGATCGACTTATTAGAAAATACACTTAACGAATCAACTATTAAGCTTTCATGGATTATTCCCATTGCAATATAAGTCTGGCTTAGTTAGGTATCTGTTCCATCTACAGAGTGAAGTCATTTGAAATAGTTATCAAACTGCTGACTAAGTTACTATCATTAGTTGTATTTGTCACTATTAAACCGATTTGTTTCAATGAAACTTATGATTTTGTATGGCTCTACGAATCACAAAACTAAACAGATCACAACCTACAACGTTTGTCAGTTACCATGTTTGTATAGGCATGTACGTAGACGAAATCAGTCAGGTTATCCAATTTGGACTGGTAATACTTTAATTAAATTACTTTAGAGTAATTCAGTGTCACAAAACGTAAAAGCGTAAGGTGGTAGATAAGTATTCTCCTCTATAACAAAGTACATAATTGAAATAGGTCATAGAATTGACATAAACTCAATATTTATTGTTATATGTAGATCATCTGTGAAATGTCCTAGATTTTTCGTCTCCAGTTACTAAGCATAATAGAATTAACAAACGATAAAACATTCCAAATATACTTATGTGTACGCAAAATACACCTAAATATTTGAGAAGAGTCATTTGATACAGGTTGAGAAATGATAAGAAAATACAAATGCAACACTATCTTACAACATTGACTATGCTAACTTCATGAAACATTGCGTAAACAACTATGGGTATTAATTCGTTTAGGCCCATAGTAGCTGTCTATCCTTTATGCTCACAAATCGTAAGCCAGCTGGAGAAGATAATAAGTTATTTGGTGGCGCAAAATATTTTTCTCGAAAATTTCAATCGATTTCTTAAAATGTCATCATTGAACTCATAGTTCATGAATAGAGTGTTCTTTTCAGTTATGTGGACTTCTGACTATAGTTATGGTTTCATGTTTCTATCGATGAACCTAGACGGACAGCCATTTCTGATGAGCGTTTGTTGAACGCTTACTCTTTTGTCATTAATGATGTAATCTAGGCATATTCGTCAAGTACTATAGAAAAAGAGTGAATTACGTTTTTTCCTGCTTATTTATAATTGAGGAAGTGTAACAGAAGTTGACCCCACCGTAGTTGCTACCTTCACCTGGTGGTCGGGCTTGCTTACCGCGGTGACCCAACCGGGCTATATTGGCTAAAACGTATGTTCTTCTAGGTTATATCATGCTAAGAAGGTTTGTTGGAGAGCGTTCAGACTAAAGGCAGCAACCTAAGTTCTGAGAGCGAAGTGACAGCGGGGTGTGACAGCAGTAAGTTTTTTCTGTCAGATAACCAGCATGTGCATCGATGCTGCCTTATCAACTGGAAGAATGGGTTAGAACAGATCCACCCTAAAAATGTCACATCTCACCTTACTCCACGGATTTCCGTTTCCGGCAGTAAGGCCTTCTAAAGAAAGGAGCCAACACTTCGAAAACTTCCTACAACAAGGTCGTGTATGATCGGCCTCAAGCAGTTGCTCCTTGAGTTCTGCAGTTGCGCTCCCGGGTCACTATGACTAATACTAATCCAGTCTTATTTTGTTTGAAGTCAAATGCGACCTTCATTTCCCAACAACTCTCTAGCAGCAAACAGAGGCTGAAGGAAGAAAACGGACTGATAAGTAAGTGGTTTGGTATAACTGACCTGTAACACCTAGATTTTAGCATTTAGAATAGAGATATAATCAGTTCACATTTTCGAAATGTTTCGGATGTGGAAATGTGTGCATTACTCCTAATATTTATTGTCTGATGATTGTTTGAATGTTCTCAGTATCACATCTTCAAGAGCTGTTCCTTAACAATGTTTAATCATCATAACCAAGGCATCTAGTTCAAACAATACACTATCACTAATTTGTTATTATGTTGACTGACAATTGAAAAATTAATGATTTTAACATGTATTACTCATTAAAAATTTATGCTTGTTTTCAAGTTCATTTGATTGTTTTAATTTTCTAATAGAATATTCTATAAGTTCTTACCATTACTACCTTCCCCTTGATTGTCTGAATCCCTGAAATAGAGAATTCATAAAAAACAGATGATATAAGATACTGATTTTTAAAGGAAATTCAAGTTTATTTTTTTGTAATGCTTCACTAATGGAGTCATTAGATATGAATAGGTATCCCCTGTAACTAATATTGAATACGGAAGATAATTTTAGTAGTCTGGACGAAACTCTGGATCTTGATTTCACGTGAGTACTGCTTGTTGATAAGTATCAAACTGTACGAAACCTAGGTTCAGAGTTTATTGTTGATCACCGTCAAAACGACCATCTCACCACAGTATCAGTAATTTTAAATCACTTATACTAGTGCTCACATTGCAACAAGGTCGGTAAAAATCAATCAGAACTAGGTAGACCTTACATCGGTCCCTAGTCAGTAATCCGTCAACGTAAACTACTGGTGAATATATTGGTAATTAGATTATACCGGATAGCAATTTTTTGTTTTTCGATAGGATTAAGGAACTAAAAATTTAATTAGTTAAGAAATACATCTTCTGTAACTCAGTTACCTTACCGTTTAAACCACAACTTTTTACTAGCGATACCTCACAGAAGTGACATTACAAGCTTCAGGTACTGCATCACGTAATATATTTATAGAAAAATTACCTGAATTCCTGTAAACAGCTTTAGTTATCCCACAATAGGATGCTGTCATTTTCATAAGTTATAGCTACTCGTTAGAACTATCTGGAATCCATTATGATGCAGATAATTTTAGTCTATTATGCAGAAGTTACTTCAATCTATCTGTCAGAATAAATTTACACTTTAGATTCAATAAACGATTACAAACATAATACAGTCAATTTAATGTCACGAAGTAATCTGAATTAGACAAACAATGACAGCCAGAAATTAACACTAAACAGCCGTTTCGTGCCAAACGCCACCGCGTTCACCACTAGATTACTGAAACGAAACGGACAGAGTTTAAGTCCCACCGTGCACATCAACATTAGGATGCAAGTACATCCAACCGACAAGTATCAAGTAAGACAAAACACGCATCATGGATTCCACTTGCCAGTCACAATCCAACTTAATTAATAGAGTGAAATTACTTACAAAAATGTACTGGGTTGAAAGTTGTTGATAAGGCATATCAGCATAATGTAACAAATGCACGATAAATATTGATGGATTAAAACAGTTATTGAATATGTTTGTACTGAATTAAGAAGAGATATTTGCAAGATGTGAGGAGCCCGGATTGGGTGACATCCAGTGGTTACACAGTTAGAAAACATGCTATCAGTTATTTGTGAAACTTGGTCTAATGTGAAACTAAAGATTCTATAGTAAGTCCCTCTTTCTACTCTGTCAATGTAACTGCTTCTTTGCAGACATTTTTAAATTCATGGATACAAGTGGCTATATCATGAAGACGGTATTTGCTAACCTTGGACTGAACTATGAATTATGTTACTTTATTCCTGAACTAAGTCCGACAATCCTGTAAGATTGGGTAAAACGTAATGTAAAATCGGATAAAATGCTAGATAAAACGTTAAAACATAATAAGGGTTGAAGAAAATGTTTCAAAGCTCTGTGTTTGTCAAATAACCTTTCCAATATTCTACATAAATTTTTCGTAAACTTCATTACATTTGCCAACCATCATATGGTAGATTCATAGATGGATGTCCATGCAACATTAAGACATCCTGAGGACTCTGAAAAAGGTTTATACAATGATTTAAATAACGGAAACCTAAGTTGTCGAAGAAATGAAACTCAACTTTGTTACTTTTTAATGTAAAGACAAAAACTCTTCTATGAAATTATAATTTAACTTTTAATGATTGATTGTATGTATCAAGATGAATAACTAACTCTCAGGACTGTTATTCAGAACGTCAACCACTTCACTTATCTTGGAAGTCTGATTAGCCCTAATCGGTTGGTCACTGACGAAATCTGAGTACACATTCAAAAAGTTCTTTTGGCTTCTACAAACTTACGTCACCTATGGCGTAGACGAGATATTCGTCTCTCAACGAAAGGGAGAGTGTACTGCGCAACAGTTCGCTCTGTCTTATTGTATGGGTGTGAGACGTGGACATTAAGGGTAGATGACACTCGTAGGTTAATAGTTTTTGACCATCGATGTCTTCGAAAAATGGCTTGAGTTAGCTGGGATCACCGAGTAAGTAATAACGGGGTAAGACGATGGGCGTTAGGCAAATATAGTAAATCAGTCGATGAGGTTGTGAATTTTCATCGACTAAGGTGGTTGGGACATGTGTTGCGTATTCCCAACCACCGTCAGGCTCGACGCGCGATGTTGGCTGATATAGGAGCAGGATAGAAGAGAGTTAGAGGCGGCCAAACCAAAACATGGCAACAGTTCATGAAGTCACTAACTGCTGATTCGAGTTGTGTCGGTAGCTGCAGACTACATGAATGAAGTCCTCGCGATTACCATGGCTAGAAACACTGAGTGACATGGCCCAGAATCAGTCACCATGGCGCAGATATATTCACTTATTGTCCTCCCCTAAATCATGAGTTTTAAATTATTCCATAACTTTCTTTCTAAGCTTGCCGAACCATATTCTATATGTTCACACTCCTTGTTACTATTATTATTTTAAATTATTGAAGTAACCTCTACTAATGGTGGTGGTGCTAATGTTGTTAATCTTGCGGTGCCATAGAGGTATGGCAACTTGAACCCGATGCACACATGAGCCAGGTTCTATGTTGATTATACATGCATACATACTGTTATCCAGATGATTATCTATTACATTTAGTTTTATTTACATTAGACATTTCATTTCTATTATTTGTATGTACCGCTTGCTCTAATATCCCATCTGACCTTCTAACTAATGCTGAGTTATTTTTAACTGATGAACTCTAACTAAACAATTGTGTGCGTGTTACCTCAGTCCCTTAAAATTGTTGCCCATGTTCTGTATTAATACTACTTTCCTAATTGGTTAGCTGTTGACTCTGTTTTTAACTTATACTACGGAGTGTTTGAAATACAAATGGAACTCTGTTTGGTCAGCTCAGATATTTTGTATTTTTCTAACAGGCTTGAGGACTAGCAATATTGTGCCAGACTTACGGGCAGAGAACAATCAATCTTTGTGTTTTACTGTGTTATTGCCTTTAGAAAGGATATTATTTCGTATATCGCGATTGGTCAAGTTCACAGCATATTTGTTAACAATCGAAAAGTTTTATATCCATTGTAATATTATTGTTTTATTTTTATGGCAAACTAATTCGTCTACAATTACTGTCTTGTGACTGTCTATAAACAAGTAATGAATGGCGACACATATTGAGTCGTCTGTGAAGTCGATTTAGTCAGTTTTAAAGCTGCCCTACCTAGTCCCTGTACAGTAATCACAGCCGTACCAACAATAATAATAAGGCTTACTCAAGATGTGGTAAAGGACGTTTTAATTTTGATTGCTTATTGTCCAATCGTTTTGATTTCTTTTCTGACAATTTCTCATCATCTTCTTGTTGTTGTTTACGTTCAGTTGATTCTACTTCATGTTCTACATGTCCCATTTCACAACTAAAAGTAAAATCATTCATAAAAATTCAAAATATTGAATAAAGATTAGATCTATAGATTGTTAACAGATTTGAATGTCATACTTGTTTTGAATTAACTCATTCAAAATAGTTAGATCAACCTCAAAGTTGAATGTTTGCTGAACACAATATTCAAATGACAACACTGAAACCTATGGAAACAATCAATCACAAATTACAGTTTTCAAAACTCTTGTAAAATAATTGAAGCTGTTCACTTTTACATAAAATAGGTATTTATGATATTGTCCGGAACGTAAACAAAGGCTTCATAATTCAATTCAAGAAATGAATATAACATCAACAAAAAACATCAGATTATCTTATGTCAACGTATTGTTTTCAATCAGAATAAAATCGTAGTCGTCTAAGAAATCAACTTTATTAATGATAAAACCTCTCTTGTTTAAACGAGACAATAGAAAAGTTTCATTAGTAATCTTTTGGTACCGGGTGAACAATAAAAGTTACCGTGGTAACAGGAAAGATTATTTCCTTTAAACAAATTTATGAACATTATGAATAATAATCACAAAGGTGAATACAACTACGATATTATAAGTATAAATTAGCAGTTTTACTGTCTAACTAAGACTATGTATTTGAGAGCTAGTTTTGATTGCACATATATGTGGTTCTATATGATCTTACGAGGAGTTTACTAATGGTTATTTTATTCGCTGTTCTACCTCAAAAAATTGTTCACCTCTAATCTGAAGTTCGCTTATTTTAGTTGCTAACCGAATATATACAAAAGACATCAAACTTAATATCCTTGACCAAATAGGAAAAATGAGTACTACAAAGTCAGTATATTCTATTTCTTTGATGAATTTTAATTAAAGTAGTATATTCAACTGAAGATAATTAGAATGTATTTGAATCTTCCTGTTGATTTGTCATGGACTAAAGTTGACCAGTCTCTGTTGCCATATGTGTATTCTGGGATAATTGTCTTGACATATCGATAATTTGTAAGTATTGAGTTGGATTATGACTGGTAAGCGTGACTAACTGGCATGCTTTTCGTCAGCTGGGTGTGTCTGCATTCTAGTGTTGATGTTCACACTGGGACTCGAACTTAGTTCGTTGCGTGCCAAACGCCAACACGTTTACCATTAGGCTATTGAGTGCAGACAGTCACACATGTACAACGAGTATCTACAATTAGCATGTGTTTGGATGCACATGTGTAACTATCTAGACCCAGTAACCCAACCAGGAATGCAGGGGCGTTTGGCACGAAGCGGACTAAGTTCGAGTTATGAACACCAACATTGGAATATTGTAACTTCATTAAAACACCAAGATGAAAAGTTCAATCATTATTTATTTATATTTTCTATACTACTTTTCGAATTAAGTAATCTAAATGATACCATCGAATTAATACAGTGAAAACACTTAATAGTAATTGTATTAAGTTAATTAAAAACAGAAATACATATATTTCCACAATAATACCAGGAATAAATATCATTACATATCTAAATAGAATAGTCTTTAATATAAGTAAGTTAAAAAGTGGGAATGATAAACACCTCTCTTGTTTAAACGAGACAATAGAAAAGTTTCATTAGTAATCTTTTGGTACCGGGTGAACAATAAAAGTTACCGTGGTAACAGGAAAGATTATTTCCTTTAAACAAATTTATGAACATTATGAATAATAATCACAAAGGTGAATACAACTACGATATTATAAGTATAAATTAGCAGTTTTACTGTCTAACTAAGACTATGTATTTGAGAGCTAGTTTTGATTGCACATATATGTGGTTCTATATGATCTTACGAGGAGTTTACTAATGGTTATTTTATTCGCTGTTCTACCTCAAAAAATTGTTCACCTCTAATCTGAAGTTCGCTTATTTTAGTTGCTAACCGAATATATACAAAAGACATCAAACTTAATATCCTTGACCAAATAGGAAAAATGAGTACTACAAAGTCAGTATATTCTATTTCTTTGATGAATTTTAATTAAAGTAGTATATTCAACTGAAGATAATTAGAATGTATTTGAATCTTCCTGTTGATTTGTCATGGACTAAAGTTGACCAGTCTCTGTTGCCATATGTGTATTCTGGGATAATTGTCTTGACATATCGATAATTTGTAAGTATTGAGTTGGATTATGACTGGTAAGCGTGACTAACTGGCATGCTTTTCGTCAGCTGGGTGTGTCTGCATTCTAGTGTTGATGTTCACACTGGGACTCGAACTTAGTTCGTTGCGTGCCAAACGCCAACACGTTTACCATTAGGCTATTGAGTGCAGACAGTCACACATGTACAACGAGTATCTACAATTAGCATGTGTTTGGATGCACATGTGTAACTATCTAGACCCAGTAACCCAACCAGGAATGCAGGGGCGTTTGGCACGAAGCGGACTAAGTTCGAGTTATGAACACCAACATTGGAATATTGTAACTTCATTAAAACACCAAGATGAAAAGTTCAATCATTATTTATTTATATTTTCTATACTACTTTTCGAATTAAGTAATCTAAATGATACCATCGAATTAATACAGTGAAAACACTTAATAGTAATTGTATTAAGTTAATTAAAAACAGAAATACATATATTTCCACAATAATACCAGGAATAAATATCATTACATATCTAAATAGAATAGTCTTTAATATAAGTAAAGTTAAAAAGTGGGAATGATAAACAACTAATGATAATTTAATTGGGATGGTTGTTTTTGTGGAGATTGGTTATTTATTTGATTGAATGTCACAGATTGATGTTGGTAGAGTACCATTAAAAACCAGGGAGCACTGGACAGCTGTTTCGTTCTGGTGTGGAACTCCTCAGCAGTGAGCACCCTAGATTCCGCACCAGGGTCTTCAGGTTGACGGTGAACGCACAAATTGATGGAAGTGGGAATTCTACTATATGATGCCGACCCAATGGTACAGATGGTTAAGCGTTCACCGTCAACCTGAAGCCTCTGGTACGGAATCTGGGGTGCGCATTGCTGAAGAATCCCACACTAGAACGATATAGCTGTTCAGTGCTCCGTGGTTTTCAATGGTACCCTGCCAACATCAGTCTGTGACGTATTCAATCGAACTAAAGATAAGTAAGAAATACGAATATTGCATTAACTTAGTTCAATAGAGCAATCTAATGAAGGCAGTGAATAAGTAAGCCCACAAACAATTACATAGCTATGAAAGGATATATGAACGGTACTAATCACTTGATTAATTCTTTCAAATATAAATAATAGAATTCATTATTACAATTATGAAATGATCACAGAAATTATGAAATATAAATAATTATCTGATGTAATGAATTGTGCATTCAACGTCAACCCGTTATAGTTATGCTTACAATAGCACAGGCCAGAATCTAATGGTCGAATTCCCACTCCCATTAATTTGTGATCATTTCACCTCTGGGGTGGAATCGAGGGTGTGCACTGCTGAGAAGTCCCATACTAGGATGAAACAGCTGTTCAGTCCTCCCTGGCTTTCAACTGCACCCTACTAACATCTATCTGTGACGAATTCAATCAATTAAAAATAGCAATCTCCACAAACCATCTTAATTCATTTACGATAATATAATTGTTACCACAAAGAATGTAATTAGTAGGTGATTTAAACTTCGTGTTGATTTGTTATGGAATGAAGTTGATTAGTCTCTGTTACCATATGCGCATCTTTCTCCGATTACCTCTATAAGGTGGTAATTTACAAGAAGGAATTAAGCTGGATTGTGGCTAGCAAGTTAAATTTACGAAGCGTGTTTTGTCATATTTAGGACTCTCCAACTGGGTGTACCACCATAAAAGTCAACGGAAGGATTTAAATACCTTAAAGTATATGTATTTCCTCGTTGCAAAAGTGTGGTTATTTGAATTTAATAATCCAGTGGTGAAACGAACTAAGTTTGAGTTCTGAGATTTAGGCATATCTAGCTGGCAAGTCTTCAATAAGAAGAAATGAGCTTCCTGGATTTCACCTGCCAGCCAAATCCCGACTTAATTTTTAATAGATATTCAATTTAGTTTTATCAATAACTCCTAAGTTTTTACAAACAAAATACTGTTATGATTGGAATATAACTGATATGGCCTGATCTACTGAACTAAATGACCACTAATAAGAGAAAAATATGTATTTTGGCATATGTATAGAGCGGATTTCTTTGATAAATACTGATAACTTTGATGTTCTGTACAGCTGACACTGGTTTCCTATCCGGTTGTTACATTAGCAAACTCTACTATTGAACTAAAAACCGGGAACTACAAATGGAACGTATAAAAAGCAGATTTACCTCTAAGTCTATACTTGATGTACAAAAATCATTTATACTACTGGTTGATGTTTAATACTTATTTAATCATAATACGACACACAGATTTCGTAAACGTTGCTAAGGACATCTGATGAGGTTTTGCAATATCTCTTTATCACGTAGAAACTTTTCTAGGAAACTTTTGAAACTTTCCAAAAGATCTGGATTTAGTTGAGGTTGTTTGTGGAAATTGATATTAAGTTGTAGGTGATTGAATTCGTCAAAGATTAATGTAGGCAGGGTACAGCTGAAAAACAGGGAATACATGACACTGTTACGTCCTTGTATGCGACTCCTTAGCAGTGCCCGTCCTAGATTCCACCCAAGCAGCTCTGGATTTATAAACGCCAAACTACTGAATTTCTACTTCCAACAATTTGTGATACAGCACGACGATCGTAGATTATCATTCATGATAGCTGTCACGCTCATAACATTCTGAACTCCACTAGTCGCGACTTCTCATTAGAATTTCAAGGATATCTTGATGTTATTCATTTATCAGCTACTTATTGCAAGTGAATTGAGGTGGTTAATAGAAATTGGTATTATGCTTTAGTTGATTGCTATACTTCCAACACATTACTTAAGCTAAATTATAAACTACTCATTATCATAATACTTATAATAGTAACAATAATGAAATGATGGTAACTTACCCAAGAGCTGGTAAAGGACGTTTCATTTTGAAACGTTTATTATCTAATTGATTTGATTTGTTACCAATTAATTTACCATCATCCCGTGGATATTTATGATCTGATTTTAATTGTTGTTCTTGTTGTATGCGTACAGTTAAAGCTGTTTCATGTTCTTCACGATCTTTTACATATCTAAAATTAATGCCAATTACAAATATTTATTAGGCATATAGTAAACTAGAGACATATTAATGTTATATGTACTTGGTAGATAATCTGATTGATATATTTGGAATTCCCTAATAGTGTGAATACAGAAGCAAATCAGAAATCGAACTCAGGATAATCAGATCTTATAATGAGCTTTTAATATTTAAAACATTATGTTGGTTAACCACTAACTGCAGATGAATCTCATGATAGAATCAAACATATGTCCAGCAATTCCTTGTCTGCAATGAGTTTTTGATTACAATATATGATTTAAATTATAACAGTGTGCATTCTGTCCTGAAAAATGGAATCTAGAATAGGATGCCTGTTTTGTTTCTTGTAGGATCTGTAAGCCTAATGTACCTGTACTTTAGTGTGGGTGATAAGACTAAAACTCAAAATACCTCCGTTCGTGCTAAATGCTATCATGTTCACCAATAAGCTATTAAGTGAAGATTGGCAATCCTTTTATAATGCAGATATGGCAATAGAGATGAACCAGTTTTATTTCATAACAACTTCAATACAATGACTTGATTTTGTGATTATACACCTATGAGAATGTAATCAAACAAATAACGATCTCTTAGCTACAAAATTCTCGTTTATTGTCCTTACAAATGAATAGATCAAATTGTAGACAAATACGTCATTCAGAGGAATTACTGTACATTAATTTGAGTTTGTTAATTAAATAAGTTAGACAACCATTAAAAATTAAAAACTTTTACTATAAAGCTGTTTTGCCCTAGCATGAAACTCTATTTGTAGTTAACATCCGTTACCCTACCTATGAAACGCAGCTTGAACTTCCAGGTTTTGTGACTACCGATTAACTGTTAAACCACTGACTTGGCATCCAAATAGAAAGATGTTCCATATTAGGATAAAAGAGATATCCAATGATTCCCACTTTTCAATGGTTATCTAAATCAGGTCACTCCATGAACTCATTTGTTTAATAATCACTTTGAAAGTTATTAATATATCAACCAAGTATCTAGTATAAAAGAGATTTCTAGCGATAGTAATACTCCCGGTTCTCTTTCCACTTTTTGTATGATTTTTAGTAGTGTTGAAATTTTCAATTTCTCTTGTCACAAACACAATCTACTCATTAAAAAAAAATAGGTATGAAACCCTGCCACCACCACCACCTCAGTAACGTAATCGTTGCATCAAATATTTCGATGCATTTTTTCTCATTATATACCATTATTCTGTCAATTTTCTTATATCAGTCTTCTGTTTCAATAATTTTATTCGTAACTAACTGCATTTTATTCAATTATTCTATCTTATTTTAGTGATTATTAACAATTGCTTATTACGTAACCACTTTTCTCTAGTTCCTTAACATTTTGTTACTAACATTCTGCCCCACTTCAGAATGTATCGTTGATATACATTTGCAATATCTTGTTGTATTTTATCAATTTACATTATTTTCAACATTTGATTGACACAGGACACCAGATTGATATCAATAAATCATTCAAAGTATTCAATACACAAAAAGCTTCAAATCTCCTAAAATATGCTGAAGCGATTGCCACTAAACGAATGAAAGCAAATTTATGTGTCCAAAAAGAAACTGTTTTAAACCTTCCTAACCCTGGTAACCTGACTTATGTGCCGTTATTTTCATTGCCTAGTTCATTTATTACTTCTTTATTGGACCACATTTTTCGTTACGTCACCATTTTTTTTAGATGGTTGAGTTCAACTTTTGTGTTTAATTAGGTCATTTGAAGTTTGACAACTGAGCTTAATTCACAATATTATCAAAAATATTTCCAACCACCTCTTATTATGTAATCATTTCAACTCTGATCTCTATTTTGCCTTCTGGTACCTTATCTTGTATTGGATAAATATGGTTACAGCATATTCTCCAACATTTTAATTATGTTCACATGTCTAACGTGTTGGATTTCAACCAGGTTCAAACATTTTCATGAGTACGTTAAACTTTGTATCAAATATTAATTTTGTAAAATATTATCCTTGGTTGTATGCAGCTGATGTGAAACTAACGAAATAAAATGAATCGTCATCTTATTCTGCAGAAATATTTGTTCTTGCTCTCTTGAAATTTTCAACTTTGTTTAAACCTCGACCCATTGTACTGATATTACACTTATCCATCAACTATATGTAAGTTGAAATTCTATTTTTTTAAAATTTTGATTCTCTAGTATTACAAGAGAATTAGTTAGAAAGATGATATGCCGGGCACCTGAAGAAGATTGATTATCTTTGAGAACTGTGTTTCTGTAGACTATTTCAGTATTTTCGATCATATTCAAGGTGAACAATTTATTAACTCCACCTGAAGCTTCCATAGGGTTGCTGCCGGTCCCAAGCCCGGATAAAGGAGGAGGGTTGGGCATAGGGTTAGCAACCCCACCCGGTAAAACAACTACCATGCTAAAAAACAGCTTACGAGTAAAAACCTATATAAACATTTTAACTCTGCCCTGGGAGTTGGAAGAACTGATATGACGCTTCATGGTGAAAGCCGAGCTCCTTCGGAAGCCATGAGGCCGATGCCTCCCCTTCTGACAACCGAAACAACAATTAATATACTTGACCGACCTCAAACAGCTGTCCCCTGGACACTGCGGTCACACTCTCAGGTCATCACGACCTCCCCTAATCCTCTTTCTCTTTCAGGTTCCTCAAGAATGACCCTTCCACGATGTGGGCAACCGGGAAGTGATAACCGCCCTCATACCTCCAAGAGCACTCGAGTTCACCTAATGATGAACAATTTATCTCTATTATCATTCAGTTCCTCCTGCCCTATCTTCTCAATTGACACATTAACTGTTAGTATATCATTTATTATTAATGAACTGGGGTAATCAATTGTGTACACGTACTCCAGTTCACATCTACTATTGCTCCTATTTTGTATAAATGTTAGTTTTTTAATTGGATGACTGTGTGGTCAGGTTTCATGTATACATAAAGGATGTGAAAAATATAATAGATTCTGATTCGAATTCCATCAGGTTGATCTGTCGTCTTCTTCTTCTATCTCCGGCTTGAAACCGAGTGGGCATAGGGCAGCCATGCATTGTCGACTAGGCACACCCAATAGGCGTTTCACTACAATCAATCACCTTTCTTTACGTCATAACAAAAGAATCCTCTCAGTCTACAGCAGATTAAATTGCATAAACATGTGAATATTTTAGAATAAATGCAAAATTCACCTACATTTCATTTAATTGATGACTTCTATCTAAGAGTTGACTGATTGCCACGTCTGTAGGCATATCGTTTATTTTTTTCTTACTACCTTTAGCTTTATTGATTCTCATATCAACTTTATCTTGTTGCCTGACTGATTCTGATGTAAATCTCATTGCTTGTAATTTCATTTTTTCCATAAGAATTTCCTAATATAGTAAATTTGAAAGAAAAACTATGCAGGTAAAATAACAACAACTACTACAACTTCTGTGTTGAGTATCTGTGTTGCTGACAAGCGGAATTCACGACGTGCGTTTCGTGCTGTCTAGAACTTGTCAGTTGGATGTATTTGCATTTGAACATTTGAACAAACTTCTTGGTTTGCTAGAATATTGTTGGATATTTCCGTTGATTTATCGTGGACTGAAGTTGATCAGTCTCTGTTGCTGTATGTGAATCATGGGCAGATTGCCTCGATATAAGGATAATTCACAAGTATTACTTGATTTAGGTTGTGACTCGTAAGTGAATTTACAAGTGCGGCTATCCAGATTCATCAGTCTAGTAGTAGACGCAGTGGTATTTGACACGAAACAAACTGAGTTCGAGTTCTGGTGTGGACATCAACAATTACATTCAGGTACAATCAGCTGACTAAACCTAGATATGACGAAACGTGTGTCCTGGATTCCGTTTGCCTGTCGCAATCTAACTCGAACAATACTTCCTGGTTTATGTTTTCTACTTCCACTAATCCGTAAACCATCTTAACTATTATCAAATTATGTTGATGATGACCATTCTATTGTAAATATTCACAAACTATAGAGCATGATAGCTATTTCACTAGTATATGGATCTATTCAGTAGTAGTTACAGAATGGAGATGAAATAGTCTGAATGAAAGGTTTTAAGATAATATGCTTCGATTAAAGAAGCATTCAAAATCAAAAAGCTGTTTTGTGAATGTCTACTTGAATGATAGATACAACTTATCAGTTTATGTTGAGGACGCTGCATCCCTAGAATTCATTTGGGAAACCTATTATTTTTATGGAAACTTAAGTTTCTCATTTTCGCGCTAGAATGCACCCTTTTTACCTTCACTTTGTGTTTCCTACTTAGTAGGACGTTAAATCTCATAGGTCTGCTGTTTATTTTACTACATTGTTTGTGACACTTCAAAAGACGTTTTACTTTTGAGTATATATACGCATGAGTTGAGTGTTTGCTATTAGTCTGACAGGCTGTCTGTTAAAGTAAACGCTTGTTGCTGCTGTTGAACTTTATCCTCTAGTTAGCTGGGCTGGAGTGAAGACAAATAGATGCCTATTATTGTATCGCTGGTTATACTTTCGTTTACTGGTAGTGAGATGTGATCTTCATTCGTAAACCCTAGCAGTACATGGTAAACTTAGCAAATACCAACATTTAACATTATCATTAATAATAAATCATTATCAACTGTTGGGGATGTCAGATCCCCAGAATTCTCTTAGTAAACCTGTTATTTTTGTGATTTATTTGTGTAAATTTAAATTTCTTATCTTCGCACCAGAAATTTTCCTTTTCATCTTCAGTTCGTGTTACCTACTTAGTGAGATTCTAAATCTTATTGGTCCGTTGTTTATTTTAGTACGCTATTTGTAACATTTCAAGGACGCTCTCTCTTTTTGTATATATACGCATGAGATGTGTGACTGTTCGTTCGTTTGCTGGGCTGCCTGTGGAATTAGAAGCTTCTTCTGACTTTGGACTTCTCTCTCTAGTTAGCTGGGCTGGGGTGCTGCGAATAGCTTAGCTTACTAGTTGTCGTGTTACTGGTCATACGTTTGCAAGCAGGTATCGAGGTGTAATTTATTTTGCGAGAACCCTAACATCAACAATTAGTAAAACAAAAATTAACCTGTTCTCTTTTAGCTGCATCGGTAAGATCATCAAATAATTTTTCTTTTAAATATGATCTTGCTTGTTTATCTTGTTCATGTTCAGGTAAAACAGGTAGATTATTTGATTGAACAGCAGCAAGTTGTTTTTTCTGTTGCAGTGATGTACTATAAATAAATAAAGTACAAATGTACAATAGTGTAATCACAATTAATTAATGATTTTCAAAGCTAAGGATACCTTTAACATTTGCAATGTTTCAATGTTTGTATGCATCACAGACTGATGTCGGTTGTGTACCATTGAAAACGATGGAGTATTGAAAAGTTGTTTCGTTTAAGGATAGAATCTTACACCATTGCTCATTTTAGATTCTTCTATGTTACATGTTAACCTTTCTCTATGAAACTTGACAGTTGTGAATTTGACTGTCTGTAAGAATCGATTATGTACACAGTTGAGAAATCTCTTATTGGAGAAAAACAGATGTTCAGTGTTCCCTGGCTTTTAATCGTACCCAACCGAGATCACTCTTGGATGAATAGAAACAGAAATTTAAATTAAATGCCAATCTTGACAAAATCACCTCAATATTCCCTAAATATATTGTATATAGCAATTTCAAATATTCTCTTGTTCGTTTACTTAGTGATTATTACATATTAGAGTATAATTTTTATTCCGTATGTCACACTACTCTGCGGGAGCATGTTAACAGAAGACATTAGACAATAACTCCAGACTTCGGCAACAATGACATTCTGAAAACGAATCTGAAGGAAGCATGTTGTAGTGATGTGAATCTGTTACCTTTTTAAAGACTTTTTGATCTTCGATATACAAATGACATTTTCTTACTGTGCGATAACACATCATCCATCTAAATTACAATAAATCAATAGATAGTTAATGCCCATAAACACAGCATGTACTTTGGACCCCATAAATATAAACTGTTTCTGCAAAACTGACAAAAGTCTATGCCTCTTCGTACCTTTTGTGATGAACCGTTAGATGTATTCAAAAATTTTGATTGTTGGGTAGCTGTTTAATTACTGATAGCAGTGATAAATGAAGTCAATGCACACATATAATAAGCCATATATCTATGTCAGCTGTTTTAATGTGAGTTTGACTTTAACACATAAGGTTTACAATGCTTTGGAGTGAATAATTCTGTTTTATGGGTAGGAAACTTGGACTCTCATGGATGGGGATGTTCGGCTACTGTATGTTTTCGGACATCGTTATCTTGCAAATATTGCTGACGCATAGTGATAATATCATGTTTAGAATGCTTGGGTTTAGCGATATAACTTCAAGAGTACTAATGACAATTCAATTGGTGTCACCACTTTATAGCATCAGATTCATTGGATTAGTTATTTTCTACGAATGTCAATCTAGAAGCTTCTACACAATGTAATACTTATTGTATGCTAGGATATAGTCAGTTTATAACAGTATCGTAGAATGAAAGAAGGAATTATCCTCTATCAATCGATAATTACACCAAAGTTAAACTCTTAGCGATTGTGCAACTCAATTCAATGAAACCCTATTAAATATAATTAAAAACCGAAGTTATTCAAGTTCCTACTACAGTTTTTTTACTAAATACTTCATGAAAGTTTGATGACTTTTTCAATGGGATAAAGTGTTTCTCAATGATATTTCTATTCGATGTTTATCTAGCAGATCAATGCATTATAAAATGTATCTTACTATCTAGACAATGTATTCACATGTATAGTGTATATCTTATTACCTACATTCTTGAAAGAGTTTATGATTTCAGTCAGTAAATCAATCCATATATTCATATGCATAACAGATGAATACTTACACTAAATTTGCAAATTTACCCGATTTCTTATTTCTGAGTGTTTTCTGTTCATTGACAAACTTTATTTCACTAAATAATCAAAGTAGAAATATTTCAAATAGAAATAAATAGGTTACTTTTTATTGAATAGACAAGTACAGTTATGTTAGACGACTAAAGGTTGTTGACAGGATAAGTTGATAAGTTATTTAGGTTTCATCCTCTTTGACATTTGTTAACGATGATAATCGCATTATCTATAATAAACTGATAGTCACTATTGTATTCAAACACATATTACTGACAATTTTGATATCACGAATTGATGTGAATCAGGCAACCACTGATCACTTGGAAGCACTGGACAGCTGTTTCGTCCTAGCATGGGAAGTCTCATACAACTGTCCAATTCTTACAGGTGTTTAGTGGTTGTCTGATTCACATCAATTCGTGATATCAAAATTGACAATTAACTATCTCTACAAACCCCATAATTGTAACATATTACTGAGTTTTATCGAGATAATAAAGCTGTGCTAACCTGTTGATAACATTCTTCATGATGGAGATATCTATAATAATTGATCACTGAATAGTGATTAATATAATATTTGATTGATAGACATCTCAGCCAGCAATCCAAACGGTTGCCCAGCTTTTACTGATTTGTGGAGTAGGTCAGATAGCCATCTCTCAATTAAAGCCTGAATGTACTGATCAACAGTCTACCTTGTTTTCACCTATGAATGCAGAACATCTCTTATAGTAGGAAAAGATGTACGTAGATTCTAGATATATGATCATAGAAACCAGTGAAGTATCGTATATCGTGGAATGAGAGAATGAGGAATGTTGCTGTTAAAGACAGAGTATTAAGAAAATACGGCGAATCCTTCGAAGTCATCATAAATCATCATCAATTGAGATAACTGAGACATTTTTTGCGTATGTCCGACCATCGCCTGCCTCGTTACTCGATGTTGGTTGGTGTAGACGTAAGATGGGAGAAAACGAGCTTCAGCCAAAATGAAATGTGGTATCAGCCTACAAAGTCTTTAATTGTTGGTCTAAGTCATGTTAATAGCTGTGGATTACCTGGTTGATGTCAACTAATAACTGTTTTATTCTTAAATGTAATACCAAAATCACAATATGATTAAAGTTGAATTGTGATTAACAAATGGAGTTCAGGACGTAATCTTTGTATTATTTAAGACTCGCAGGCTGAATGTACCTGTGACACAGTATTGATGTTCATATTCGGAGGTAGGTACATTCAAGTGACGAGTCTCAAATAGAACGAAACAGTCTTCCAGATTTGCACATACCAGTCACAACTGAACCGTACTTATATTTAAGAACTATCGCTGTATCGAGAAAATACAAACACATCTGAAATATATGGTTGTTCCACTTAAATAAACAAGCAAATAAACAACCGAAAATTGCTTAATATCTAAGTGATACCTTGGTGATTCACTCAAAGCTTCTCTTGATGTATATTTAGCACCATGGTTAATAATGGAACTGTCGGTTTGTGGTCTTTTCAAACTATCAATAAATACTTTTGCAACTCTTGCCAATCTTTGACCAAGTCTTGTAGTTGTATCAAATGGTAGTGGTTTTTCTGTGTAAGAAAACAAAGGTACAATAGGTTAATGTCTGTATAGTATATTAAGTTTGTAAAAGCCATGATTATATTATTGAGCATTTCAACTTTAACATAATGCATGTTCAAGGCATGATTAAACTTCCTTATGAATCCTCCCTTCTATTGAAGATCTTGAAATTACATCACGTGTCAGAATAATTCGATTCCAAATATATTCCTATCTTATTCATCGTATCGAATTGATTATTTATCTACAACCTATCGTCCGTATGTATTCACGAATTCAAATTGATATATGAGGATTTATATGCACACAAGATGTATAGCTTACTGAACCTGATACAAATACGATCCAGCATTGACAGTACCTACAGCTATGCCTTCTTTGTGGATTAAATAAATGTTGACAACCAATCATAATCAATACTTCATAGTTTCATCAACAAACACATTGAACCAAATAATTTATCAAGAATCATCATTTCCATTAAATCTGTAAATACACCTTATTGAAACATGTCAGATAACGTAAAACCTATGTTCATAATTGACTCCCTGCTACTTTTTATTACTAGATATCATATCATATGTATATATATATATATATACGAACGTGCAAACGCTATGCATGAAATGTCCTGTAATCAGTTTACGATTGGGTCAACAATCGTCTCTATACATTAATCACTTTAAGTCAATGTGTTGTAGCAGCGTTTCCACTGTTAAGCCACAGAATCCTTGACAAAGAAATTCACTTATGTAACTAAAAATCTATCACGTCATTTGAAGTCAAGTCTTATTACGATATCCCTTTTTAATGAAAATGTTTACCATAAGTTATTCACAAATGGATGCACGCTACAATGGTCTCAACAGTAAACCACATTTATACGTTATATTTACCATAACTCTTGTTTTATTTAAAGCTTCTATAAGGTAAGCATATTATGATAGGTTTTATTTAATTAGATATCTAAAATGCCTATTGCCAAATAACAATACAACTTATCGTTAAAACTAGTTTCCATATCTTTTGGGTTATAACTTTAAGTGTAGCTTTAAACACTAATCTTAAATAGAATTTATATCTCTAACTACTAATTTCGGAACTTTATTCTTATTACTATCTCCTGGTTTTAACTTGATATGCCGGGCATCTAACAAAGATTGACTATCTTAGAGAACTGTGCTATAAAACATTATTTCAATTATTATAACTGTGGACAATGTAACCTTTTCATTTCTATGACTGATATGTTCCCCTTGCCCGGTTCTTTCGTTTAGTATATTTACTCTTAATATATTGTTATTTACTATGAACTACGTTTACTTAGTTGTGTACAAGCTGTATCCATTCACTGCCACTCTTTCCTTTGTTCTGTATCAATGTTAGATTTGTGATTGGTTTACCATGTGGTCTGATTTTATGTATATATAAAGACATTACTAAAATACAATACGTTCTCAGTTCTCGGTTCTCAGATCTCCGTTTTCCGCTTCCCAATTCTGGTTCTTCTATTGTCGGGCTAGGGGAGGGGGTGAGTGGGTTTAGGTCAGTCGCGCATTATCAACTAGGCACACTCGATTGGTGTTCGCTACAACCAACCAAAACCCTCTCTTTCTGCACCCTAACATAATTAGAACTTCTAAATCTTCTTGCTAATGTTAATTAATACGATAAATGTTTCTAGCTTTAAGTTCGATTCATTGATTTATACTTATGTTTAGCAGTTCTGTAAAGCTGGAAAGAAAGTAATTGTAACTGTAGGCAACGGTAGGGTAACGTGGGGCAATACACAAGAAAAGGTTGGATAAAATGATACAACACAAAATAAGTTGAATAATGTGTTGTAAAGTTCCATCTGTTTCCATATATTTTGCTGATTGTTTTATATACTGTTTTCTCTGACCTTATGAGTTTCACTATCAGCCTTTAAGCTTACTAGATTGAGGCTTTATCCTACCGTAAAACCTATTTCTTACCCGGAAACCTGGCATAAAGTCGTAATTTTATTATTAAAAACCTAACTTTAACTAGAAATTTTTACTCTTTGGCCTAAAAACTAATCCTTGCCATGATATAATGTCTATATTGTGTATTTGTAATTAAAATTCATTGTAAACTTAAAGCTGATACAACGTCTTCCATTGATTAATTAGGAAATTTCACGTGATCATTTGACTACCGAGTTTGGTAGTTTCTATACTGCACTCTATGCAAGCTTTAATTTCTCTTTCCGAATAACCAGTTACTGAAAACGACTACATGAACTACTGAAAGACAATAAGTAAAATAATTAATAGGTCTTTCCTTTTTCTTAAGGCCTTCAGACTATAAGTAGATATTACTGAATACAGAATCAAATTCATAATCTCTATAACTCAGTCAGTTGAACATTTTTTTAACAAAACTAATTTGAATACAATTGAGATGGATTGTGGAGATTGATATTAAGATTGGTTGATTGAATTAGGCACAGATTGATAGTGGTAGGAGGCCACTGATAAACAGACAGCACTGGACAGACGTTTCGTCCTAGTATGATACTTCTCAGCAGTGCGCACCCTAGGTTTTGCTCTATGAGCTTCAGGTTGGCCAATCCCAAACTTCATGTATCACTAGGCCAGTGAGCATCTCGTGGTAGAATTCTCACTTCCATCAGTATGTGACGTATGGAGCGACGACTATCCACAGTCATTTGTGATAACTGTTTCATTTTCGACAAGTCTGAACTCTACCAGCCACGACTTCTTACTAGAGATTCATGAACATCTTGAAGTTAGTCACTAATAAGCTGATTATCTTAATTGAATTGAGATGGTTCGCGGAAGTTGGTACTAAGTTTAATTGATGGAAGTGGTAATCCAACCACTAGATACCGGTCCAGTGGTTTAAAAAGTTAGGTGTTCATCAGCTTGAAGCTTCTGGGGTAAAATCTAGGGTACGCACGGATGAGGAGTCCTGTACTAGGACGAAATGGCTATTCAGTGTTCCCTGATTTTGAATGGTACCCTACCAACATCAATCTCTGACGAGTTCAATAAACTAATATGAATTCATTAGTTAATGTTAGTAATCTTAAATCAACCCAAGAAAATCTTCAGAAATCAACAAGACGTTGAAGGTACTTCAAGTTTTTTTTTCTCGATAAAGAAGAATGAACTTACACGATCTTTAAAATTTCCTTCATGATGTTCAATCAATCAGAATGACTTCATAATCAATTTTATCTGATTGAAATACAATAAACTCAGATTTATTTTTTTGTTTTGTCTCATCATATTCATGATATTAAGATATATATGTAGATCTTCTATGTCAACTACAACTATCTAAGCTTCCTACAACTAGTCATGTTATGTACACTTTAAAATGTCTTTTAGTTATGATACATGGATTAGTTTATGGTAGAATTATGGTTATAGATAGGATTCCAGTTAGTTCAGAGTTAATCTTAGCTTAGATTAATGATTTTAGCTCTAGTACACTATTGATTTATGTGTTACATGCAGTTTGTAGAACAAGTACATGACATTTGAAAAGTTTACCATTAGGTCATTTATTGCATATTGTCTACTATTAATTTTTTTATAATTCATAAGTACCCAACGTAGATACTATATTAGTTGATTTTTCACTGACCTTAAGTATTCTATATCATCACTGATTGGTCAGTTGGTTAATATTCAATGACAGTTTAAGAACCGTTAAAGTTCATCCCTAAACTAAGTTGTAGTCACTAGTTCTAGTAACTTTTTATAAGATTCTAGAATTTTAAGGTTATGCGTTAGTCGAAGAATATCTACTTCTCTTTTCACAAATTAATTGGACAGGTAAAACTCATTTAGTACTTTTTGATCTTCCATTTTCATGTTCAGGGTTTAGTTGGTGAATATCACTGGCAGTAGTATGTGTATGTGAGTTGGGGGGGTGGGTGGGTGGTGAAGGAAGACTAGGAAACCTTTAAGAGTTTTGTGTCTAAGCGTTAATATTTTTAACCTTATCTCATTCATGCAGTATAAAATATTTATCAGGAAGTAATATCAGTGATTAAATGACCTGATTCTTACTTAACTGATTCCACAGGTTACAAGTTTCCACTAAACTCTCGTTAAATAAACTACACCAATGATTCGAGTAGTAACGACGTTACTGATGCTAATCTGTTAGTTTGAAAGAAATTCACTTCTAAAGTAAGTTCATACGGATAACTAATGAGTGATCCACTTTTTTGAATTATAGTCATTAATATTAGTATAACAAAGCTTACCTATTTTATATCAAATCCTAAAATTGACATAATTTGCTTACTACTGATTATTTTCATTAGTAGTTTCAAAAAATTATAATAAAATTCGTCGTGACTGGTGTAGTTCAGACTTGTCAGTAGTGAAGCAGTTATCACCGACGACAATGGATGATCGTCGTGTCATGTCACAAATTGATGGAAGTGGTTATTTTACCACTGGATTCCAGCCTGTAGTGTATTGGGTTGGGCTTTAGTCAACCCGAAGCCTATGGGGCAGAGTCCCGTGGAGTCCCATACTATGATGAAACAGCTTCCCAGAACTCCCTGGTTTTCAGTGGTACCCACTCAACATCAATCTGTGACAACTTCAATCAACTCAAAATGCTAATCTCCAGAAAACATCTCAATTCAAAAAAAGACATACCTTCAGCATTTTCTTCTGTTGCCAAATCATCCGATAATAATTCATTTCTAATATTTATTAAAGCATTATGTATATGTCCTCTTAATTCAGCCAATAAATCAAGAGTGATCTCTGATTCTCTATCTAGCAAAATATCGGATCCATGAAGAAAATCAAACTGAAATAGAAAATGAGTTAACAATCAAGAATTGGATTCACATCCGGCAGTGATGTAATAAAAGTTCAGGTATCTTACCAGTTAATCAACTGTTATGGTTATATAATTTTACAGAAATGGATATTGTTTCTATAACAAGACTTTGACAATTCTTTGCAATAATCTCAGTGGGACAGGGGAACAAATGAAGCCAGGTCAATTTATAAATCAACTAACCATAAAGACCGAGCATTCTAGTTGAATAAATATCAATCGCGTCAAAAGTGAGACATTAATGTGTGTGTGGAAAGAAATGAAGTGGAACAAATAATTAATAAGTATTTGTAAGATTCAAGTTAATTTGTCAGTATGTTTCCAATGTGAGAGCTTTCTATAAAACTATAAAAACTCATCATGGTGCGCTACTTAGAGCGAGTTCATTCCATTTCCACAAAAATTCGTCTACAGACTAGGCTATATCGATTATGATGGATTTCTGCATTGAAGTGCCTTCACGAGGAATTTCATCTTGAATGAAAGAGCAAGTAGATTACACAAAATTACCATTTTGAAATAAATTGTAAATAATATCGGCAATTTCGGTACATACTACTGTCAACAAGCACTAAATCGATATTAAAGACATCAAAATAATTCAAAAAGGCTTCTCAGCTGCAAAGAAAGACGGATAGTTGAAAATTTTCACACACCTATAGAGCTAAATAAAGAAGTAGGTCGCTTTATGATCCATCTAAGTTGGATAATTTCATATTTACCCTCCTTCCCCCCAAATTTCTCAGTCAAGCGTACATCTAACCTATACCTTCGTTTTGATACTAGAGCCTTACTTATACCTCTGGCCTTCTGCATTGCAAATATTTATCAATTACTTGTTCCACTATAATTTTTCTTACACACACATACTGATCTCTCACATCTGATGTTGTTGACATTTACATAATCAGAATGGTTGGCCACTGTGATTAATTTTACTATTAATTGATTTGTTCCTTTGCTTCTTTATCAAAAGTCACGTCAATTAAGTTGATTCACCTATTTATTTTGTGAAGACATGATTTAAATTAACTCAGTGAAACATCACATTGGATTTGTGCGAATATCTCATTAGAATGTATATGAGTTTTCTCGTTGATTTTTCACAGATTGAAGTTGAATAGTCTCTGTCACCTTACCTGTATCCTGAGTTGATTACCTCAATATAGACATAGTTCACAAGTAATGTTTGATGTGAATTGTGATTGGCAAGCTGAATCCACCACGCGCGTTCCATCCTATTTAGGATTTATCGGTTGAATGTACCTGTATTCTAGTGTTGATGTTCACACTGGGACTCGAACTATGTTCGCTTCTCGCCAAACTTCACCGTGTTTACCAGTAGACTATTGAGTCAAGACGGTCATACTTATGTAATGGGTATGTATATAATTAGTATGTATTTAAGTGCAAAAGTGTGACTGTATAGATTCAGTACCTGTATTCTAATGTTGATGTTCACATTGAGACTCGAACACATTAGCTTTGTAGTGAACGTAATAGCGTTTCGTACAAAAACAAACTAAGTTCAAGCCTTAATATGAGTATCGACAATAAGATGTAAGCATATTCAACTGATTAGTTCCAAATCATCTGAAACACACTTAAATTCCATATACCATCCACAATTCATTGCAAATAATAACAATAATAACTCATAGAATATAACATTATAAAAGAAACTATAAAATATTAATAAACTAACTAACTAACTAACTAACCTGTTCTAAAATTGGTAATTTTGATAAACGATTTTTAATTTGTAAATCAGTTAAAGGTTTTCGTCTTTCGTAAATATTCATCAGATTATTTTTAATGATAAAATTGTTTGAGTATTTATATTAACTAATGCTTCAATATACAATATAATCATTTAATAATGAATGTAATTCTAATATAAAGATTATATATATATATATACATATATATATGCATACAAACATTATTGTTTTATTTATTTACTAGACTAAAAAGTACAAGTTACCATGGCAACTATAAAGTTTATAAATAATATACATGAAGAATATTTCGTAAGTAGAAATCAGCTGATTAAATTAATTAAATTGAATTTAGTTAAATTGTTTTCAATTATATTGTTTACTATTTATTGATAATGAAACTATTAGAATATAATTAATAGTAAAAAGAAAACTTATGTAGATAATAAGAGATGAATGAATTATTTTAAGACTTTGTATAGTAAACAATAGAAGATATCAGTAGATTGATTGGTTATACTTAAAGGTGGTTATTAATGTTTAGAGAAATTGTGAGGAATAGAAGTATGTAAATTGTTATGTTAGGCACGTAAGTAAGATTGATAATCTCCTGGGATAATTTTACAGTTACTTACTTACTTACTTACTTACTTACTTACTTACTTACTTACTTACTAAAGCCCGTTACTCCTCGCTAAGGAGCATAGGCCGCTCACCATTATTCTCCACTGAACTCTGTCCTGAGCAATCCTTTCCAATTGTTTCCAGTTGCTGTTCATTCTTTTAATGTCTGCTTCCAATTCTCGACGCATCATGTTATTTGGCCTTCCTCTTTTCCGTTTCCCAGCAGGATTCCATGTTAATGCTTGTCTTGTGATGCAGTCTGATGGTTTACGTAATGAATTTTACAGTAGACTATTTAATTTATTTTGGTTGCATGCAAGGTGAACATTTTATTCTTATTATTACTAAGTTCTCTTTACTCTGTTCTTCCGGTTATTACATTAACTGTTGGTAGATAATTTTTCATTGATGAAGTGTGGTTAATCGTCTGTGTATGCGTTTTTTTCCTGTTATGTTGATCACTAAAGAAGGGTGAAAATCTGTGTTTTAGTGGACTAGCTCATTTATTTTAGTCATGAATAATGTAAACATTACATTTCTATTATTGTTACGTTCCTCTTACTCTATCTTCCTGTTTAGTATATTTACTGTTATTATAATGTCTCTTATTATGGACTACAGTTAATTAGTTGTGTACAAGTTACCCCTTCCCCCCATTCACCGCTACAATCTCTTCTATTTCTTATTGGTGTAAAATCCCTAATTGGTTCGCTGTGTGGTCTGATTTCGTACATATATATATATATATATATATATATATATATATATATATATATATATATGATTGAAATACAATACGACTGGATTGGATTGCGTTGTGTTTATTTGGCTTATAAATCGTTGTTTTCTCTATTCGGTATCAGGAAACTGGTAGTTACGAGACAGACGTGTCCGTATACTGATTGACAATTATCAAGCTCACTGTGTATTTTTGGCAATACCTAACAATTCCAATTCGTAATTATTCTTACTTCTAATTTGTATTAGCATTAATTTTCTAATTGGTTGAGTGAGTAGTCATGTTTTATTTATATATGAAGGATTGTTTGAAATATAGTTTGATTTTGTCATGCGGTCAACTTAGTTGTCTTATCTTCTCCATCTCGGTTTAGGGACTACTAGTCACAAGACAGACGTGCAGGGACCAGCTAGTTACTCACCAGTGTTCATTACGGTAGTGTTGTGTGCAGAAGTTCATGCCACCTAATTGGTCATACGCATCAATTATAATTGCATTTTCTAGCATCATGGCATACATACTGTTACTATTAAGTACAATTTTAAAATTCTCCATCATGATGATATTTTATCCTTCTAATTTATTATGATATATGACGTTAATCTCAAACTTTAGTTTGCTTATATTCCATTCGTCAATTTGTTTTTTTCGCATTTTTTTATCTACAGGTAGTCCCACTCATTAATCTGCCGTTGGGGTATGGTGTTATTTACAAAAGTGAGGATGATAGTTAGTGTCTGGCTATTAAGCAGAGTAGATAAATAAAGAGGGTTTAACTAAGCGAACTAGAAAAGCCTGGTTCCAAATTAACTGTGTACATCGGATCCACAATTCTGCGGCAACGAACGGCATATTAACTTACTTCTATCACCAGCTACAATTGAACCTTGTCTCAATAATGTTACACTCCTGCGTGTATTCAACTTTTAGGCTAAATACTTGGGGAGGAGCCTACTAAGAAAACCACCTACTTTGGTTTGAGCGTCATGAAGATATCCCAGCAGATACAAAATTACGACTAATAAATAGGAGGAAAATGATCTACTCGCTTTATTTCCTTTCTAAATAAAACGTCACTTGATTTCACACTGCTACAAACTTAAACAATTACGGCCAAGTCTGTCCATGTCTATATTGTCATATTTGGCGCCATCTTGAAGCGAA
This sequence comes from Schistosoma mekongi, assembly GCA_034768735.1. NCBI lineage: Eukaryota > Metazoa > Platyhelminthes > Trematoda > Strigeidida > Schistosomatidae > Schistosoma > Schistosoma mekongi. The sequence continues at coordinate 5,028,684 of CM068310.1, forward strand.
TGCGATTAAGTAAAACATATAGGGTTAACAACACCGGTGATACTTGGACTCTTCAAGCTAATGATATTCGACGATTTTCAGTGCTTAGAAATATTTTTGACATTTAGTGGTAGCACTACATTAGTAGTCCTGAGAATCGACAATGTGTTCAAGCGTAGTAATGATGATTCATTCGGTAATACCGTCTTGAAACACAGGTTTCATTGGCTTGGTCATGTTTTACGAATATCATTTCGGGAGCCTCCATATTCTGCATTATTTGTCATCACAGGAAGTAGCTAGATATAGTTAGGGTGGTCATTTTATGACATGGTATCATGAAATTAAGTAAGGAATCGACCTCTATCGATTGATCGAAATTACCTAATTGAATTACTAGAGGTGACATAACTAAGTAACTTAAAAGCTTATCAGAGTCAATTGGGATGCTACTACAAATTTCTCCTGGATAAAATGAACGTTGCCAATAAAATGCATTTGTTTTTTATTGTACTTCAATTCAAACTGTATATTCTAACGTGTCCCTTTCTCATTGCCTTAGTAAATATGACCTTTATTTAATTAAAATAACATTGTATTTTACCGTTGATTTGTACTAGACTGAAACTGGTCAGCCTCTGTTGCCATATGTGCATTCTCAGCGGATTGCTTCGATATGCCGATAGTACACAATTAATCTTTAAATTGGATTGTGATTAGCAAGTGTAACCCACCACACACATCTTGTCAAGTTTGAGACTCATCAGCTGGATGTACCTGCACCCCAATCTTGTCCACATTGGGACTCGAACCCAACTGCTTCGTGCCAAACGATATGGTGTTCACCACTGGGCTAGTGTTTAGACAGTCACACTTGTGCAACGAGTACATATGCGATTAGAGTAAGCTTGTATCTTACCGTTGACTAGTTATGGATTGAAACTAGTCAGATTCTGTTTTCGATGAGTCCCAAATAACACGAAATGAGCGTCCTGGATCCCGCTTGCCAGTCACAATCAGACTTAAACATAACCTCTCTTTATGATCATCTGCTATATTTTGTTTCATCACAAAATTATGTTCCTAGTTGTGTGGTGCATACATTTAATGTACTCATTTTTAAGTAAAAACGATAATATTATACCTTAAAATTGGCCTGGAGTCAACCTTTGACATACTTGTTATCTTCTTTTATTGAGAATAACTTTGCTCTACTACTGATTAATAACTGATGATTTTCAAGCGTCATATACCATTCCAAAACGCCCATGATGCTGCAGAAATAAATAGAAACTATGTCTTTTGTCAGTTAATTCTCTAACATTGACTATCATTAACATGAGAAGATAGCTTAAATGATGTGAAAGGAACTAATTCTGAATGAAGTTCATAAGTAATAGTTCATAAATATCTTGAAAGGAATATATACAAACCACCTTCATGTCACATTTTAGATCCGTACTACAATTACCCTAAAACATGGCATCAGTCCATGAAGTCACTGACTGCCGGTTTGAGTCGTGTCGATAGCTGCAGACTACCTGAATGGGGTCCTCGAGGTTACCGTAACCAGTGGCTATAGAAACACTAAGTGACATGGCCCAAAATCGGTTACAATGGCGCAGATGCATTCACTCATTGGCCTCCCTTGAATCATGAGCTTTAACTTAAACTTTCTTTCTACGCTTCTTGAACCATATTCTATATGTTCGCACTGCTTGTTACTATTATTATTTTATTTTATTGAAGTAAGTTCTACTAATTGTGGTGGTGTTAATTTTGTTAATCTTGCGGTGCCATAGAGGTATGGCAACTTTAACCGATGAGCGCGTGTGCAAGGTTCTATATTGATTATACATACATACATATATTATTGCTGAATCTCCCTAATACACTTTATTTTGCTATTATCAACTTTGAAAGGACAAATTTCATTTTGAATATAAAGAGATAACTATGACTGTAGTGATAAACAAACTACTTGAATAGAAACTAATTAGATTTCGTAAAATATTTTGTGTAGATACGTTGTAGCCTATTCTGGCACTCATTTGGATGTAAGCCATCGGAAATAATCGATAGAATATCAAATATATAATTGTATATAGCGGTGGTGATGTAGCTCATATGAAAATAAAAGCAAGGAGCATATGTTCTAATTTGACTGGTTTTTATTACCACTAAGACTGTATAGACGTGCGTATAACCGATACGGTTTAATTTATAGGAAATCTGAATAATCCTGTTCAATGCCTGTTTTCATCCCAAGATTGATTGTACATGGCGGCACCACTGTGTACATAACCCTGATATATATTAAAGATGTTTGATTACAATTAAAGTTAGAATTCACTCAGCAGAGTTGTCAGGCTACTTTGTTTGATAAATGTACGCAACATACTGTCTATACTACTAAATGGGAATAGAGGAGAAAGTCAGTTTATGGCGTTATGCGATCCAATAATCCGTAATTGTCATAGAGCATGCACTTGTTGATTTCTAGTAATCACGTGGATATGTTCCTACGGGCAAAGCAAACTACTGGTTAAACATAGCTGAAATTTAAGCGATTGATGATCCTACTTAAGTTTATCCATACATTGCAAATATCTGGTTGTATTCCATAATAGGCTGATACGACTACCACTCACACTACTTTGCGTTTTTAAAGAATGCCATTTTATTAAGTGTAGCTCAAGTCATGATGCCTCAATGAATAATGTGTTTTGTTGAAATATAGTGATAAATAAATGTAGGAGAAGAACTTTGTGCTAAATCTATTAGGAGTAGCGTTACTTAATAAAGGCAAATGCAGTAATACCTGGTAATTACATCAATCCCATGGTAAGTTTAACACGCTAAAAAAAACACTATAGACACTGTTGAACATAAATATGATCAGGTAAATGTAACGTATTAGTCAGATATTAAGACATTTATCTGTTGAGCTACAATTTTGAGGTTACTCTGAGCCATTTTTGTATATACAAACCACCTGATTGAAGTATGAACAATGGGAGACTGAAGAAATTGAATGATAAACTTCAAAATCGGTTAAAATCAAGCAGATGTATTCATTCTTAGTTTTCCTACAGCCAGAGTTCTTATATGCGTACTTTTTTTATTTTGCATCCCATAAGCAGTCTTCCTAATGTTTGATATTCCTATCGTTTTGAATCTTCTGCAACCGGTCTTGTTAATTTTGCCCCATCGTGTAAATGTGGTAGGATAGGTTAATATAAAACACATTTCTTATAGACTCTAAGTTGATCTTTTAATGAGTTAAGAATAACACCTACCTATTTAAACTTAATTTTTGATGGTCAAATGAATTACTAACTAAAACTCAACTTTCAAGAATGAAATGTAAGGGAAAATACCAAGTTCATTATTTCCAATTAAATTTGTATTTCAATAGAAAGTAACAAAGTTCATATTACGTTTTAACACTTACACTACTTAATTTCTTAAAAGTAGCCTAAAATAAGCAAACTATAAAGTTTGAATTAAAATTACAGCGATCACAGCATATTCATAATCTTAACTGAATAAACGTCTTCCTTATGCTTGTTATCACAACTTGTCTATAGCTATGATGACAATATGATATAGTTAACCTTCTTGGAACAATTTGTGACGTATGAATTAGGTTGGAGTGTGGTTGGCAAATGGAGTTAAGTACTCACGTCTCGTCCAATTTGAGACCCGCTAACTGGACATACTCATATCCCAGTGATGTTGGCACTCTGACTCATCTAGTTTCGTATCAAACGCCACTTCGTCCACCTCCAGGCTGCTAAGTCCAAACAGTAGCACTAAGTGTATATAATCTGAAGGTATTTGTATCTCCCAGATGACTTGTTAGTGTTTGAGGTACATCAATCCCTATTCCCATATGTACATTCTTAGTGGATTGCCTCAATACAGTGGTAGTTTACAAGTGACCAAATGGTGGCCACGGTGGCATTTGAGTCAGAGTCCAGATGCGAACATCAATATTGAGATGTACGTACATTCAGTTGATGAGTTCTGAATAGGGCGAAACATGTGTCCTAGACTCCACCTACTAGTTGCAATTTAACTTAATTCATATTTATGAACTACAGCTGTATCGCAGCAATCCACTCAAGATGCACATACAGTTACAGGAGTTGACCAGGATCAGTCTATAATAAATCAACGAGGAGATATAAATACCGTGAAATTAAATTTGTTATTTACTTAACTCCTCCTTATCTGCTCATAACCAAATGCAAACGAACGTTAAGAACAAGTGTACTCTTCACAAAATACTCAATGAAGAAACACAAAATCCAAGCAATATGCTATTTTCTATGAAGACCATTAATTTGTGGTTGAAACAAATTAACAATCCACGTAACGAATGACGTACTCTCTAAATCTGTCAACGCCGTATATGTATCAGCATGTATTTATGATGTTTTTTCATGTTTAAGTTGACAATTTACTACAGTCTGAATTACAATTCAATGACAATAAAAATATGCATTAATCTGAAGGTTGTATTACTACTCAGTAGATGTGAAAACAAATGCATTGACCATTTCTAAAGCAACTTGATTCTCAACAGAACCGAGATATTTATCTACCTAGGTCAAGTGAAATTCATTTACTAGAAGCCAATCACTCACTGTATTTAGCTTTAATTGTAAAAGTTAGGTGAGGTTCAAATCTATGGCTTAATAGCTGAAAATTGAATGCCTTAACTTTTGATCTATTGCTTCATTAAATTACAATCTCAAGAGAATTGATGCTCCTTGAGGCATTCAAACATATACTGTTTAATTTCATTAGTTAAGATGTTGCTAATGAGTTACTTAAGCAGTAAATGTAACATTATACCAATTATTTTATAGGTAAGTGATGAAAACTTTAAAAATTAAGAAAAATAGAAGAATATCTTTCAAAAAAAAAAAGAAAAAGTCTAATTACATTAGTTAGTTACAGAATACATACACATGTATGTACAAGAAAATCATATACAAAACTTTATTCAAATTGTAAATAAACAAGTCAATATACCAAATTATAATTACACTTAAATTATTTTTCACCTTCTAATTCAATTTTTTTTTGATTCCATATTGTTTCAGCTAATTTATGTTGTTCTTTAACAAATGAACGTAGATATTCACGAGCTAAGTATAAAGTATCTTCACTTAATTGTTCTTTAGCTTGTTTTGAATTTAATAGTTTATTATGAGTTTGATATATTTTATCCATTTCATGAATTGTATGATGTAATAATTCTTGTCCTATTAATAGATAACATTTATTCAGATGATGGGAGAAAAAAAAAAGATAAAGAAAACAAACAGTGTAGTTGATAGGATGTTTCGGTAATATGATGATTGAACTATAGAGAATACTTGGTATGTGGTGTAGTGTTTCATGAAGCGATGATGGAAAACTTTTTTTAAATTATTACAAAATATTCATAGTGAAAGACTATAAACCGTCAGTAGCAATTGAAAATAAAGTAGAAAAGTATGATGAAACATTCTCATCACTATTTCTTTCATCTTTTCGAAGTACACAACGATTACTCACTTATACTCCGGGTCTGTAATATATACTGAAAAATTTGTATTTACAGTGGCATATCATTAGCGGATAGATGATTTACTAAGAGCTAAGTAAAGCCTACAGCTATTTAGTTACGAAGATGATTAAAAACAATAGGCATAACAAGATTGAAGAACACGGACGATCTAGATTAAATCTTTAAGAGTGACTAATTTACTATGGATAAATAATTGGAAACAAGCCAAACGCACATACAGTAATGTTTAAGTTGAATTTCGACTGGCAAACGGAATTCAGAACGCTTGTTTTGTCCCATTTAGGACTCGTCGGTTGGATGTACCTGCATCCAAATGTTGATGTCCATACTGGGATTAAAACTTAGTCCGCCTCGTGTCAAACACCACCGCGTTTGCCACTAGGCTACTGAGTCCAGACAGTCACACTTAAGTAACGGGTATATATGTAATTAGGTTGAGATTGTATCTACCCATTGATTAGTCATAGACTGAAACTGGTCAGCCACTGTTGACACATGTGCATCCGTTGCGGAGTGCCTCGACACAGCTATTAATCACAAGTAATGTTTAAGCTGGATTGTGACCGTGAACATCAACATTGGGATACCGGTACATCCAGCCGATGAAATAGGACGAAACGCGCGTTCTGCATTCCGCTTGTCAGTCACAATCCATCTTAAACATTACTTGTGATTAATACCTATATCGAGGCACTTCACTTAGGATGCACATATGACAACAGATGCTGACCAGTTTCAGCCCATAACTAATCAACGAGAAGAAGCAAACAGATTCTAATACGCACCCATATTTCTGGACGATGACTTTTAGTCTTTGTGAATGTTGGTGCTTGAAATCAAAGAACCAGACGAATGAACATTAATATATACGACTAAATGTATTGCATCCTAAACTAATATACTAACTTTAACTATTAATGTGTTGTTACAAGTTGATTATTTACATAAAAAGCTTATATTGATTACAATTCTTCTTATTCTCTGAAATAAGTTACTCATCCATTCACAAGATCTTCAGTATAATTATATCAGTCATTATTTCAATAACATATGAATAGCTTACGAAACAACTTCATCAATTCATGTGCCTAATGTTTTACAAATGAATCGATTATTTCACTACAGTGTGGAACCTCACTTTTGTTAATTCCCGAACTTTTTTTCATGAGTTAAACAATATACAATTACACACTGCTAATAAATAACTGGTAATTTTAACATACTAATCAGAAGCCAGTTTTATTTCTTATTAACATTTCTGGTCACAATAAGCTGATTTCATTCGCTGTCTGTACTTGAAAAGTGAATTTTACGTCGGATTCATCAATTACTTGATGATATGAAAGTGAGTTTTTAATAGTTGTTTAGTGACTATCTTATATCCATGATAATTTATTCATTGTCTACCTAATAAGTACACTAGCTGAACTATAAAGGCTTACTACGAAACTTAATAAAAACTACAGAAATTTATGAAATGTCGATGAGTCTTAGTGGAGATAATTTAACAATAGAAATAAGTTTTCAGATGAACGAAGTGGTTCAGTGAGAGCTATAAAGACTGTAAGGATGATGGAGGTCGAAGACAACCATCGACCGTCTATGGTGAAAATACAAAACATCTCTGGTCACTCACTCTCCGGTAACTAATTTATCACCTAATTGACTGGCAACTAACTATACTTGAGAAAACTGTTTGTGACAACAAATGTATCAGGACGTGTATCCACGAGTTAGCTGAAGAACCTAGCGTACAGAGTTATGAACAACAGAGGTGGAAGTAATACAATTTTATCAACATAAATGTAGATTACTCCAACAAGGATGAGATTCATCTAACTCAATCTTTAAAGATTTAATTTTCGTATGCTTTCATTTTACGTATTTATCAGACAAATTACATATTCTTTAATTGGTATGTAGTTGATACTCAATGCTTTATTTACAGATATAATTGACTTTCTAATAAATATATTTGTATTAAAACACAAAAAAAAGTTCTAAGAAATAAAATTTAAGAATATTATTAATAACGATACCTATGAAACTTGCTAAACTGACAATGATAAATGACTATAAGAAGTAGGTTTTCTGCTGAAATGATGGAGTCAGCTAGCGTAAAGTGGATAAATAATTTAAAATTAATATAATCAAAAATGTAATTTGAACACAGACTAACCTTGAAGTACAGCTTTTTGACGAGATTCCTGAGTAATAATAGTATTTAAACGTACAGTAAAGGAGTATTGACCTACTGATTGAATTCTGCTTTCTTCAGAGCCGTCTTTACACGGATTCAAGAAGGTAGTTACTGCCTTCCGAGCAGAAACGAAAAGATCCGGTCTGCCAGTAAGATCAATCAGTAGATATTGATCTCCCGAATTCATTCCGTTCTGAGAATAGTTTAGACTTATGTTGTGATGCACAGCATTTTGTAAGATTAAATTTGCTACATGACCAAGTTTTACATTCTCATCAGGAAGCTAGACAGTGGACAAATAACAGAGTCTGATATTATTAAAAGACTAGACATAACAGCAGCTGACAGTGTATAGACTGTATCTACTAGTGACTTTATTCATCAGGCAAAGTAAATACAAGGACAGTGAATTCTGCGAAAGTTTCTTATTCTGTACAGTTAATAGAATGAATATTGTAAGAACGCACTTAATATGACTTAGGTTGGCTTGATAAATGCAGTACTGACGATGACAACAGCTATCGTGTAGATACCACAGCTTTCTATCTATCATGACCCAAACTCCAAAAACCATTTTATAAGGAGGCATTGACAGATACTAAGAAAAGATCGTTAGCCATTAGAATACACTCGTTTATATATACATTTCGTTAGAAAGACTAGTTACAGAATTTACTAAGCTTCACATAAAAAATAATACGAATGACTACTCTACAGAAAGAACAAAAATCCGCATCACACTAGTTAGTGAGATCATGATTAAACTGAGTCAGACGAACAAAACTCTAACCGAACTGTTCCAATATAACGAAAGCTCCTTAGACCAAGATTGGATAAAATCAACACTTAGTTTTATGCTTGATTCCCCTCCCCACAAAAAAATTGTACTTTGAGTATTTGACACCCAAAATAGTTAATAAGAAACAAGCAAAAGTCCATGGATTATCCTTTAAGTCGAGCTGGCATGTTTTATTAATGTGCTAGTAACCCAAATAACATACGTTTTTCAATTATTTGTGATTGGAACAACACCAAACTGTTCTTATTTTCGTGACCAGTACTTTGTATTCTGATGCAAAACGGGAAAAGCCTACTTTGCTGTTCTGTTATAACTCTGTATAATATCAGTTTACCGCACTCTATCATTGATCATTTTTGTGTACGTACTGAAGGTAGTGTTGATCTCCAAGACATTACTACTAAACATCTGAGATAAGTGGTAAAGTTGTAGACGTCGATTATCCATGTTTTTAACAATTCACAGTGACTTCCAGTAAATATACTTTTCAACGAAAAATGTCCATGTTTTGAAGGAAGATTTACAGGTTGATATGCTTCAGACCTAAATTCGTTAAGTATAACTCAAATGTACAACTGAAATAATGAAAAGCCCATTATATTATGTATACAACAAAATCACCATAGTGTAAACTCTTTCTCTATTCAGAAAAGGAACAAGTAACCTGGAAAATGTAATAGATAACTAATCCTCTACCAAATGCATTTTTATTAGACTAAAAATATTAAATTTATGTTTCGTTAGTTTATGTATAGAACGAAAGGAATCAATAAGTTCGTGAACGTAGCAAACAGATATTATGACCAATACCAATGCAAAGATACCGTCTGACGAATATATAGCATTCAGAAACATTGCGGAAATATCTCAAAGTCAAAAATTTCAGCAAGAGAGCGACGATTAAGTTTTGGCTTATGATGCAGGATGAAACCTATATAACTAAAGAGTTTTGACAACTTATTCCAGTAAACTTTTTCACAAAGAAATACAACTTAAAGATCCTGTGAAGTAGATTTACAAAAAAATTCTGACAGCAAAATAAAAGAGGCACTTGTTACTGTAAGAATGCCAGATACTTACTAAAATGTCAGAGAACAACTGTGGAGTCATCCTTAGATTTAAGCGTTGAATTAGTGAGCTTTGGAAATGTGATAAGACATTGTGAAATTCCTTGTTCATTTTGTCTTCTTTTAGAAAGGACAAAACTTCTGGGCTAATATCACTTCGATTAACTTTCTTAGCATTTATAGCATGCCCACCCTTAGATTTCCAGCGAACTGTCGAATGCACAATTGAATTGAATGAAAATACTGGACATAACATAACTCTTTCCCAAACCAATAAGTTAAAAATATTGAATGAGAAATTGCCAATCTTGTGAAACGACAATAGGCGATTCATGATTATTATGATACTTAATTATTTTCACTGCAAAAAAATTAGAAATAATTGAAAATAATTAGTAAAAGTCGATTGGATCAGGAAGTAAATGTACCAAAATAAGGAAATCACCTTGTGAAAGTAATATGAACAAACAGGATAGAAGCCTATCACAATATCGCCAGAATGATTAAAGCAGGTCAATAGAGAAATGCAAGATTTATTACTTCCAAAAAATGATAAGTTAATGCGAACACAACTGTAGGAAAATCTGAATTTTAATCGTTCTCGGTCTATTGCAATTCTTCACTTAAACTTTATCTATTGTTTCACTTAGACTTCGTAAAATAATTAGTCTCTTTAAAAATTTAAAACTAAATCTATAAAAAACAAAATGCATCAAGTCTTTATAAATCAACGCATTGTACATCCAATATATATATATATGACGAGTTATTGTAAACCGATTGATTTATTTGTGCCAATATTTAGGCTTACGACTCTAAAACATAATTAACAATTTTTCTTCGAATTCTACTTGGTTACTAAACAATTTCAAGCCAAGACTCGTTGTAATATGCCTCACCCCACGGGAATCTGTGGAAAAAGAGGAAATATGCATTCTTTCGAAAATAATATTAAGATTTAACTATAATCTGAAATGAAATGAGAAATCTGCGATTATTATTGAATTACTTATAAACGAAACTGAAAAGTTCCACTTCCTACTGGTTAGTTTCTTAGGTAGTTGGAGGTAAATACAAGAAATGTCAGCAAATTCACTCAGTAGCAAGCAGTAATGACAAATTACGACACTGATACATTTGAACTGGTTAAAATGTGGTTTACCTTTACTTTTTGTCTGTTAAACGGACAGTATGACACTTGGATACTTTTGGACGGTTTGAAATGTCGTTTCTTCATAACTAACATACGTAATATGTATTTCTACGGTTGATTACATTCAGGCTGTTTCACACGTCCTTTTGACACGAATTTGGGCTGGCAGTAATATTTTTTATACAGTACATAGCTGTGTCTAACAATGGAATCAAATGTCTGCTTGATGACATCTAGATGATCATTTATTTAATTTATAAACAATACCTATAAAAGTAGCCTTGCTGAACCTCGGATTTTAGACCTTGCCTCTGCGTGCACAATGTCAAATGTTGCCCAGTATTTTGGTTTACTGGGTCAAGAGCCAATCAACATTAAATGGGCCTGACTGTGTCTTGTCTAAGCAAGGCATAAATTTCAGTCGTCACTATATTTTATTGTTCTAGGTGAGATATATTTTTGTACTAGCCTAAGGAGGGTAGTAGCCGATTTGCCAGGTGCCTTTTCGTAATGTCCTTTGTTTAATACTCTATCCCATGAACCGAAGGGCTACAACCATTAGAAAAAGTATCCATTTACTCAGTTTCCTTAGACTTGCCGTCCCCTGTCATACTTTCCTTTGTGGATCAGTGTTTCGTCGATTTCGACGATTTTTCTTGGTCCTCTATATTGAATTTGTAAGGGAACTAATAGGCCGGAACATATTTCACAGCAACATTCAAACCACTGAAATGCGGCCTTTTCAAAAACATCAGGGAGTGAAGTAGCCGTTGTTACTTTAGTCCCAGTGACCCATTTGATAATTAAAACCAGGCTTTCTTTTAATTCACGTCTAGAACGAACAAAAGAGGAATTCGTTTTGATGGACTTTACACCGGCATTCAGTACAATGAAAGCAATATCCACCTCTGAACTCTCTCCACGGGGTGGGCATCCATTTTGAGGGTTTGGAGGGAGGTAATGTTGTGGTTTTCTAAATGCAGAACTGGGCGACCATTTTTGGCACACTTATTACAATAACGACAGACAGAGGAGCTCAGTCCGAATCTGAACTATTCAACAACTTAGCTAAACTTCTAGGCTCAAACAGAACACACTGCACTGCATATCATCCCCAAGCGAATGGGATGGTAGAACGGTTCCATCGTCAGCTGAAGGCCACTCGTATGTCTCATTCAAACCCCCGTCAGTGGACAGGATTCCTGCCACTAGTTATGTTGGGAATACGAACAGCTGGCAAAACTGACTCACAATGTTTAGCAGCAGAACTAGTTTTTGGGACCACTCTGAGACTACCAGGTGAGTTCATAAGCCCTCATACTGACAGTAATATGCTAGATTTAGAAACTTACGTAGATCAACTTCGGGACTAAATGTCTAAACTTAAACCAATTAATACTCGTGAACAATCACGAGCGACATTTTCGCCTGAGGATCTAAACAATTGCTCGCACGTCTGGATAAGATGTGACAAAATAAAAGAACCACCTAGCCCTCTTTTCGAAAGTCCATTCAAAGTTATTTTAAGAAAAACTAAGTATTTCGTGATAAAAAAAAACAAGGATACCTCGACTCAGTAAATATTGATAGGCTAAAACCGGCTAATCTAGATAATGAACCACCACATATGTTATTAGATCGTTTGCCTGACTAAACAAACACGGGATCAACAAGTAAAAACGTAAAGGCTGCAAAAGTGACTAAAAGCGTTAGATGAACACAACCGATTATTCAGGCACGGATGTCCACAATTTTAGTTTCGGCCTAAAAAGTAATCACGTAGCTTCCAAAATCTTTGAGTTAGTAAATATTAAAATGTGAAAAAAAGTAAAATAAAACAAAACAAATTTTAAAAAGAAAACAATATTTTTCTCTTTGTCGACAAAACGTTATTGGAATAGTAGTAGTTCTAAGTATTATTCTACCCACTTCTCCTCGGACCTTGGCTTTTGATGTATGAACAGTATAGTCACTTTATTTTTTTAATATGGAATACTTAAATAATATATCCTTAAACAATTTGTCGAGCAATATAGGTAGCAAACCTATTAACTGAGGTAAGTCACTAAGGAACGAAAAAACTTCGATTAAGGTAAGTGTTGTGAGCAAGCTTCTCCTGTGGAACTAATATTTTTTCTAAACTTCTCCACAATCAGTAGACAGTGAGAAAGTTGAATGGAATCGTTGAACAAAACCACATAGACACTTTAGGTCACACAATCAACCCTAACAATAAGGATGAATTCCGAAAAGAACCCAGGCGGGTTTCAACGTTTTACTACTTGATTTACTGCACAAACCACACTAGTACTTGACATGTATATATTTTAATTAAACTAGCCATATATACTTCATATAAACCACTACTAAAAACGTGTTCTTATTAAGATACATATTACTAATAGCATTATACAACATACTATACGAAAAAGTATGTTATTTTCAGGCTAAACATATTAAACTCCGTATCGATTCGACATTTATTAGTTCTAATTACTTTAACCACAGTATATAAATATCACTAATCTAACTACAGTAACTTATTAAACGCCTATAGTATATCTAGCATCTTCCAACATGACATGTCATATCTAAGATTATAAATTCTGTTGTTAGCTTTTCCAATCTTTTATATTCCATATGAACTTACGCGACGAACTAAAGTACATATACGTTGTACTGGCATTTTACTACAGAGATTTCACAATTTTCCTTTCTGTTTGACTAAACCTCGAATTTGTCACTAAACCCATCTCAGTAGTTACTGCAGAGTGTATTTGTTCTTATAAATTTAGCGGTCATACCAGTTTCCTTAAAAGATGTTCAACATAGTCCAGGTACCGCATCTAATATCCCTGAATCACCAATACAAAAATTTGAGGAAATAATTATTTCATTTTTTTCACTAGCTTATCGCAAACCAACACTACAACTAGCTACCCATAATAATTTCTGGGTACAATCATAAAGCCTTGTCATGACTTAGCAATCACATAATACGATTGATAAAATTAATGAGACTATTAATAAACCAGGTCGATAAACCTATTTAAAATAATCATTAAATACTGCGGTTTCCCCACAACTTCATACAAACAATTACTATGAGTCCATACCATTGTCGTAGACATGGGTAAGGAATAATACTTCCCATAGCTAAAAATCTATGCTCTCTCAGAAAACCACATAGTTTGCAACCACTTTATCGACATTCGAACACTTAATTGACTAAAGATATCATCCAGTACTGTACTGATAAGCTTACTACATTGACTGTATGGTTTTCATTGATGTGTAGCTTAGTCTGACCTTAATAAGCCATAGCATTCTCATTTTCTCAGTAATTTTTTTTCCTAAGCATTTGCTGTAATTTCCAACCCACCGTTACTAACCCAGCCGTCACATGTTCAAGGTCGCTTAGTTGATCTGACATCTGGCAAGTTCACGCGGTACTTTCTCAAATATTCCTGCTTCATTTTCTTACCCTCTGTTATTTTCCAAGCTCTGGTCACCGTTAGGAGGTCAGGTTCATCAAGAATTTCACCCTCACTTGTGGGACAATGTAAATACTACAAGATTAGATAACAAGTTCAAAAAGTAAATGTCATTCACGTAGTATCGTTGATTACTGGTAGACTGTTTGCCCTTAATTGAATGTCAGGCGCCAGACGAGCTAATAATTCTGCAGTAAGTTACAGTGGCGGAACTGAGATGATTTTGTTTGACATGTTGATCGAACCGACATTCCTACGAAAGTAGATTCTAAGCGGAAGCTAATGTAGCAGCTTAGGTTGACTTGTTAAAAGTTTGCTTCAAACCTTAAGCATACGCCAAAAAAATGAAGCCCAAGTATTCCTTCACTCCCGTATTCTGCATAGGGATTATATTTCCTATCATATATTGAACGTTGAGTGGTTTTGTGTGTTTGAATGACTAGAACCTCGCTTCACTGTCTTCTGCCCACGCTGAAAAATAAAGACCTAGTCCATAATAATCAGATTTCTTCTGTCGCTAGAACGGAACGTACCTAGGCGTTAAAAGTACAGTGTGGTGAGATTTATTGGACAATGTAATTTAAGCTGATGAACCCATATAAACACAATCTGTCTTTAGACCTGGATTGAAATTCAAGATTCCTCTGATATCAAGACCTTTCGGGAGGACTGAGAAAGGATAAACGAATGGGCTCCAGACACCTAGCCTCCTCGTAATACCAATAAATGTAAAATGTTAATGTTGAACTGTGGAGATACATTCTTGATGTGCACACTTGTTGAGAACAGTATTACTCCTACCTCAGAAGATGAACCTGGGTATAACCGTATATGATACTCTGGGGGCATCTGCCCATTAACGTGCCGCAGCCGATAAGGCCTATTAAGTTTTGGGGTTTCCGTTCAAGACCCTGGGTGGTTTGGCATGGGCATTCCTATGTCTACAATATTTCTTTAAGACAGCGCCTCGATAAAGGCTAATATGTCCCACTATTTTAAGGAGGATATAGCTATTCTGGAAGGAGTCCGAAAAAGTAACCAGAAAGATAGTGGGGCTAAGAAACAAACCCTAATGAAAACGACTTAAAGCACTAAAATTGCATCCTGTACAGTACAGAGGGGTCGAAAGGTAAGATCTTGATGTATCATGCAGCCCATAAACTTATTCACCCCAACAGTTCACCTTTTAGATTCAGTCCAAATCTAAACCCGTGAGTATATCCTTATAGGATAAAACACGAAAGAACGCACGAGAACATTTGCTCTAGTTTATTGCTATCAGGATAGGTAAGCTAAGGAACTATCTACCAAAAAAATGATTTGCTATATCTTTCGCCAAATCTTTCGAGAGAAGGCTTGACGCATATCTTAACTTTGTAGGCAGTGATCGACAATACTTCAAAAGCTGCTCCCACTCTTAACTTTTAATTTAACTTTCTTTCTTCTCAGTTTGAGAAGCAACATAACTAGTATTGCATTATCAAAAAGCAAGAATACTCCTACCATTTAGACACAGATCGCATGGAATAACGGTCTGTTACTTCTGCAGATCAAAGTTAAAGTTCAATAATTTCAGGACTTGTATACTTTTTAAACACTAGTGGATTCATGGGAGCCTCATTTGTTTTTGAGAGTATCAGCTTATACATTGTATATTTTTATGTCAGTGTGTAACTTAAATGTGTGATTGAACACAATTTAGGAATCTGCAGCCTGGTTGGTTCCTTATCACATATAGCTGTGACCAGTTGAAAATGCATTCCGACTTTCCTTTTGACATCTCATTATACGAGTATCATGTCTACTTCATATGCGTATGCAAATAGAGTATTCACAGGAAGTTAGACGCGTTTCGGGAGCATAGATATCAAACTTAGCATAAAATAGAGATAATTACACCGTGGCGAATTATACAATACTATGTTTTGAACGACCGAAATAAATTAGTTATAGTCTATTGTTGTTTTGGCTGGACAGTTCGCTAATTTAGAGTCTGGCCAGTATAACACAACTGGTATTTGGTTGAGGTGATGATAGACCGTTATTAAACCTGTTTTTGGCTGTCTTCCCTCCAGGAAAGATGCAAACCATTAGTAAAGTGGGTCTTTGACTCTGTATGACTTAAGTTTAATGACCAGTCGCTTATGAGGGACTTTGAAGTCGAAAAATAAACTGGACACTAGGAGCCCTTTGTCCCATTGTGTCGTTATGTCATCTAGATAGCCTACCAATCTTCTCATTCGATATTAGTTGCTTGGACTGTTCATCATAAGAAATAACTGTTGATGTGAAAGCAATGTTCGAAAATAAAGTGTTTGGTCGACGATTTTTCAGTTAGAGAGTTTTAGTCCATAAGAAAAGTAAATTTAATACAATCATAGATTATTATTATTATAATTCTGAAATTTGTCTGCACTCACTATGTTCATTCAGGAAGTCAACAAGTTTGGTTTCCGTCTTTTAAATACATTTACGTCGTTTTTAAATGTGCATTTGGTATTAAAAGATCCCGTGGAATCGGTCGGAGAAACAAACCGTAAGATGAACCATTACTCTTGCATGTTTAGGTCGAAATTCATAGAATGTAAACCTATGTTTATGTTACATTAATAAGTATATTATTCGTTCCTATATCATGATGCACAACCATGCCTGCATGAAGTCCTCTAATAAGTGCCACCCGTGGTTTTGACGTTTGCCAGAGAAGGAAAAGATAAACCATCCAGCTTTCCGACAATCAATATCATTTGCCGAAATTATGGAATATGTGAGGGTCACGTATCACAAGGAGCTAATAGTTAGTGACATATGAAATATGATGTCAAAAGTTACCGTTGGTGTGTCAAGAGGATTTCAGATAAGTTCACGGACATCCTTGTTGCTATATATTGCTAGCACATCTAGGGATCAGCACTTTTAATTGTAGTCGTTGTCGCTGTTACGATTTGTTCAATCGACGGTTGAAATTATGCTACAGTATTTGTCAAATCAACGACTGAATTGCTATGACTGAGCAGTTACTGGAGTCCAGAATACTATTGTTTTTTTCTACTGACCAAGTGCTTTTAATTAATCGAGTATCGATGTTGGTTATTATCCCCACAACCCAACGGAATGATAATAATAATAATAAGTGATCAGAAGACGAGTAATTACTTTAACGTATATGATAACAGCGATGACGATAACGATAGCAATAACAGTAGTCTAGACTAATACAATAAATATACAAAGTAATTAGAAATGTACTTCTGAATAATAATAACTCCAACGGTAAAACGAACGTCCGCTCAGTCGTACCAGAACCAATGGCTGCTAACAATGGAACTAGATCCAACTGGACAAAATTTAGTCGTACCAAAGTTCAACATCTTTATTAACATTTTATACACACTTCTGACGTAAGTGTCCCAACGAACTGCGTTACTCTGTTTCCGAAGCTGTCCAAACAATTACTGCAAAAGTGATCAACACACATAGGAATAAAAGGTTGATTTTTCAAAGGTTTAGTAAAAGTTTAGCAATGCTGGTATTTGCAAAGATTGGAAACTATACGAAAAGGAATTCTGAGAAATAAGAAATACGTTTTCTTATTTTCGCATGACCTGGTGTATATTTCTGTTGTCTGCAGGTTTGATAATCATCTCATTCACTGAAGATCTCTGCTTGTACCATCGAATATTAGCGAAATGCCTATAATAAATGGTTTATGCTTAATAATTTCCTTTCGTATTTCCGTATTTACAGTTGTACGGAGTGGTATGTATTAGGGTTCGTAGTGTGCAGTAAACAGTATTCTAAATCACAAGATATTCGCCTTCTGTAGTTTACGCACATTAGTGTGTTTCTAGCAATAAGCTTAATGGCTTCTACTAACAGATTACTCGCCTTGATCCTCGAGCCCGATTCTTATTGAATTAATAAGTGAGTGGTGTCATCTTAGGCACAAGTTACACCAACTGCCGATAATCCGCGTTATTGTTATTCACAATCAAAATATTATTGATAGAGTGAAGCGTGTCAACACTTATTTAACAAGTCCCATGTGTTGTTTAATTAGTTAGCTCTGTGCACAGATTATTACGTGTCAGGCAAGTTGATACTAAAAGAATCTACCATAAATGCGAAGATATATTTGAAACGAATACTTCTTCCTAGTTAACAGCCTATTGAGTAACAACTTTGGGTGACATTTTAAAACGTAATCTTTCTCATGTGATATGCTCTAATACACGATTTCCAAAGAAAGGCTACGGAGATGTCGTAAACATTAGCATACATCCACTATACGATTAACAATTACCTTCCAGTTTTATATTCGCTATAACAAGTTAAAATGAAAAGCCGCATTAAAATATGTGCAAGTAAATATTCACCAGTATATGGAATGAATCATGGAACTTTAATAAGCTTCAATTAATACAAAGTAACATGATTTCTTTCACTGCTAATCAGCACAGTTATCTGTCTCTAACATCCGGAACTTTAAATAACTGCACTCGCTGCTTGATAAGGATATGCCATCACAGTTTAGTTACAACTGAACTCCGACAAACTATGAATATGTTGACCGAAAGTCGATATACATCAGTAAACAGCTTCTGGATCTCAGTTGTCGATGCAGCGTAGGAAATAGAAACTTTAGTTTCGAATTGTTGAACTTTCTACGCACATTTTCATCACTCGTTAGTAACTCTGTCAAGAATCCTCCAAATCGCTCCAAGAATGACTTAGTATTTAGTGATAATTTGACCATCCATCAACATTCTTACTATAATCTCATTCACTCTACTCGTATGAGTTCTGTGCTTAGCAGGAACTTGGTAAGTTTAAACTCCTCAAATGTGTAAAAGCAGGCCACCACAGCACTATCTGAGAATGTAAATTAAAGATGTAGATTAGAGTTACACAACCATTGTATACAAAATATGAACATACTACATCAATGATTCATAGTTTGTTCGCTACAAAGTAAAAAGGGTATAAATCATGCAGAAAAATTCGCAATCATGTCAACCAGACTCAGATTACATAAATGGTCTTAGATGACGTAATTACACTGCAGCTCGTTCTTAACGATAACAAAATGCAATCATCATCATTAATAAAACTCATAGTGACATAATTCAAAACAAGGAAACTCTATATAAATTATAACCCCAAAAATATAAGCCCTATGATTCTGTGACAGCTACGCGATTTAATGAAATCAGCAATCATGTAGAATACCATAACATGCATTTACAGTTAAAATATATCAGCTAGTGTGTGTGAATTTGAACAATAGCTGATTCCCGTTGATTACAGTAACAGCATGACAATTGATTACGATATCACGTAAACACCTAAGATGCCGAATAATCAGTCTCCAACTAAATGTTACATTTTGTTCAAATTCAACTCCACCTTAAGATTTCCTAAGTAAGATAGACACCATGTAATTAAAATATATTTGTTTATCTGTCTCAATGTATCGCCTCAGTTTCGAGTGGCAAATGGAAGGAAACGCTTTGGTTTCTTGGTTTCTGTGGCTTCTTATTTTCAATGTCTTCTTTGATGATGCACACAAAATCAGTTTACCTGCAGTTGAAAAATTATTTGAAGCATTTGAAAATGGATTCGATCCTGAAGTGTATCAGAATATAGTATGTTATAATTATATTTGCGGCTAATACTGTCAGACAGAAATTATAGCATCTAAAGGATACGATACACAAGAGCACTATGTAACTACTCAAGATGGGTATATTTTATGCATCATTCGAATTTTGCCGAAATGCCGTGGGGTTTTGGGTTCGTGTCACTATGAACAAACTTTCATTTTCAATCTGTATAGATAACCCAAAAGTTGTATTATTGCAACATGGACTTCTAGATTCTGCTCACACTTGGGTCAACAATCTGTCAAACGAAAGTTTAGGATTTATACTTGCTGATAACTGCTATGATGTATGGCTTGGTAATAGTCGTGGAAACACTTATTCTTCAAAACATCAATTTTTAAAACCTGACAGTAAAGAATACTGGGAATTTTCATGGGATGAAATGGGTAAATATGACCTTCCATCAACAATATTATACATTCTTAATCACACTAACGTTAAATCAATCAGCTACGTCGGACATTCCCAGGTCAGTTTTGTTACTTATTATCTTTGACCTGATTTTACGCACCATAATTTACAAGTTGCTTTCAAAACAATAATTTATTAAGTAGGTGAAGACTTATTTTGCATTAGTTAACGACATATTAGATTAATTTTTGATAATTATACACATCACTTTAATGCTGTCGTGTTATTCTTAAACTAAATATCCCATAGTTTTGAAAATTAATTGTTTCTATGCTCTAGCCACAAGTGACAAAATATAATCCAAAAATATTTAAATTCCTCTTTGATGTAAAACAAAGCTTTTACATTTTATATGATACCAAAGCAAATCATGCATCACTAGGTGGAGGAACAATAATTGGACACAAGTGTAGACAAGCTTCGTACACTATTGAAATATATGATAAATATATTGGTTTACAAATGTGATCCAGTTCGTGGAAATTGGAATTACTCATACTTCTGAGTGTAAGAATTTTTAAAATGTATATAATGAGAAATTTTTTGTATTTTATTTACTGTTAAACAATTAAACATAAATAAATAAATAAATAATTATTCTCATTATGTTTAAATAAAGACATGAAAGCAAAGCATGTCATCACTAATTTACTATTTAGAAGTACTAGTTTATTTGCTACTCTTTAGATTTTGCTAACTATTAGTTGATTCATCTCACTCAACACACTATGTGGCCTATGTTCGAATATTTGAAATGATTATTAGCCGCGCTATTATTTCTACCAGATTCTGACCACTATATTTGTTGAAATTGTTAATTTTAATATTTTACAGATATAGCGCTAGTAGTCTGTGGGTTTGTAAAGAGTAACCAACAGACCTGTCTGGTTAGCGACCTGATACTTATACTCTGTAGTTTTAACTATATGTAGTTAAAATACACCTATTTATCGGTTTTTGGATGCTATTTTAAACTTATAAGTGGCTTGAATCTGATAACTTATTATAAATAAAAATTAACCCCTGTGATAATTTATGCCCAAATCAGTATTACGAGTTTATCATGTTATGGAATATTTGGGATACATAGTTTCACTAAATTGCTCTTTTTTCTTTTATCATTTTGAAAACGTACACACAATTATTCTAAATAAAGTTCAGAAAAATGAAACAGAGGATACATGTAAATAATCAAAACTCAAACAAAGGTTTATTCATAATACAAATCTTTACAGTATATAATAACCGGCATTTTGTGTCGACACTCAAGTATATCTTGTCTCTCCAGTCTGCTAGCAATCGTACGGTATTTAATCACTTATTAAGGATTCGTGTCTACTGACTAGTGGCAACTCATCAATCAGTACCCAACCCAATCCAAGGGTATGACAAATTAGTACTACAGAGTTGTTTGCTGGACTTCAAATATTCATCAACAAACATATTTGTGGTACCATCAAATATCTAAATACATGGTGTATTCAACACCGCGTCGTCTCTTATAAGAAGTCCAAAGGGGCGAAACTTGATGGGGAACAGAGTAGACTAATGTGCAAAAAGCCACAAATTGTAATAAAAAGTATCCAGTAGAATCCAAACTAAATATCCTGACTACATAACGAGTTATATAAAAATCTTTTCTTGATATTGGCAAAACATGCATTAGCCAACATTAATCAGGAAAATTTATACAAAAATATGCAACATTCAATATAGTATTACATAATTTCTAGAAGTCACCAATAAAAGCCAGATTTTGTATAAAACAGAGTGCTGAAAGATGTACTTTACGAATGAGTGCCATGCCATGTCCTGTGAGCTACATTTGAATTAATTTTTAAGTTTAATCATTACTCTGGATGACATTATTATTATTTTAGTTGTTTGTATTCATCACAGTATGATCTTGATAGGATACCACTGAAAACAATGCTAGGACAAAACAGTCATCTATTTACTTTTGGTTTTTGGCGGTACCCAACCAACATCAGCCTGTGACGAATACAATCAACTAAACTTAATATACGTCTTCATATTACCGTCCCAATTAAATTATCATTACTTACTACATTTAAAAGCGTGCTTCTCAGTTATTCCATTATTGGTAGGGCATTTTATTTTGGCAGTTTTGTTTTTGGTAGTTATCTTCATATATTTCATCGGCGTTATTCATTTATTGTAATTGTTGTTCATATTCAGCGACTGATCTCCGACCACCTGGTTAGCTTACCATTTTTATATAGGTTGATAAGTTGAAGGCATATGGTCAACGTGTCTGTTAATTGTTTCGAGAAGTTCTAGGATATTTTTGGTTCCTCTAATAAAATATTTTAAGATTTTTAATTAACTTTATGTTAATAGCTATCAAAGTGCATCCGGATTAGTGACATGATAACATGTCATCTTATTGGCAATCTGTGATCATGTAAATGTAGGTAAAATATGCTTTATTTTTGTCCGACGTTACGTTGTTGTCCAAAACAACACTAATAATCCTGTAACTAAATCATCCATCTCAAAAAATAAATACAATGCAACGGGATGTAATGCGATCCAGGCGTTTAATAAAACCCCACGGCACATAATGTAGCGTTTCTCCTTGAAGTTTCGTTTCACTAGCTGTTTAGAGATGATCCATATGCAAAAATATTTAAGTATGAGTAAGTGACTGAGACAGTATCAAACGAACCCTTGCAAAAGGAATTTCTAAAGCCTTAGATGTGACGAGAATGCAACGGTTTATATATCCAATACTATTGACTATCAAAGTCAGACTGCTATGGCTAGATGTTATTGACTAGTTTCATTATTAAATGTGGATGAATTCTTAGTTATTGACTCACTTATTTTACTGTTTTATTACTGACATTTATGTATACATTTCTTCACTCTGAGTGTATAACGTAGCTTCAAGGTAGACTAAAACTACTACTAATGGCTTGAATATTTCGGCATAAAATAGTTAAATCTGTTCGTCTTAGTTGTAACTGTACATAACCATTTATTAATCAAGCATTATTGTGCAAAATATAATGAAAAACTACTAAGAATTACTGACGAACACATTCAATATGGTTCTGAAAGTTGCATTTTGAATTTGAAGTTTATATATATGTAACCGCGGTAGAAAAAGATTAAAAGTATACTACTTAATTCTTGTGTTATGTATATATATATATATATATATATATATATATATATATATATTGAGTTAAAGGTAATGGGTAGGAAATAAGTCATTACAGTATGGGATTATTACTATTGAGTTTTTCGGATAATGACTTATAACCTTCAACATATTTATCAAATAATAACGGTGATTAATGTCTGGATTGTGACTAGTATGTTATTGCTTTAGCTCAATTAAAAGATGGCCATTGACTATGCAATTGTAATAAAATATAAACAATATATATTAAAATACGCTATCTTTAGAAAACAACATCGTCAGGTGAATCATTATTATCATTGTGACTGATTGTATTTTTGTTTATGTAATCAAATTACCATCAGTTAAATAAATAATATTTACTTAAATAAAGAAAACATAACTAACTCATTTCTTCCTAAGATGAGGTAATTAAAGTTGTTTATGTTAATGCTGTAATTTATTTTGAACTTTTACGTTATTCAAATTAATATGATGTAAACGATGACTTCAAATATGAAATCATATTGACATTGTTGTGTGATATACTTAAAAAAAAATATTATGTTATTCAATAAGTTAAACAAACAAATAATATTACTATTCACTGATTAATTTGTAGCAATTAAAGCTTGAATTAAAGCTTAGCATTACAAACTGAGAATGATTATATAATCGCCTTAAACAAAGATAGATTAGATAGCTCTTTTAACATTGTGCGACACTTTTCAATTGTGTTTATTAACAACTTGACTAAAAGATTGAGAAGTAGACATTGAAGGTTCTTATCAAAAGCATGAATTTTAAATCATTTAGTGTTTATTAGATGGTTTATAATACAGTTATTTCGCACTGTTGTACCTATTGAAAGCTGTTACCGATTGAAAACTTTACTAACTCTGTTTTCTTATTAGAGCCCCTCATAAAAATGTAGAGTTCCATGAGTCGACGGCCAGATGAGCAGACTATGGACTAGGCTCTTATCATGATCTATGAAAGTCGTTGATACAATCACCAGTGGGTTCGTGGATATGTACTCCTGAAATGCTCCATACTAAGATAAAACAAATGTCGTGTACTTACTGGTTTTGAATGATTTTTTAATTAGCATCAGTTAATGTAAGAAATCTTATTGTTCTTTTTACTGAATTATCACATAAAGTTCAACATATTTTAAGCTGAAAACATTAGTAAAATTGTAATAGACAAATTCCAAGGCAAATATAAATTATTGTAGTTGATTGTTGTAATGATCGAATATGATGACAAGAGTTGACATGAGTAAGACAACCACTCAAAAAGTTGATTTTTTATAGTTTGGGATACTTCGGCAGTCAGCACTCACGACCCGATCCAGGAACTGACGCTAAGTTCTTCAAGATTTGCTAGGATTAATAATGGAATGATTACTATAATAAGTTTATACGATAAATACAATTTCGTCTTTATAAATTAAAATTAAAGTATTTAAGATAGGATATGAGAAATTGCAGTCAAAGCATAAATTTGATCAACAATTACATCATATATGAGATTATATAAAATATGAATTAGCAAAATGTTGTGGATCATAATAGCCTTCTTCATATGTTTACATGCTTCGTCGTAATAATATGAAGTAGAAAACAAAAATAGAGCAGTTATACTTCAATAATAAACAAGTTATGAAGTATTCAAAATGATGACTATTTGTAAATCAGTTCATTAAGTCCATGTCATCATCAAGTAAATATTGATCAGATAGGACTGGGCTAGAATAGATAACTGTTCTTTTCTACCGTTTGATGAACTTAGAATCTTTGAGATTTGTGGTAGATTATTGTTAGAATGATAAACAATGTATATGGCTCTTAAAAATTAAATGGACTAGAACAGTGCTACTAACAGTCTCATTCGATCAGTAGTACTAGTTTCATATACTGTAGTTTAAAAAAATGTATGAAATTATAAAGTAGATTATTTCACTTGAATCATTATTTTTTAATAATAAATGCGAGAACTGATAATAATTTGCTTTAACAAAGTTAAGAATTTTAAAAGTAGTATTTACAGTTTTACTAAAAGATTACCATTTTAAACTCTCATATTGATATTATATAAGTTGGATTGTGACTGGCAAGTGGAATCCAGGACGCGCGTATCGTCCTATTTGGGACTCATCGGCTGGATGTACCTGCATCCCAATGTTGATGTTTACACTGGGATTCAAACTCAGTTTGTTTCGTGTAGAACGCCACCGCGTTCACCACTAGACTACTACATCCAGCCGGTGAGTCCCAAATAGGAAGAAACGCGCGTCCTGGATTCCACTTGCCAGTCACAATTCAACTTATATAATACTTGTGAAAAATTTTGCTATATCGAGGCAATCCGCTCAGGATGCACATATAGAGACAGAAGCTGACCATCTTCAGTCTATAACGAATCAACGGGAATATACAAGTTGATCCTAATTTCATATTGATAAATTATTCAATAGTTATAAATGATCTCTTCTTCCACCTTCAAATGCTAATGAAACTCTATTAATCAAATTTCAGCGTAACTACACTATTTCCTGTCACTTAAACTAGTAACCACATTACAACTTGGTCGATAAAACTTGACAAGTACTAAGAGTCAGATAAATGCAATGTTTGACATAAATGAACGATCGAACAACATGGAACTGGGTAACGCAGGTTCAAATCACATATCATTACCCTTAAGACTACAGAAAAATCTTACTGTTTAATACCAACTACCTAAAATCATCTCACTTGAATAGTAAATTCATTATCAACAGGAATCCAAGAATAAATAAAAACGGAGAAATGTAAAGAAGATAACGGGTCATAATCATGATTACCATAGAAACTATTTTACTGATTGTAGAATAAGTGATAAGTATATTTTTATAAAAAGTAATTGAAAATAATGTTGTCCAGAATGGCAATGAATGCTTCAGAGGGCATGACATCACTGAAAGCATTCGTCCATCCGGTAAATTTACTTTAACACATTATGTAACATTTATTCAAGCTTGTTTCCTTGATAACTTCTCTAAATCATATTGTTAGTTAACGTTGATTCTAAGTATTCCATCGAAGGTTATTATCCAAAATCTACTATCCCTCATTTGCTAATGTCGTTTACTCATTCATCTTTGATTTTTTAACATGCCTTTTTAAAAACTAAGATGATTTTTATGGGGACAGGTGTTAATTTTAGTTAGTTGTTGTGACTAACGGAGTTCAGACTTGTCAGGAGTGAGAGTTATCACAAACAACAATGGACGATAGTTTCTTTATATCACTAATTGATAGAGATAAGAATCGTACGATTATACACTGGCCAGATTAGTGTCACAGAGAGCTGACGGTTCAACAACTTGTAGACTTTGAGTTCCCTTCCCAGGATGAACCGGGAGGTGGGTTAGGACAACTGCTAAGTTCCATTTTAGGACAAAACGAATCTTCATTGCGTTCTAGTTGTCAGTAGAACCTAACCAATATCAATTTGTGACGACTAGAAACAACTAAATTTGTCAAAGTTATTTTGTTAATTAATTAATTGGTTGGTTAACTATTTTATTGGCTAGTTAATTAGCTACTTAGTTAGTTGATTAGGTAATTAAATAGTTGATTAACTGATTGGTTGATTAGTAATGCATCTCGTTTTCCTGAACTACAAATCATACGATAATAATGAATAGTTCAAGGTAATTTGTATATGACAATATTTTTGAATTACACATAGCACCTATTACGCAACTCATGTTTTGTCTAATTATGAAGAATAAACAATGACAATGTATTTTCTACAAACCAATTGAATAACATCAAAAATGACTACATTTGAACATTATTCTAGTCTTGTTCATTAACTAGTTGTATTATTATTATTATTGGTAGTAATAGTGGTAGTAGTAGTAGTGGTAGTAGTAGTAGTGGCAGTAGTAGTAGTGGTAATAATAATAATAATAATAATAATAATAATAATAGTAGTAGTAGCAGTAGATTAGTTGTTATTGTACAAACATATATATATATATATATATATATATATATATATATATATATAATGGAATTGTATTTTATATTTTAGGGATGTCAAATTGCTTTAGCATGTTTTGATGAACATCCTTTACTACAGTCTTATGTTAATGTATTCATTGCTTTGGCTCCAGCTGTTTTTCTAGGC
Source organism: Schistosoma mekongi (assembly GCA_034768735.1). NCBI lineage: Eukaryota > Metazoa > Platyhelminthes > Trematoda > Strigeidida > Schistosomatidae > Schistosoma > Schistosoma mekongi. The sequence continues at coordinate 5,056,364 of CM068310.1, forward strand.
TCTATTAAGAGTCCTATACGTTATATTGCACCATATATAAAAACAGTTGAACCAATTGCTGAATGGTTTGGAAATGGTAAATTCTTACCATCCGGTAAGACTATGACATATTTAGCCTCGTATTTGTGCACACCAAATTACATACCTTTTGTTTGTAGAAATATAATATATTTACTTGCTGGATACAATGTCAGAAATACAAATGAAGTGAGTTATTTTGAAAAATATTACATCATAATGATTTTTTTTGTCTTTGATATGCATTAACATACATCATGTTTTGTTTTCATCTGTCTACATGAATGTTTAAAAGAATATTTAAAGGGAAAATAAACTATTCACCAATTCAAACTATGATACTTTGTGTTTGTTGGAGACGCTTAATAAAACCTGATTATATGCACAATCTACGTGTATTCTTTTGTATATGACTCTTAAACTTGGTTCGATCTTGATGGAACCGATTAGCTGAAATTAGGGATCAGGTTCTAAGATGTAATGTTTATCGTTTGAGAAGCCTAATTTAAATCAGAAATGAAGAACACTAAGAAGGAATCTAGCTAAACGTGTATCAAACTTGTATTGATTTGATTTCAAATTATTTTTAAAGGCACAGAATATAGACCAAATTTCCATGAACATTTTGATGATAATTAGAATGTATTTAGATCTTTCTGTTGATCTATTCGGCTGATAAGCCCCAAATAAAACGAAATAGACATTCTGGATTCCGTTTGCCAGTTACAATTGAACTCAAAGAATATTTTGATCGACATTTTATATAAGTTTGAAATAGAATTTGATATTTGGATTAATAAACAGAAAATGAAGAGGAATGATTATATTTTCTTTATCCAAACTTATGAAGTTACACGTTTGTAAAGTAATATCATATGAACAATTCACAATGAATAGTATCATTCATCTTCAAGATTTTGTTAATACAATGGAGAATGTTCAACTTCAGCCTTTTCCATGGATTTCATCTTAAAATTGTTTTAATATTAACACTTGATCAATTACTGAAATGAATTTACACGAATAAATACAGAGAACAATAACAATAAAACTGTTTAATCAATTCCTGTATATCTGCTTAAATGCTTACTAGTCTTAGGCTGTAATGAGAAGAATACATGGTTGATAAACCAATCAACTAAGTCTAGTATATATTTTTTAATGATTCGTTTATATACATGCAAAAATCAGATCATATAGTAGACCACAACACAAAACAGAGAGGTTATTATAGTAATCAGATGGAGAAACTACACCATGGATTAATTACAATTCATGAACAGAAAATGACACAACAACTATTGGTAAATCAAATAGGCTGTTAAGACGAAAACAATCAAAATAGCATAATAAAAACAAAATGTGTAATACGTATAACATTAAAATATACTGGATAATCTTGTCATACATACTGTTTATTCTTGTCAGACTTATTACATCATGACTATAATCAGGAATCATTAATAGTCTATAGTGTTAATTAATGCAAGATGCTTTGGAATATAATACAAAAAAAAGGTTACTATCATTTTATTTAAGAAGTAAGTATAACTTAACTGTTAATTCAATTATAAAAATAATAATTTTATTTGATTGAACATATCTGAGATTGATGTTGGCAGGGTACCATTGACAACAAGGGAGCACTGGACAGCTGTTTCGTTCTAGTGTGAAACTCTTCAGCAGTGCGCACCCACGATTCCACACTAGGGGCTTCAGGTTGACGCGAACGCCTAACCATTGGGTCAGCATCCAATGGTAGAATTCCCACTTCCATCAATTTGTAATATATCCAATCAAATAAAATAACCAATCTTTACAAAAATAACCATCCCAATTGAACTATAAATTATTCATTATTGTATTATTGAGAAATGAAAGTCTATAAATGAATGTTTATATTAATGATATAACCTTAGAGTAATCAATTGTTCTATATAGTGAATATTTCAATTTTACACATGATTTTAGACTAACTATTCATATTTAACTTGTATATATGTGTATATATTATCAAGGACAAAAAACATATAACGAATATACATATATATATATATATATATATATATATATATATATATGTAGAATGTAACATATTGTTGCTATGTGTTAAACATATTTCCAATCATTTCATTAATGATGTAAGCAACATGCAACTGTATACTAACTTTAGTTGATTTAATTTGTTATAGATAGATGTTGGTACGGTGCCATTGAAAAACAGGAAGCATTGGAGAGCTGTTTCGTTTTGTTAAAGTGGGAATTCTACCCAGTGGTATATAGGGTTAGGAGCTCGCCGTCAACCTGAAGCTCCTGGTAGGGAGTCTGTAGTGCACACTGTTTAAGAGTTCCACACATGAACGAAAAGACTGTCCAGCGTTTCTTGGTTTTTAATAGTACTTTGTCGATATCAATCTGTGACATATTCAATAAATCAAATTATTAATATTCACAAAAAAATAACCACCTCAATTCAATGTATGCTTACTGAGTATGTAAAGTTTTATGTGGACATATTTTGCTTATGGATGATTATCAATGGTGTTTATGGTAAAGCATTCACTGTGATATATTAAGTCCGTGAGTTACGTTTTAGATGAGGAAATAAATACTTACTACCACGGAAGAGACTAAGACGAAACAGCTGTTCAGTTCATTGTTATTTTCAATAGCATATTAACGAAATGAATGTGTGACTAACCTAAGGTCCTAGGAAGAAAATGTCTGGCTGACTGTGTAGAGGTGTGACGTCAGCAAAGTGTTTTTCTCTAGCAATCGAAATTTCAGCAATGCTATCTTCCCAAAGAAAACGGTGTGAATTAGAAAAGGTTGATGCTAAAATTGAACACATTACCTTACTTCACGGAATTCCATCTCTTCTGGCAAGGCCTTAACAGGTTAAAACGAGTTAACATCACTAAAATTTCTCTCTAAAGGCCGTGTGTAACTGACCTCAAGTAATTAATTCTCTGGCATTACCATCGCACTCACAGGCATTTAATATCGACCCTAACCCAGGTATGTTCAAAGAAGAATCTTTCCAACGAGTGACCAATCGCGAAGTGAAACCTTTCCCACACCCTTTTAGTATTCGAGATCACCTCATTCATAATCGAATCCCTCTTCCTCTAAACAGTTTCCATATTTTCGGTCCAAACCCACTTTTCACTTGTATTTCTTCCACATATGTTACTAGTGATTCGATTCCACGGAGCGGTATTCCAGGTCTTCTGAAGCCACGCTCTGTACTGCGCTTTGGGCCTTTTAATTTCCGAAGGCTTTGTCAAATTAGTCACCAGGTCTCGCTAGCTAATTAATGTTGTCACATTATTCCGTGTACCCGTATTAACTATTGCTCTAAATGTTGGAAGGCACATCAGCTTCGTGACTTTTTAAGGAACTCGTCTTTCTCCATGAGGTGTGATAACTCTACGAAATAAAAACACTCCAACTCCTAGGACAGAGTTAAAATAGTTTGAATTCTTCCTTCCATTCAGTGATTTTTAATAAAATTGTTTTTACGGGATGGAGTTTCTGACTCCACGTTTAACCCCTCTCTTTTTTGAGGGCTCGGGACCAGCAGTAACCATATAAACACTTCAGGTTGCGTTTACGTAGAATTATCAGTGAGTAATTTTGCTAGAGTTTAGAAGGAAAAGATAGGTAACGAGGTCTTTTTAATCCTGAATAATGAGTTAACCTTAAAATATTACTAACTACCAACTAATTAATTAATACAAATAGTCAGTTATGAATGATGTTCGAAGTGTTATGTTTGACAAATGATTTCATCCCTTTTTATAATCCAAAAATTATTTGTAAGCAACTTTGTCTACTATTAAGTAGCATAAAATAATCTTCAAAATTTATTGCATAATTCCAATCGGTTGATTAGGAGTAAGGTATCCAATCATGTCATTCGGACATATTGTCTCACCACAATTTTCAAGAGTGATCATTTCAATCTCTACTACTCAACGCCTAGGTCAGATGGAATAAATCATCGAATTAGCACTAAAACCATATTTTATAATAAACGCTGAGTAAAAATACCGTATCAGACATTAATGCAATGTGTCTCTAACAAGATGACAAAGAGGATGTATTTTCGATAAATAACATAGAATAAACAATACACTGAATATCAAAGTTGGACACCACTAGGCAGAAAGGGAAATTAACTTTTTTATTCCCAAGGGCTAGATTATTAAGTGCATAGAATTTGATAGATGAATTGGATAAGATTTGGAAAACACTTATAAATAATGAATTTTCATTAACAAAACATAGAATGAGAACAATAGGCCATCACTGTATCGAGATTTATGAGCATCGACTTTAAAATAGACACGAAAGCAGAAATCCTTAAAAACCAATTCGTTACATCACTGAAGAGATTACTTTATTCACAGAACCTAGGACAGTCTTCCCCAGCAGAAATCTCATCTGTGGTAACGTAATAGATAAAACACTGTTTTAAGCCTACTCATTGCATTTATGAGTTTACTCTTTTCTATAAGGTAACTTATATCAGTAGCACAAAGCCTGAGCCCTCTAAATAGATATCCAAGAAATATCCTGAATGGTTATCTAGAGGATGATGCAAATCGATCAATAGTTTGACATTTGAACATTTAATCAACTCTGATCATGTGATACCCCAAAGATTCAGTCTTTAAAGTCATTTACATAGTTAGAAGGACTGTTTCAAATGTAGTTCAGGTTAGAACATTAAGCATAACTGAGGCATTGATAACTTAACAATCCAAAAATTTGATCAATGAATTCGAAAAAAAGTATGTTAATTGCTTGATTTTACTATGGTCTTGATTTTGTAGTTCATTTTTTTAAGTCTTCTAATTTAATTTTTTGAAGTTATTATCACAACTTATTTTTCATTCTGTTTTTATATCCATCAAGTTAACAATCAATCGTTCCCTATTACTTTTATTAAATTTTATCCTGTTAAAATTGTTTCATCTCGATTAATATCTCATAGTGTTATGTTATCATGAAGTTAAGTGTAATTGGATGTTGTGGAGATTGTTGAATGTTAATCTAATATCATGAATTGGTCTGGCTTAGATAACCATTGATTATTAGGAAGCACTAGATAACTGTTTTGTTTTAAATTAAAACTATCAGTCGTTGGAAACCAACTCACTTGTCTAATCGTAAAGCGTTCACCGCATTGCCAAGGAGCTCTAGGTTTGACTCATTTTGAGGTTGTGGATGTTTACTACTAAAGAGACCCATAATGGAATGGAATATCTATACAGTGCTTCTTGGTAATCAATGATTGTCTATTTCTGACCAACTAGTAATATGAAATTGAGGTTCCTAAGTAACCAATATTGCGAAAACTTTATTTAGACGATAACTATTGCTAAATATTATCATCTGTTATATGTAAATCATTACAAAAGTTCCTGCTGAGGATAAGCTGTTTTGTCAATTCTGTAACTGTCCTTTAACCATAATTGGAAATAAAGACAGAGTTCCAGCATTCAGCTCATCTATTTTCATTATTCAATTAAACTACACATGTAGAGCTAGTTAAATAACGCGAACAGTCGTGAATATCTGTCATCAACATTCTAAACATCATACTGTCTGTTTACAATAGGATAATTCGAAACAATTATAAATTCCACAATCAGTTATCTAATTAATATTGAACACCAACACGATAACGATAATGTTTACTAAGTAATCTATTTTATCCCAGTCAATTTACTATAAAGCTAACGCATACTTTCATAACAAGCATCATAAACCATCAATATTTACTTCAACAAGCTAAATTTATGCATCTAAAAATAGTTTGTACAACCACCTTTATTGTCTTGCTCATCTTCATACTTGAAAATAGAGTACATTGTTAAATATCGTATTATTTCCTTCCCTTTCCTTCATTATTATCAATAGTTTCATACATTCTTTCTTATTTTACTCTTACGTAATTGTCATCCTCTTGTGTTTTATCTTATTTAAGTATCATGTCACAAATTGATATCAACAAAGTACTATTGAAAACCAAGAAACGCTGGAAAGTCGTTTCGTTCATTCGTGGAACTCTTCAATAGTGTGCACTACAGACTCTCTACCAGGAGCTTCAGGTTGACGGCGAGCTCTTAATTCTATATACCACTGGGTCGTCATCCATTCGTAGAATTCCCACTTTAATAAAACATGAATTAATCTATCTACATCATTTGTTTTCAAGAGAGCAAGAACAAATATTTCTGCAGAATAAGATGACGATTCATTTTATTTCGTTAGTTTCACATCAGCTGCATACAACCAAGGATAATATTTTACAAAATTAATATTTGATACAAAGTTTAACGTACTCATGAAAATGTTTGAACCTGGTTGAAATCCAACACGTTAGACATGTGAACATAATTAAAATGTTGGAGAATATGCTGTAACCATATTTATCCAATACAAGATAAGGTACCAGAAGGCAAAATAGAGATCAGAGTTAAAATGATTACATAATAAGAGGTGGTTGGAAATATTTTTGATAATATTGTGAATTAAGCTCAGTTGTCAAACTTCAAATGACCTAATTAAACACAAATCTTGAACTTAACCATCTAATTAAAAAAATGATGATGTAACGAAAAATGTGATCCAATAAACAAGTAATAAATGAATTAGGCAATGAAAATGACGACACATAAGTCAAGTTACCAGGGTAAAGAAAGGCTAATAAAAGTTTCTTTTTGGACACATAAATTTGGTTTCATCCGTTTAATTGGAATCGCTTCAGCATATTTGATAAGATTAGAAGTTTTTGTGTATTGAATACTTTGAATGATTTATTGATATCAATCTGGTGTCCTGTGTCAATCAAATGTTTATCGATTGCACTGTTACATGTTTTCATTCCTGTGAATCGTAGATTTTTTGGGGACATATTCATTAAAACGTAGGTAGGCCAACGAAATAAAAATGAATCATCATCTTATTCTGCAGAAATATTTGTTCTTGCTCTCTTGAAATTAATAAAGGGAACAAAATGTATGAAATACATCATTTATCACTACATTACTAAACTCATGTAATCATTTACATAAACACATTTAAATTTCATACAATTTATTCAGTACTCTTTAATTTTCAGTAATTATCCTATCAACGCCAATCTACAACAGATTCACTAAACTAAGTTTAACTAATATTATATAAGTTGGATTGTGACTGGCAAGTGGAATCCAGGACGCGCGTTTCGTCCAGCCGATGAGTCCCAAATAAGACGAAACGCGCGTCCTGGATTCCACTTGCCAGTCACAATCCAACTTATATAATACTTGTAAATAATTTACTATATCGAGGCAATCCGCTCAAGATGCACATATTATAGCAACAATGACTGACCAACTTCAGTATATAACAAATCAACGGGAATATACAAGTTCTTGCCAATACCAATTTGCCCGTTGCACAAGTGTGACTGCTTGGACTCAGTAGTTTTTATTGGCATATCAAAGGAGTATTAGTGTTATAATTAACAATTTTGAATTGGTTACGTAATTAATTACGTAATAATGAGTTGAAGAGAATTCATAAATAGTGAAAATACAAGTAACTTTTTTTTTTTAACATAATATGATATACAAAAAATAAACGAATTAAAGTTTTACATAGATGTAATAGATTTGAAATAAAGTGAATGTGTTCTGATTACGTAACTAGTCGAGATAAATGATGCTAAGGCCTCAATGTTGAAAAGTAAATAATGATCATAAATAAACAAATACTAAATGATAATAATCACTTACCAAGGCAGTTGAATGTTTATCACCGATCTATTTAAGATGAATAGGTCACGTTATAGCTTTCTAATTACAATGGCCTCAGCAAATCTTAGTATTACCGAAGTACTTTGTTTGTTTATTATTTTAAATGCCTCCATTGTGTCTACTTGCTAAGGTTTTCGAGAATTAAATAAACACCTTGATACCTGCTAATGAACAAAAGACGAGCGACACAATAACAAGTAAGCTAAGCTATTCACAGCTCCCCAGCCTAGCTAACTAGAAGAGGAAGTCCATAATCAGCAGAAGCGTTCAATTCCACAGTCAGCCTGGCAAACAGAATGACAATCACACATCTCATGCATATATATACAAAAAAGAGAGCGTCCTTGGAATGTTACAAATACCGTACTAAAATAAACAGTGAACCAATAAGATTTAGTGTCTCATTAAGTGGGAAACACAAACTGAAAATGAAAAGGGAACTTTTTGTCGCGAAAACGAGAAATTTAAATTTACACAAATAAATCACAAAAATAACAGGTTTACCAAGAGAATTCTGAGGATCTGACATCCCCAACACTACTACTTCTTTCGTGTTTACTAGGTGTCTAAACAATTGGGACTGATAAGATAGTGTGTCTTTTTAAGCCTATGTTTTTTGCAATATGTTAAAGAAAACATGAGTACATCTGACTGAGACTGACTAAGACGAAAAGCTCCTCCTAGATTCCGGTTGACAACCACAATCCACTTTAAGCAATACTTGTAAACAGATTCGTCTTTTTTATCTTTCTGAATTTGTGATATTATTGTTATGCAAGACATTGATACTTGATTGTTAACAATTTTTAGTGAATAAAAACTAATAGATAAAGAAATAGTTCTATGATCCATTATCGTTTTACTAAATAATAAGGAATAAAGAAGGTTCTGCTCTGCAATCTAAAATAGTCTCACTATACAACTTCTTGAAAACATCAACATTAGCAATCTAACAGCTACAATCCAATTGTTTTCAAAATAAATCTAGTCAGAATGTTGTTGTTGGTGTTGTTGAGAGTAACTAGACTAAACTAGTCACAATGGAACTTTCAATACTCAGCTTCATCTTATCATCTTTGTAAGTTTCTTTTCTTTGAATCACTTAATATTCTATTAATTTAACAATCCTTACATTCCTTTTCTGTTTATTAATGTGAAAATAGTTAAAATAAAATAAATTGTGCAGAATATGATACGTATTGAAATTGGATTGTGACTGACAAGCGGAATCCAGGAGTCACGTTTCGTCCTATTTGGGACTGATTGACTGGATGTACCTGCATCCCAATATTGATGTCCACACTGGGATTCGAACTCAGTCCGCTTCGTGTCAAACGCCACCGCGTTCACCACTAGGCTACTGTGTCCAGACAGTCACACTTGTGCAACGGGCATATATATATATATATAATTATGATAAGCTTGTAATAACGCTATATCGAGGCAATCCGCTCAGGATGCACATATGGCAACAGAGACTGACCAGTTTCAATCCATTACAAATCAACGGGAAAATACAAGCTTATCCTAAAAAGAATATGATACAATTATTTTATTTCATTGAGTTCTCATCAACTGCATTCAACTACAATGATACATAGATACTAACATACTTATATAGTAAAATTAGTCAAAAACACAAACCAATAATTAAGATGAACATGTATATTTCCGTTGATTTGTTATAGACTGAAGCTTATTAGTCTCTGTTGCTATATGTGTATCTTTAGAGGATTGCCTCAATATAGCCATTATTCACAAGTATTATTTTACTTGGATTGTGACTGGCAAGTGAGATCATTGATGCGCATTTTGTCCTATCTAGGACTCGTCGACTGGATGTACCTGCATCCCAATGTTGATGTTCATAGTGAAATACAACGAAACGCGCGCATTAGATTCCACCTGCTAGTCACAATCCAACTTAAATAATACTTGTAAACCATCGCCATGTTGAGGCAATCTTCTCAGGATACTAACATGGCCCCAAAGACTGATGAATATCAGTCCATGATAAATCAACGGGAAGATTCCATTACATTCTAATTATAATTGTTTATATCATTTTTAACTCTCATTTTGTTTATGTCATCACATCATCTTTTTTTAATTCTAATTCAAATGTTTGAACTTAATTTTACATCATTCTCGATAGTTTTTACCAGGATTTTACAGTGCCCCATTATGCAATCACTTAATCCCCTACCGCTGTTCAGACTAATTTTTTAATACCTTCTACATCATATACCTTCTAGCTGACACTTCTATCATCATTATGTATTTACAATTTCAAGTAGTTTCATGATTAGTGATTATTTTGACCATTTTCGCTACTCCATGTACTTTCTTATGCTTTTTCATATCAACTTCAACTGTTATTATGATCACCATTGAAAATTTTAGTTTCTAGGATAGTGTTCATTAGACATGATTTATATAATGAAATGAAAAATCTCCATTGAATAAGGGAAAACAATTATGGTGTATAATTGATATAATGTAAACTACGGTTGATTACGACATATGGAGACAGTAACCTTGATAGGAACCAATTACGAAATTACCCCAACACTAAGGCGATTGTTCAGTGCTCGCATGTCTGCCTTATCACTCCTAGTCCTTAGGGTGTATCGAAGAACACAAGATAAATAAGCCAACAATTAACCAGTCACACTCAATAATTCATTTATATACACAGAAAACCTGACTACACAGCAGACCAGTAAGAAAAATAATAATTATGTAAGAGAAGGGCAGTAATGACTAATAACTGAGGGATGGATGAAACAGATACACAGTTAATTAGTTGTTGTTGAATAGAAAATAGTATGATAACAGTTCATTAGTCTAGTAGGAGGTTAGAAGCTGTGAAAACATGACAATAATAATAAAATAATCGATTTATATGTACTCAAAATAAATGAAATAGTCTTCTAAACGTCAATTCTTAAAGTTAGGTATTCTTCTCTAATCTCCTAATGAAACGGATTTACATTTACGTGTGTACTTATATGCTAAACTGGCTTTAAAATATGTGGTGGTGTCAAGATTCCCTGGTGGAATCCAGAGTACTCACTATTAAAGAGTCCCATACTAAAACGGAACAGCTATTCAATGTTCTAAGGTCCTCACTGTTACCTAGGGAATATTAATCTGAAGCAAATACTAGTAACAAATAAAAATAAATTGTTATTTACCTTTGAATATCCACCCTATTGCTAAGTGATATAAACGCTGTTAAATTTCATCTGAATTTTGAGTCCAAGCAATTCCAATTTAATATATTTGAATAACCTATCAATATACTGCATATTCAAAAACAACATGTCAACTTTGTGATTAGAAAAAAAAGAGATTACATAACCAAATTAGTTAAAAAGATATAGAAAATATAATCAATGAATCAAAGTGAAACAATTTTTGTTTTTCTTTGAGTGATAAACAGTAAAAGACAAAAGATAACACAGACTAATTAGGGCGGGTGTAAATTGATAACTTTAAATAAAATGATTCCCTGTTGTAGAGATTAAACTTTTAATGTATTCTTTGTTTTTTGTCTAACAGTAATATTGGTTGGATACTAGTGAAAGACAGTAAAGATTCATAGACAACCATTTAGTTCTAGTATGAGTTTATCTCTTAGTTAAAGTAAGAAAAACTATGATCGATAAAGGAAAGACAAATCGGAAGTGATACAATTATCACTGATGGCATTGGATAGTCGCAGCGTTATGCCACAAATTTATCAAAGTTAGAATTCTGATACTGGATGCTCCTGTTTATTAAGCATCATCAACGATACTTGAAAGTCCTAGGTTTTGGTCCTTGATGAGATAGTGGGTAGTTGTATACCCGAAAAAGATATCTATTCAATTCTTACTGGCTTTAAACAATACCCAGTAGAGATCATCTTTTGACAATTACATAGTAAGAAGTTTTATATGTTTCATTTGAATACGGTGGCTTTATCGATACACAACAGATGGAAGCATAGTGTTGTTGTTTAGTTCTGTTAACACTTTGAAAAACGAATTCTTGTCATTAACATAATCGATAGTGACAAAGTATTCTACGATTTGACTTTTAATGAAACCGCTTCTACTGTAATGGAATTGTTACAAATAAAAGATAAACATTACATAAGTATAATAATTTTTAGACATTGAATATTCTATTTCTTTTCAAGTTACCTAAACTTATTCATCTTTTGATAATAGACTCGTCTACCAGTTTATGTTGCACATTCTCCAGCAGGAACATCCGTTAAAAATATGGTACACTACTGTCAAGTAAGTTAAAACAAATTCATTTTATATAATTTAAGTATAGCCTTTTTCTGCTTCCTTAACTACATGTCTATGCCTTCTAAACACTTAAATTATTATCATGCTTATTGGTTTAAATAAGATTTACAGTGATAACTAAGTGAAGATTTCTTTTCATTGACGTTAGTTAATTAACCACTGAGGCCTAAGAAGTAAAGCACAGATATTTTGTTTCAGTATAGAATACCCTAATGGTATAAATACACCAACCACTTGGGGACTAAACATATATTCTTAACAAATGGACTACTAAGTCAACATTCAATAGTATAAATGTATTACTTCATTTGATCCATGATATATTACCGGATATCATGTGATATTATTGGTGACTAACTTCCTCATTCTGCATTTAGTTAAATTTCTGTTGTGGTCTTAAATTAAACGATTTGCCGATCCATAAATCTTGGCTAACCAATAGATGCATGACTTAAGTAAGTAATTAAGTACAATACCATCTCATGATGACCAAGTATTCTCAGCCAGTTGTCACTCTCCTTCTATATTTTGAACTCAAAGTTAGGGAAAGTGAAACACTTGAATAAACCAAGCTGTCGAATGTTAAGGATCATGGATCATTCTTTTTCATAAATCGTATATCTGTTTACATATACACCGTCATAACCAGACAAAAACACCAAACGAGATAGTAAAGTTACATCAGCGCATAAGGTAAAACTAAACTACACTGACGAACTTGAGATGGCCAATGAGAACCAAGGTGTTCGTTTCAAGGTCGCGCGCTCATTCAACTTCAAAATGCTCACATTGGATCGGCTTATTGCAACTTTCAATGAAGACGCTATTATTTCTAACCTACAAGCACTCGGACTACTTCGTAGAGAGTTCATTTGTGACTGTGGCCTAAATATGACTCAAATACAATCCACAGACAGTCGAGATGATGTAGCATTTCGTTGCAATGGCTGCTAGAGAAAAAAATCATTAAGAACAGCTAGTTTCATCAAGTCTAAACTGACGCTGCTGCAAACCTGCATGTTAGTTGTATTGTGGAGTATGCAGTTGACTGTCACTCTGGCATCGTCTCTCACAGATGTAAGCGAAGTATCAGCAGTGCAATGGTATCAGCACTGTAGAGATGTATGCTCAGAAATCATGTTGCGCTTAAATCTATCACTGGGAGTCATCGGGAGAATCGTTGATATCGATGAAACAACTATTAGAAAGAGAAAATATAATAGAGGAGGATCTGTACAAACCGAATGGGTAAGTAATAATTGCTTTAAAAATACTGGTAGGTTCTTGGAATTTACGACCGAACATTAGGAAAGGATCATTTCCAGTATGTCCCAAATCGAACTGCAAGGACTCTGATACCTATAATCCGAATGTATGTTCAACCAGGATCCATTATTTATACTGACGACTAGAAAGCATATCGGCCTCTTCGTAGACTTGGATATGTTCACCATGTCGTAGTTCACCAAAGACATTTTGTGGACCCAAGTACTGGTGTTCATACACAAAACATTGAAGGATACTGGTTACGCCTCAAGGAGTTTCTTAGACCCTATAAAGGTTCTAGAAACAATATGATTTTGAGTTATATGGATGAATTCCTATATCGCTCATATTTTGAATTTAAACTCAATGAACCCGTCTCCACCCTTCAAAAGTTTATAAATCATGTACAAACATTGTATCATGTGTAAATTATTTTTAAAATTTCATCGTTTTTCATAATAAATAGTGGTTTTATCTACCAGTGCATTCTCATTGGCTAAAAGGTACCTCAAGGTCGCCGGCGTAGTTTAGTTTCACCGCGCAAAATAAAAGAATGAAGAATAGAAAACCGGAACAGCAACTATATAATTAACTAGTTATAGTTCATTATCGGAAAATGATATGATGATCCTTAATAAATCAAACAAGAGGTTAAGATAAGGGGAGTGAGAACAAAAAAACAATAGAAACAAAGTGTTTAATGAGTATGAAATCAGAATGTAAAGGTTTTGATTAAAACTAATAGAGTAGTATCCAAGTGTATACTAGTTAAAAATGCCTACAGATACCGAAGAAAGTGTTTTTTCGATAATAGAAAATGGGTCGAACCAGTATTCAGTCAACTTCAAATCTCATTATTTCATATCGTGTTTCTTATGTAACACAGAGAGTATTGGAATAACAAATAGAAAAACTTGGCATGAGATTATGTAACATCATTATTCTGTAAAAATATTATAGTGATAATTGGTTTAGTCAATACTATACCGTATGATCACTGGTCTTAAATAGTGATTTATCATTTAACTTCTACTGATTACACAATAACTTTAAAATAAGCATTCTTGAGTTCTTTTGAATTGCACATACGTAACGTTTCTATATTCCTGAAAGAAGATCTGTTTAACATTTATCGTTTTCCTTAAAATACATTGTATTCTATTATAAAGAATTTACTTTAAACTATTCACAGTACAGATCATATCAATCGTTTATCGAAGTAAAATTTGTTTCATGCCAAAAAGTACATTTTCCAATTGAGTACAGTTAAGTACTACTGAATAATGATTAACAATTGAATTCAGAATTCATGTTTCCTTCTCTATATGATTTACCAAATGGAAATTAGTTAAATACACATTTAACTTTCAGCTAAATGATTTTGTCAACCAATTTGTTATGGAACTTTACTTAGTGCTGTTAGGACGCGATGAAAAGGAGGGATGTGGGGTGATTTTGGTTGGTGGATGCAAACACCAATAAGATGTGTGCCTAGTTGAAAATGTGCGAATGACCTAAACCCATTCACCTCCCTAGGCCGACAATAGGACAACCAGAATTGAGAACAGGAAGACTGAGGACTAGGGACCGGAGAACCGGAGAGAACCAGACCAAGATCGTATTATATTTTAATCATCCATTTATATATACATAAAACCAGACCACACAGTAAGCCAATCGAAAGTCTAACATTGATACAGAACAAAAGAAATAGTGGTAGTGAATGGGGAGAACTTGTACACAAATAGGTAGACGTAGTTCGTAATAATAAACAATACACAAAGAATCAATACACTAAGCGAGAGTACCTAGCAAGGGGAACGTAACAGTCATAGGAATAACATGATTACATCACTCATGAATAAAATAACGAGAATAGTCCCCCAAAATACAGTTCTGAGAGTTCGTTACTTTTCTTTAATCGCCCGGCGTAACAAGTGCATTATGTAATGATGATGAGCTTAGTAAATTCGTACAATAATCAGAAATAAATTTTTTCATAGTTAATCAACGAACATTAAAGTGATGATATCAATTTTGAGAAACTAGAAGACAACCATGAAAAATAAGTATTCTATAAGAAAATATATTATATCTTACATATAGATGATTGATTCTATTGATTTTGATTTATCTGTAATCTCATGTCTTACAACTAACTCCCCTTCCCACACACACACACGTACACATACACATACACCCAACCTCAGGTACGATGATACGAGTGATTTATGAAGAAGTTGATTAATCCGATACATGCATGTTTTATTATAATATAAACTAATAATGTTTAGGATTTAGTACATTTTTTACACTTGGCCATTAGACGAATTTAGAGTTTAAGTTTAGGCGTAATATTAATTATTATTATTCTGAAATTTAGGACAGGATTCACTCCAGCTTACAGGCATGGTCATTATGATACAGAAAGGTTAGCTGTTGCACAATGGAACACAAAGTTCATACCGAAATGAGTGCTGACCTCGAGCAAAATGATCTCTTGCGCTGTGAGAGGTATGAGGGCGGTTTTCACTTTCTGGCTGCCCACACCATGGAAGGGTATTACGTCTTGAGGTACCTGAAAAGGAAACTGGATTAGTATTGGTCATAGTGACCTGAAAGCGCGATCGCAGAGCCCAAGGGGCAACTACCTGAGGTCGATCACGCTCGATCTTGTTATGGGATGTTTTCGAAGTCTTAGCTCCGTTCTTTACATAGCCTTACTGCCGGAGACGGAAATCCGTGGAGTAAGGTGAGGTGTGACATTTTTAGGGTCGACCTTTTAACCCCTTCCTTCTTTTATGAGAAGGCAGCATCGCTGCAGATGCTGGTTATCCGACGGAAACACCTTACTGCTGTCACACCCCGCTGCAGCCAGCAGTACGACTTCGCCCTCAGATCTTAGGTTGCTGCCTTTAGTCTCTTCGCTCTCCAACAGACCTGCTTGTCATGGTAGGATCTAGAGGAACCAGCGTTCCAGCCAATATAGCTCGGTTGGGTCATTACGATAGGCAAGCATGACCACCACGTCAAGGTAGCAGCTACGGTCGGGAAATGAGTGCTTGACTAATATTAATATTCACAAGACACTAGATTCATATGCAGGTGGTTACATATAGTCTACTTATGAAGAAGTGTAGTAAGCTTAAAAAAATATCATACAAATTATGTGATAAGTAAAGATTTAATTAAATGCTTCATTATTATATCTCCCGATGTTCTGATCATATATGACTTTAGTTGAGTAAAAAATTTAATCTTATTCAAAATATTTCAATGTGATGTCTCTCAAAGTACATCATTCATTGAAGATTGTAAAGTATACCATAGTGTTAACTTTCAATAAGTATGAAACTTAGAACATATAGAATTTTCTATAAACAACAAGGCATAGCTCATACAATATTTAGTCATCTCGTCTAATAACAATATTGTAACTTGATTAATAGAAGTTAATCAGTATTGTAAAAGGACTAGAATGACAAACATATATTCATTGGTCATTATACAATAATCAATCAAGAAAAGTTGAGTTAATATTATAGGCCTTAGGTTATTTACGAAACAATGTTAATGTTGATTACTCGATGTTCACGATAGACCATCGACAATCATTCTCTAACCAACTGTATCCGGGGTTCTGTTTTCCAGTTCTTACTCAAATACTATTCATTCTTTTCATGTTTACCTCTAGTTCTCAACTATGTATATTCATTATAAGTTGGATTGTGACTGGCAAGTGGAATCCAGGACGCGCGTTTCGTCCTATTTGGGACTCATCGGCTGGATGTACCTGCATCCGAATGTTGATGTTCACACTGGGATTCGAACTCAGTCCGTTTCGTGTCGAACGCCACCGCGTTCACCACTAGACTACTGAGTCCAGACAGTCACACTTGTGCAACGGGCACATTGGTATTATACAAGCTCTTCCTAATATGTATATTCATATATTCATTCGTTTTCGTTTCTGAATTTCAATATATATTCATTCTAAATTACTTTAAACTATTGTTACTATACAGTTTTATTGTATGTTTTCCTTATGTTTTTGTTTTTCTATCGCCTTCTAGGGTATCATGTCTGATCATTTTCAAAAATATGATTATGGCAATGTAATGAATATGCAAGTGTATAATCAATCTAATCCACCATTATATAATTTAACAAAGTATACAATACCAATTGTATTATATTATGGTGGTTATGATTGGTTAGCAACACCTAAAGATATTTATAAATTAATACAACAAATTAAATATACAATTAAATCAATACATTATTTTCCACATTATAATCATATAGATTTTGTATGGGGTTTAAATGCTGGTAAAGTATTATATCCATCTATATTAAATGAATTATCGAAATTTGAAAATTAATAAGTTCATATTATGTTACTATGCAAAATTTTGTTAAATAAACTATGATTACTTCATGATGAGATCATTATGTAATATTAATAATAGTGAATATTTATTACTTTTATTGCTTTTTTTTTTTAAAAAAAAAATAAGAAATTATATTTATAGTTGAGTGAATTTGTTACAGATTATTGTTGCTAGGATACGATTGAAAATTGGGAAGCATTGAACATGTTAGGGCGTGAAAAAAAGAAATGAAGGTGAATTTTGATTGGTTGTAGCGAACACCAATGAAGTGTATGCCTAGTTGATAATGCTCCACTGACCTAAGCTTACTCACCCTCCCCCCCCAGGCTGATAACAGAACAACCAGAATTGAGAACCGAGATCTGAGATGGAGATCGTATTATATTTTAATCATGCCTTTATATACACATTAAATCAGACCACATTTTTACAGAACAAAGGGAAGAGTGGAAGTGAATGGTACAACTTGTACACAATTAAGTAAGCGTAGATCATAGTAACTAAACAGTATACTAAGAGCAAATATACAAAACGAGAGAACCAGGCCAGGGGAACATAACAGCCATATAAATGAAATGATTACATCGCTTATGAATAAAATAATGAGAATAGTCCTCCGAAATACAATTCTGAAAGTTCGTTACCTTTCTTTAATCCTCCGGCGTAACACAACAACTTGTTCATTCTAGTAAGGAACTCCTCTGTATCTGAATTGAATCAATATGTATATGAATAGAATGATTTGAATAGTGACGACGATTGTATGTTTACATTAATTAAATTTACATAGGGGGCTTATAGTAGGATTACACTTTAATGAAATACTAATGAGATTTGAGAATCAATTTACAATATTAAAAAGCATAACTGAAGTAGTGAAGTAGGTGATAAAGAGTATTCTTCAAAATTTACGTGAAATGGTAGTAAAGATCTACCACTGAGTTAAAGGAATAATAAAGAAGGCGTAAAAAATGTTAAGTTATATTGGGAAGGAAGAGTGATGAGTATGTATTTAAATATCGTGTGAAACGAGGTCAGTCTTTAACAAATCAAAAGTTACCCTGAAGTAAATTACATATCTGATAGTGTATTGAATGATAGATGTATCAATAAGAGTAACAGAGGTATTGTGTAATGTCAACGGTAGGATACCTACCCAATTGTACGAATGTTTCTACAAATATGTGTTCTGAAACGATGCTCAGAACTACTGTCTTGATATGTGGTATTTGTCACGTAGTTGAGAAGGAATGCGGAGTAAACTCAAAAAGCATTCAAAATAATATTTACGTATTACGAAAACAAAAAGATGTGGGATTTCTATAATTGGAGGTCTACTCAGTAGTGCAGTGGATTAGGTATTTACCAACTCAAATCTTCTGAAGCTAAATCTAGGGTATACACTTCTGAAGAATCCCATACTACGAAGAAACAGGTATCTAGTGCTCAATTATTTTCACTAGCACCAAGCTGTGAAGTTTTTAATCAGTTAAAAATACCAATCTCTACAAACTGTCTCAATTTAATTAACAGATTGTTAGCTTGTTGGTACCTTCTGATTATGAGACTGACTTATTTTATACCACTGGATTTGTGACTTCGTTAGAACCAATAACTATATATCCCGTATTTTCATCTTCGTCATTAACCTAACTTATACACGCACAACTATCACCAATTACGCGTATGACCAAGAAGTCAGGAAGGAAGAAGTGACAGATATATATTTGAACCAAGAGAATCCAGCGTCACCAATTGTACAACGCTCCAACAATAATAATTTTTACACTGCAATCAAACTTTAAAGTATAAATATCAATAAAGAATTATACAGTACAAACATCAGTGTTAGGAGTAACAGTGGCCTCTACAAGCTCAAAATCCAAACTCTAAATCTTTTTTGAACACCTATCAAACGTATTACATCCGAAGAAGATAAACAATAGGAATTTAAGAATGTAATTAACATTTTTCAATTAAATCATTTTCCAATGAATATTATTGAAGATGTATAAAAATGGAAAGACCTATAATTAATTAATTAGAGATTTAATAGAATTTCACCTTATCGCCATAACAAAGCACAAGAAATGCAAAGAATTCTAGGACAACATAGAAATCAGGAAATTCCACAAAACCTCTAACATACATCGCAGTTGACACAATTTGGTTAACACAATAGGAAACGTCTGATTCACCACCACACATCAGGTTGTGTGGCTTGTGAAACATTCCCTATTTGTGAGTCGTCTCGAGAAATTATACATTTTACTCAAGAATATAAAAGCTACGCAAAACGACCTCTTAGTAATCGTATAGTGATTGAAAAATTGAAAATCAAACCATCAATAGCAATACATACTACTTACAATAACCATAAAATTAACATAAATAACAACCAAATTATCTAGAAAAGTTTATCTAACTGTAAAGATAGGCGTGTGACTGAAACACTTCACATATCACAGAACTCGATTGAACTCATTAAAGAAGACAACCGTATTATTCATCGGAATTGAGTAAAATGTCTCATCACTTTCACTCACAACATTTTTCGCATCCACTGACAACTAATGAACACACACAAACATGTTTCACTGTGGATCCCTTTGATGCATAACGATAAAACTTCAACACGATTAGATTTGTAATTTCATTGTACCAAATATCATGATTTTAATTCGCTTCTTTGTATCATTTTAACTTGTTTTAATGTAATTCAGTTATTTATTATACTGTGATAAGGTGGCTTCGATTAAATCACGAAACAACAGAACTTGCAATTTGAACTTATTGGATTATCACAAATATACTACTTAATTCTACAAACCAATTACCTGATGCACAAATTATTTGAAGTTATCAAATCTAACCTTGATAATGATGCCTACAAATTATCAGATTACAGAATTCAAGAGTATCTAACTTATCACAACTACCTATTATCATTATATAAACATTTACTATTTGTATGAATAATAAACGTTGTTTAATTGTTGAAATTCAATATCCCTTGACCGCTGTAATACCTTCTAACACTTCAACCTTTGAATTTGATTGTTAACTGTAACTATACAGACGAATATTTTTGATGCTATCCGTTTTGATGCTTATTATACTCTGACTAATGATTATTTCTTATTTTTTCGGTTAACTAATTGTAACAAATGGATCATATAAGTTGAATTCTTAACCTTGAATATAAACTATAGAGCATAAATGAATTCAAAGCTTACAAATAGATTGATATCAAATGTAAAAGCGATTAGTCAGAATAAGAGATGTTTCGTCCATGAAATAAAGTGCACGAACAGTAAAGTAAACTTATTTAGGTAAATGGTTGGTTGACAGTAGCCTATTGGGACACTAGTTCCCAAGTAGATCAAGACGTGAATGTTTAAACAGAATTCTTCCTAATAATATTACTTTGATGGATAACAAAACCATTTGTACTTAGAGAAAATGAATGATCCAATGACCTAATATTCCGATACTTTGTTTATATTTATTCTGATGAATATATTCTATAATCCAAATAATCCAACAAATCTCCTTGTCCCTTAAATATCATAATTTTGCAATTAAACATTCAATATCTAAAATAGTGATAATAAAAGTAATAATAATAACATATTCGAAAATTTCCTACAGAGTTGGCAACGGTACACAGGCATTGTTTTATTGATAGAACAGTGAAAATTTATTAAACATCAATCCTGAAGGAGTAAGTGCGTAAAGGTTAGTAAAATTTACAATATTATTAGTACTAGCAAGCATTGTTTCGGCAACAATAATGTGTTCTGCCGGTTCTACAAGTAAAGCACCAATATAATAGTAATAACAATAGAATATTCTAGAGTTAATTACAAAAATATACAACAATTTATAGGTTTGTTTAGGTTGTTAGGAAAAAGATCAATGTAGACGATTCACACATAAGAATATTGTTATTAATTTGATTGAAGTGTTAGATATATACTTAAAGAAGTCGTTGAAGAATAAGGGTGATTATCAAAGACATATGTATTAGAGGTGATGGTATAATAATCACATAGTTAATAATATCTAAAACATCATATTAGTAAGTGGATATGTATAATAAATAGTATACTGTAGCCAAGGTTTATACGAAAGGAAAATGGGAAAATTATGTAATTAAAAGCATTTTCAGGTAAACTACTTCACGTAGGACAAAATGTTCGTAAAGGAGATGTATACGTCCAGATTGTTCGATAACCATGTAATATAGTTATGCTAAGCTAAAATAGGATTAAGGAGACAGAATGTTGGCATACAACTACGTTTAGTGGGTGATCTAAATGGTATTTAAACAATCGTTGTCCTTATTATTTTACTAGTGTCGTAAGAAATAATAGTTAGCGTGAACACTTTTAGTGCGGAATCGAAAAAAAAGTTGCCAATACATCGTAAAAAGCCAAAAAGGGAATCTATTTCAAAGGTCGTTTGTTGCGGATTCTCGAAAATTTATTTGTAAAGTAATCTAAATGAAAATTTGATTTAGAATGCAATATCTTTGTCTTTGAAGCTGAATTGTGGAGGCCACACCAAAGTTCAGCGTACGGAATCACATTAGTTGATATTAAGGCTAGTTTATTCGTTATTTTGAGGAAAATCTAAAATCTACTTTATCTGATGCCTACATGGAATGCCTAGTCCTAATTTATCGCACTTAGTTTTATGGTCAAGACACAATTAATTTCAAGTATACAAAGAGAATAGCGACAACGAGTTACACTGAATTATTTGCATGTGATAAAATCATGACAAATCAAACATACAAAAAAATCAATACCAGGTTTCAAGTTTAGTTTCTATATAGGGAATTCTTTCGGGTGAAATGAATTTCCACGATTCCCATGTCTATTTCATCAATGAGTGGTGATCTTCATTCTTTGTTAAACTGTTGAGCAACATTGGTCAACTCTGTATACTTTGTAACTAATGCATAAATGGGTGCAGTTTTATATTGCTGGCGTAGGTTGCGTGTTCACATTAAAGAAATCCACGCCAATTTCCTGGTTACGGAAACTATCGAAGCTGAATCAGAATTTTGTTTGATCTAGTTAGTTATATATCCTATGCTCATACAAAACATCGTATATCATATGACTCAACAAATATATAGGGACAATCGAATGTGTTTAAAATGAAAAGTTAGTAGTGATATGTCGCCTACTAACATGACACAACGTCAACCTTATACCTCCGCAGCACTAACGGCAACTTCGACTAGCTGGATTTTCTACGCGAACAGGTGCTTGCAACCTTGACCAACAACTAGAAAACCGATTACTCGCCCAAAGCAAAAACCAAGATGACACGAACACAGCACTGAGAAAATTCGATCATATTCTGTCCCAACTCTGTATATATAGTTACAACAACGACCTTGTAACAATTAGAGAAATTACCACACTTAAAAAGTACTACAACCAATCACAAGATACAAGGTCAATGCGGAGAATATAAACGGCAGTACCGGTTATCACCCATTTTACAATGAATAAAAAAATAGCAAAAATAAGAATAGTTACATGAAGAATAACTAGTTCTGTCTCTTCCTAGCAAGTAGTGATGATTTAAATGAGGATATATTAAATAAATGAATACAACCATAGTTTAAGCTAGTCTGAACTGGTGTTCTTTATGCGTATTCGGTCACCAGTTGGAAAAGCGATCTTGAGGTCAAAAGTGAACTGACTATAAGCCCAGCAAATTCATTTAGAGTCACCCACGTTCTTAATATAAATTGACATTTTAGTGTACCTGCAAGTTATACAGTCGATCGAATTAATCAACTTACTGGAATCAACCAACATTTAATTTATGTCCACCTTTTCCATGAACATGCACACCTATGTAGAGTCGAATAATATAAAAGTTGCAACGCTTAGGAATAGTCGTAACTTAACTAAAGACCGAAACACTCCTTTCGGTAAAAGGTTCCAAGAATTGATTACTTAGTGGAAGGACTGGTAAGGGAAAATGTATTGTCTGTTATAGCTTCTGAACTCTTATTCTATGTTTTCTGAGTATTCCTTCCCAAGTAAAAATAAGCACAGATAACAGACAGGGACGAAGGTCATTTTTTAGTATTTTGTACATAGTGTTTAACAAAGCCTATTCACCGATTAGACAGTGTTATTTATGAGGGAGAAGAGGATTGTGTAGAAGGAGACGCAAATCCAGGGCTGGATAAATAACGGCTCTCTTCGCTATGTTTAAAAAATAAGGGTAGTTTATGTATTAGCAGTCGGCCGTCTACATACAACGTTCTGATTTAGGCAATGCTACGACAACGTAAACTAAGCCAATGTTCTCGGATATTAGCTGTTGAAGACCCTTACTTGTCAAACTGTCGTGAATGCATTGACTGTGATGCAGCACCAGTCGGCCATACTCCTATAATAATGACTTTCTATGACCCTAAGATCATTGTGTGTTGCAAACGATAGCTAGCAATTTCCTTCACTGTGGTTATCGCGGGTACTATCATGAATGAGAAGGCCTTTCGAATAGCCTAAGATTATGATATGAGACATCCTTCCAAAAATACATAATAATATTGTGACTTCAAAATGCAGCATTTATTAGTAATTTAAAATAGTACTAACAAGTTAGAGTTATGGAAACATTGTTTTTAACTGCAATCGCAAGCCATTAAAATTCTAAGCAACAGTAGTTACTAATTCTTTTTTATCAATTGAAGTGTTTGAAAATAAATTTCGTTTTTCACAGTATTACAAACGATCTTAAAGAAATGAGTTATTGTGAAAATCAGGAAATTTGATAGCCATTGAAGATTGAATGCTCGTAGGTCACTCAGTCCGCAAATTTCAAATAGTGGGGTTATTTTCCAGCTTTTTCTTCTTTTACTGGTTCAAAATCCTTGTCATAATATCATTGTTGCTTTACAAAGTTAATTAGTGGATCTCTGTTTAGCCCTTTTATCCAACTTGCATATTTATTGCCTTCTAGAAATGCAACCCAGTCATGACTATGTTCGAACATATTGTGACGTTCGTATTATGACCAGCAATATCCTGTTGTGAAAATCGATATCTAGCAGGCTGGGGAAAAATTAAAGTAAAATTGTGATCGTAACACGCAGTAAACTTGCTGCATTTCTTGAACTTATCGTTTTCATGGTTTGTCCGGTAGTTTGACATTTCAGCCACTATTTTTCATTACCCCCTTCTTTTCCTTGGGTAGACATAACCTTTACGGCCGAATTAATAAGAAACAGTCGAGACGTTTTAAGGTTGCAGCGAGTATCTGGAATCATCATGCTGACGTCTAAGGGTCTAATGAATTTAGTGATAGTTAGCTTGTTATTCTTTTGAAAATCTGGGAGTTGAGGATAAATAAATAACAGATCACTCAATATTGACATTGATTTTCGTGCACTGAATGTTGGTGTAAGATGTCCATCAGGTCGGTTCCTCTTTTTGCTCATTCCAAATTAGAATTGAAGTGGCTTCTTGTACTGGTCACTGAACTAATGTGGAGTTGAGTACGTTGTCATTTGCGATTGCATTTTGGATCTCAAGTGGACGGAGGTTGCTTAACCGTCCTTTAGATAGATACTTGTATAAAATACAACGTTTGATTAAATCGAACGAATGCAACAATAACTTTAATAAGTTTTCTGATAAAATACATTTAATAAGCCTCTATTGATCTCAGCTTCACCTATAAACAATTCATTAGGAATCGCCGACTTCTCATTGCATTTAAGATTATGGTTAGGCCTTAATATTACTCGTATATTTTTTGGACGGGTGCCTATTTCATCTTTTATCGAAGAATTTCGTTGGGGGATAGGAGGGAATATTACGAGTCTTAGCTTACAGATTTTATATTAAGCTGCTAGAATTCGGGGAAATATTTTTGATTTTAACTTAGAGGATCGTGATTATTTCGTTCTGATAAAAGCTTTCAAGGTCATTCGAACATTGGATCCTGTTAACTGGTAATATCCTGATAATCATTTACTATTCACTTCTCTATCAATGACCTAAATAAGTGTTGTTAGAACCTTGTTTAGTTGTCCTCAGGCTTGTTAGGTACTAGTATTTTAGTAATAAACAATGCTCTTTTTTTGTCTCAGAGCTAACTGTCTATACATTTTAAACGTTGTTTTTAAATTTAAGTTTTCTAATTTGTTTTCTCAGGTTCTGTATTACAGCATTGAATGCGTTATTCGACTCTGTCTTCCCTCCAACCACATGCAGTTCCCTTCATTTTCATCTAAGTAAAGCTGGCATTTCTTTGATTGTGTAGCAATTTCTTCTTAGTTGCAAGACAGTTAACATCAAGTTCAGCTCATAATAACGCGTATACAAGTTTCATTCGTTCGAGATTCCACGAAGTGAAATCTACAAAACCAGAATTGTCAAACTTAGATGTATTTAAGAAGTTGTCGAAGTTGTACAAATCACTCCCGGCTGAAGAGGTGGAGAAGCTGAAATGTGAAGCAAAGGAGCATCAATCTGAAATCAAGAAAGCTACTAGGGTAATTTTTTAAATGTTTGTGTATTTGTCACTCGCTACTAGTTGGCTAACACTTTCTTAATAGCTTAAAATCTCCATATGATGTTGTTGTGGAACTATGACTGGCTATTTGGCATTTTATCCATAATTCAGTCAGTCGTATGCAAGGTAGAACCTGGCACATATGGACATAGAGCCAAGTTGCTATGTCACATTAGCTCGATGAAATGAAACCTTACAAGCCTAACACCACAGTGGAGAACAATGACTAAATACTTTTGCGCCACTGTGACCGATTCTGAGTCGTATCGTCCAGTATTTCCAAAGGCTGATCACGATTATCACTCGGACCCCAACTAGGTGGTCTGCATCTGTCAACATAACTTGGACTAACATTTAAGGATTTCGTGAGCTGATGCTATTTTTTTGCTCGACTATCCCACCTTTCTTCTACCTTACTTTTATGCCTGCCAGCATTGTGCGGGTAGGCAGGCGGTTGTTGAACATATGCAATCAATTAAAGTCCACAACTTCATCGACTGATTCGCCATTGTTTCCTAGTACTCCATGCACTAGTAGTGTTGTGTGCTCGGTCATTAGATCATAAACGGGCGACATTTAGTTGAGTGACAGATATCTCGCTTTTATTGTAGTTGATATAAGCTGGGAAAAGCTAAGCAAGCTTTCGGAATTTCAGATGAGACGTCGTTTGACACCGATCCACTGATAAAACTTCTCAGATAAGTGAAGTAATCAACGCACTCAGCTATTTTACTTCCTATGACCAATTTAAGCAATAATCTAAACTAGTATTGAAGAAACCTTTCTCATCTATAGGTAGCAAAACGCATCCCGAATAAGCTTGCATTGTTACATGGTGTTCAAAAGACTGCATATTATCAGTATCTTCATCAAATAAGACTATGTTGTCTGGATATTTTAAGTTGACTTATAGGCTTCATGGGAGATGATCTGTTCTTTGGAAGTTAGATGACGAAAGTCCGACCTCTAGGAGAAGGTCTATTACGAAATTATATAAAAAGAGTTAATTAGCACCCTTAATGTACACCATTTAGGGTCGACACATTTTAACGACAGTTTTCCGTATGCTTTAACTCGACTAAAGGCGTTCGTGCATAGCTTTCATGAGATTTGTGTATTTTCGAAGTACTCCATTTAGTGACAAACACAACCTTTCAATTTACGGAGTCGAAACCTGAGTTCTTGTTAAGGAATACCACTATTATCGAGCAATAGTATGTATGCCACTGTTGTAGGATCTAACGGAGGGTAAATATTTGGTCAATGCATCCTCAATCAGGTCTGAAACCAGTCTGGTTTTCTCGAGTTTTTTGTTCCCTTCGAATGATTACACTAGTTATTATCGTAGATACTATGTTTGTCAAACTAATTCCTCTGTGGTTATTGTTGGAGAATTTCTGTCCTTCCTAGTAAACTGGGATTATCAGTGATTGATGCCAGTCGGATTGTATTACTTCCAGGTTCCAGACTTTAACTAATACATTAGTCAGCCTATCTGCGAAACTGAACGGGCGTCCTTAGAGATATATAGTGTCAACCTATCAGATCGTGCTACTTTCCCTCTCTTTACATAGCCTATTTACAGGACTGGACCACTGTCCTTGAATATCTTTGTAATGAATCCGTAGAGTCCCGTTGTTCTCACAGTCTAATCAGTTTATGTAGTAATATTTTTATGAGACATTTGTATAATCCATTCACGGTTTAGGAGATCAGACTAGTGGGTGGAACACTCATAAACAGTGTAACTGGCTTCCAGCTATTTCACTTACAGACAACAACCTCCTATTACCTGAATGAAAATTACCACAAATCTAGCCTTTGATGAATTTGAAAAGTCTACAAGTAATTTGAAGCTTGGTAAATCACCAAGACCTCAAGGAATTGAGTCCAGTTTTCTCAGGTAGGCTTAATAATTTATTAGCTAGAGTTTTGGACCCGAACGTAATTCAATCTGACTGGTCTCAGTTGCTAGTCGTCCCATGATATGGTACTAGTGCCTGAAGTCGTTGACTGTTTGTCCAAGCTATAGCAGTAGTTTTAGACTACTTGATTGGTGAGCTCCTCGTTTTAGTCGGGGTCAGTGGTAGGTGATATTGGTTGACATGGCTCAGTGTCGGCTCAAGTGGATACCCTCTCTATCTTAATCTAGCTCTTAAGTGTCCTATTGTTCTGTCATAAATAACGTTTAATCCCTTGTGAAATTCTATTCTGATATTAATCTTCTTAATTTTATATGACAACTGACTCATATGTGTACCAAGATCTACGCTGTTTATTGCCTACTAAACCATATGTTATGCCCGACTCTCGATTAACTATCCCAGCATAATTGAAATCATTATTTAGATTAGTTGAATATCTGCACCTATACTGATCAACAACCGATATTTTCATGATCTATTCTGCATTCACGTTTTTTTTTAAATCTTTATGTTTCTCAGAGTAGTTAACTGTTTACTGTTAATATCAGTTATGTAATCTGTAAGTCATTAAAAATACTATCTAATATCGATTAGGTTAGTAGGTTGATGTTTTTTCGCTCATGGATGGTGTTGAACGGAAGTCAGAAAGTATGATCACTGGTCACCTGTTATAATGTACCTAAAACCATGCTATTGTTTCGACTTCATTCTTGTTCCGCATCCCCTTTTTTTATTTAGCGTGCTACTTTGTCACTTCAAATTGATTTCTCCGTTGTAACTGATTTTCATCATAAGTTATCTGAAAATTCCTTTTTCAGTATGCTTATCGTAATGGAATGCCAAGAAGTCCACCGAACTCTGGATTCAAAGTTTTCATAAAGCAAAAACTAAAAGATTGTAAGGTAAGTCATTATTATTCTATGGGTAAAAAGCGACTTAATTAAGAGTGAACACTATGTACATTTTAGCAGTTATAGTCTTATTATCTAATTACGTGTATCTGAAATCGGAATTAAGAAACTGTGGTCATCTACAATTACAACTAATTGATTGTGAGTTTTGAATGGAACAAGAATATGTTCCATTTAAAAGTTCTCTTTTTTGACGGAATTATTTCCTTAAAGCTCTATGATCGCTAATGTATACATTTCGTTTCGTATCAATAATCAATAGTGTTTATTAATAACACTAAATAAACATGCATACTAGCAACAATAATGTTATTCTTATTAAGTATACAACAGTGAAATTGTTAAGTGACTCAATATTCGTCAAATTGTCATAGAAATTAGACAAGAAATAATAACCGTGTCAAAAGAGAAAGGTGTGTGACATGATAAGATAAAATTTAAGAATCAAATTCCTTTAGAAACGGATATTAGGAGTCAATATCAGTAAAGAAAGCGAAGAGATTATAATGGCTTTTGACGAAAACACAAGTTTAAATCCATTGTAGAAACATAAGTTGAATGTGTATTTTTTCGAGTGAGCAGTTCTGTTTCTTAAATGTACAGTAGTGGCGTCACCAGTGCTAAATAAGCAGAAGCTCATCACTTTTGTCAGATTTCTGATCTTGTAGACAACTTTGAACCCGTGTGTTTATAAGATGTTATTTTTATTACTCAGTAAATATTTTTTCGTTCCGTACTTCTTATGTCTAACAAGTGGTGGTGACAGTCACGTTAAAACTTCCACGAACATACTTCTAAGTCTTTTACCTTTACATTTTTGATTTACAAGGCTACTTAACCTCGCAGCGATTTTCAAGGAGGCCGGAGTGCGATTTTAATTTTTTAATTTCAATTTTGGTCAGGTTATGGGGAATTGCTTCAGCTGATATTTACGCGGATATCTGCAACTTGTCTTTGGTTTTAGTTTCATTCACTATCTCCTTTTTTTAACCCATTTTCATCATTAAGACTGATTAATATATACTTATTTTCATCTCTTGCTTAATGCACTTTAGCCTTCAACCAATTTATATGTAAGCTGATTTTGCTTCTTATCTTTCTCAAATTTGTTTGAAGGCTTCTTGGGCCTCAAATAAATTGGCATAAGTTGCGATGACCCTCGCGCTTTTATAAACTATTCTTAGGATACAATATGTTGTTACTTCTGTCCCAGTAGGAGACTAAATATCTGAACAAATGACACGAAAGCAACAATTATTTAACGACTTCCACCTTACTCATCTTGTGGGAAATTTCCCAACTGCATGCTCTATACTCCCAAACACAGGGGTATAAACAATCCCTCGATAAGAAGTAGGAATTCCTACGAATTGTTTTGCAACTTTAACTAATATCATTATAATTTATCAGTGCCTATCTCAACATTTCTGGTACCCGTTAAGTTGTTGGGTTTCCTTATATTTGAAATTAAGAAGAAACAATAACAATTGATTCCATCAGTTAATTATTGCCTTGTTTGATTGGAATTTCGTAGACACATCAAGACTGCTTCTTATTCGACTTATTTTCAGTACTCGTATATTAATAAAATGAAACTAAATGAACATATTCGGACTTCTCTATATACTAGTACTAAAGAGATTCTAAATTTCCGCCATTTTGTTATGCTGTAGGTGCTCGTGTGATATCGAATATTGAATAGTAATTTGCTGGCCATGATTAATTTCTCCTGCATATTGTTAATTAGTTGAGATTTTCTGACATATTAACTAGACAGATTCATGGCATGACGACTTAACATTTTGTTTACAAAGTTCTGTTAAACCAGCTTATCGAAAAGCAGGCAGCATTGTAGCCTATGTATTTGACTACATTTGTTATGATAGCTGATTACAGCATTGTGTATATAGTACTTGGTTGGTAACAGAGGCCGCTGGTTTGAATTTAGTAATAACTGAGATACTTATCAACTTACTTACGACACAAATTTTATCCGTTATCATTATGCGCAAACTAATGTGAACTTGTACTACCAAAGCGTATAGTCTTCCAAGACTTTTATAGTTAAAGTCTATGTTGAACTTACCCTCAATAAATCTGTAAGTACTTGTATTTAACCATTGTTAAATATATGTGAATAACAATCCACTTTTTGGATAATTTTCTTCCAGGGTACACCATTATCTCAAATGAAGAATGACTTCAAAGATACTACAAAACAATGGCTATCGTTGCCTGAATCGAAACAACTTGTAAGTTGGTCAACTAATACAGTATAAACAAAGTCACAGTTCATTAAAATCTCCATTGTTCATTAAATATCAATTTTGTAGGTTATTCATGATCACCATATTACCTCACATTGCTCCAAGAAATGCTGTTGAATCCTTTCCGTATAGAATCAATAATATGTAAATATTGCAAAAGGTTTCTATACAAGATTTCACCTTTCAATTGTATTGGGTTTTACGATTCTCACGTAGTGGCGTTGGTGAGATTGTTGAATCTAATTTTATGCCATAGATTACGTGATTTTAATGACAGTTCTCCATTCTTCTATCTTTGCTTTCTAATTTCGATGCACATTTTTTTAACTGTCTAGGAGTGGATAGCTACTAAGTACTACCTAACACTTCATTTAGGTTCAATAGGTCACTGTTTTTCTAAAAACTCATTTCATAAATTTTCTGCATCTTATTGCTTTAGATCTATGACTATCTGAAATCAGTTCTGTTGAATCGGCGATATTATCGAAATTAATCATCTCATTTTGTTTATTATTGTTTATGATTGTTTCGTTTAAAAATTTTTTTATATCTTCGTTCACGATGAATTCGTTCTTCATTTCAGCATCCAATTGCATCAATAATTTCTAAGTATAATTACGTAACACTAGACAACTTTTCAGGTTAATGAAAGAAACCGTGGTTAAAAAATCCAGAGTTAGTGAGACGATTTCCGAAAAAGATGGAACGCCTATTAGCTCTCAGTCTAGACGTTTAGAGCGGTGGGCTGAACACTTCAAGGAGCATTTCAATTGGCCTTCAGCTACTTTAGAACTTCCCACTATTTAGAGAGCCGAAATGGAAGGTCGACTTAGGTCCCCCGACTTTTGTCGAAGTCGTAAAAGCTATAGCCAATCCAAGGCCAGGCAAAGCAACGGGTGCAGATGGATTATCCCCAGAGGTCTTTAAGGATGGTGGTCCCACTTGGACAATTAGGCTGACTGATATTTTGACTAAAGTTTGGGAACTTGACATAATTCCGTCTGACTGGTGTTGCTCGTTAATAGTCTCAGCATATGAAAGAGGGTCAAAGTCGTCCTGCGATAACCATAGAGGAATTAGTTTGACTAATATAGTGTCTAAAATACTAGCTTCTATCAGACGCTTAACTGCAACTCGTGATCTACAAATACTGGAAAATCAGGCCGGTTTCATACCTGGTCGCGGTTGTATAGACCAGATATTCACCATTCGCCAGGTCTTGGAACACAGACATACTTTTCGGCGCCCGATAATGGTGGTCTTCCTCGACTTGAAGGCGACTTTTGACTCTGTAGTTTGTCTTTTATTAAAAGGCGTGCCCCAAAAGTACATAAAACTTGTTAAGGCTCTTTACTCAAACACTATTAGTTGTGTCAGAGCATATGGCGACTGTCAATTGAACTTGTAATCACATGTGGTGTCCGTCAAGGTTGCCCACTTTCCCCATTTTTGTTTAATGTCATAGTCGACATACTGTTGGAAATTGCACTTTCATCGTCTGACTTTTCAGAGATTGATCTCCTACCAGGAAATCCACTTATTGACTTAGAATATGCTGACGATAGTCAGCATCTGATAAGATGCAGAATCTTTTAACAGCAATAAGCTCTAATGCAAGCATTTTCGGAATACATTTTTCACCCTCTAAATGCAAACTATTGCTACAGGACTGGTTTTCGTCAACACCTGAACTAAAGATAGGAAGTGAAGTAGTTGAGCACGTCGACCACTTCACTTATCTTGGAAGTCTGATTAGCCCTAATGGGTTAGTCTCTGATGAAATCTCAGTACGAATTCAAAAAGCTCGTTTGGCTTTTGCCAACTTACGTCACCTTTGGCATAGACGAGATATTCGTCTCTCAACGAAAGGGAAAGTGTACTGCGCAACAGTTCACTCTGTCTTACTGTATGGGTGTGAGACGTGGCCATTAAGGGTAAATGACATTCGAAGATTATTAGCTTTTGACCATCTATATCTACGAAACATCGCTCGCGTTAGCTGGGATCACCGAGTAAGTAATAACGGGATGAGACGAAGTATGTTAGGTAAAGGTGGCAAATCAGTCGATGAGGTTGTGAATCTTCATCAACTAAGCTGCTTGGGACATGTGTTGCGTATGCCCAACCACCGTCTGCCTCAACGCGCAATGTTGGCTGATATGGGAATAGGATGGAAGAGAGTTAGATGCGGCCAAACCGAAACATGGCATCAATCCATGAAGTCACTGACTGCCGGTTTGAGTCATGTTGGCTGCTGCAGACTACCTGGATGGGGTCTTCGCGATTACCGTAACCAGTGGCTAGAAACACTGAGTGACATGGCCCAGAATCGGTCACAATGGTGCAGATGCATTCACTGATTGTCCTCCCCTAAATAATAAGTTTTAAATTATTCCATAACTTCCTTTCTACGCTTCCTGAACCATATCGTATATGTTCACACTCCGCGTTATTATTATTATTTTGTTTTATTGAAGTAACTTTTACTAATGGTTGTGGTGTTAATCTTGCGGTGCCATAGAGGTATGGCAACTTGAACCGATGCACACATGTGCCAGGTTCTATGTTGATTATACGCACATACATACATACAAGTATAATTAAAGAATTGATTGCTTCAGCATATTTTTTCTCAATATTTCTAAGCATTTTAATTGAATCTTTTTAATGATATATTTTCAGCAATTGAATTCAACACTCTTTTCTTAACAGTTAACCTCGATTGGTATATCATCATAGCATTTCTAAATTACTGAAATTATACTTTTAAGTCTAAAAATATATTCGACCACACCCATAATGCCAACTAGTGCTCAGTGTACACTCACCCTTTGATTTTAAGATAGACATTCTATATATAAACTATTTGGTGATGCCAAAACCGTGTGTACTTTGTAAATTTATACCATAAGATTTTGTTACTTAGATTCTCATTATAAGTGTTACGCCGGGCGATTAGAGACGATTAGCGAACTTTCAGAACTGTATTTTGAAGGACTATTCTCATTATTTTATTTATGGGTAATGTAATCATTTTATTTCTATAACTGTTACGTTCCCCTTGCCCGGTTCTTCCGTTTAGTATATTTACTGTTAGTATGTTGTTTGTTACTACGTTTACTTAATTGTGTACAAGTTGTACCCATTCACTGCCACTCTTTCCCTTTTTCGGTATCAATGTTAGATTTGTGATTAGTTTACTGTGTGGTCTGGTTTTATGTATATATAAAGGCATGATTAAAATATAATACGATCTAGCTCTCTCTCCGTTTTCCGGTTCTGAATTCTGGTTCTTCTATTGTTGGCCTGGTGAGGGGTGAATGAGCTTAGGTCAGTTGCCTGTTATTAACTAGGCACACTTCATTGGCGTTCGTAACCACCAACCAAAAACCCTCTCTTTCTTCACGTCATAACAATAAGCTAACAACAACACCAACAACTTATTCATCATATTAACTCATTTTGATTACATTATATATTTTTCTTTTATGAATCTGTTCATTTCATTTCTTTTTATAGGAATACAATAATATTGCTAAAGATTTAAAAAGTGACTATGAAGTTAAACTTAAAGAATGGGCTACAGAAAATAATTTACGTTATACAAAACGTATATCAATACTGGCTGATAGATTCTATAAGTTAAATCATTCAAAGTAATAATAAACATGTAACTATCATTCATTATTAATTACCAATACTACTTATATTGTTACTAAATATACTATTACCTATATATATATAAATATATAGGTTTTCTTCATATAATTTGTTTCTTTTATAAATGTGAACAATTCATAGATAGAATGAGTTTTACAGTTTCAATTAATTACAAATAGTCTATAAGAATTATGAAGGATAATATTGTAATTGATGTTGTTTCGAAATTCCATTGGATATTCTTCTTCGTAATTATAGTCTGTTTAAAATAAGTTATTAAGATATTTCGAAAGTGAATTTCGGTTTTTTGTTTATTTGTTCTGTAAATCTTAGTTTTTCTTTGTATTTATTCAAATTCATGTGTTAGAATGTAAAAGTAAAATGTAAATATTATGATTATTATTACTTGAATTGAGGTAGGATGTTAGAAATAGTCAACCCTGAGAATATAATAATTCATTCTACTTCACGCATATCTGTCTTCACTGGTAATGCTTTTAAAAGTATGGAATAATTATTCATCAGTGTTAATAAACTATCTCAAATTAAGGTACTTGATATGAACTGGTAGTTAAGCCCATGTTATCTATCTTTTTTCTTCAATACTGTCGATTCTTTTTGGATTTGTATATCTAAACTTCATTAATGTATGGTTACTTTTCTATATAAACTACATCTCCCACCTAATAATTTTCGTGTTTTCTTATTAATTTTACATTTTGACCACGACCACCTTACCCTTCTTATTGCTTCTTAATTCTGTAATGAACATAGATTTTGGTGTTCAGTTGTACAAAACACGGATTTAAATTAATAAGTGGAATTGGTCTTTGTACTGTCAAGGAGAAGGTAAGAAGTGAATTAGTGAGGGGATACATACTTATTATATTCTACTTACATGATAACTTATAACCACTACAAATGAGTAGTCCCACTGGCAATCTGGCGTTTTACTTCTTGGTTAGTCAACTCTACCAAAAATGTCAAGACTGCAGAGACGAAAGTTCAACAATGGAGTTGCTTATAAGCAACCGCGAATTCGTTTGTTGTAGGTATATATTGATGTATAGTACTAATAACAAAATGAACCACAATTCAGATAGATCCAATTTTCCGAAATCTATTTATTACAGTCTGCCAATCGGAGAGTATAATTGTTGTACATTGACTGTTCTGTACACTACCATGAACATCTACTTTATCATATTTGTGGTAAGTGCCTGACCGTTATTCTCGAGGGTTTATTTCAAGAGTGAATCATGAATGTGCACTGCTGACGAGTACTGTACTAGGATGATATCATTCTCCTTAGCTTTCAATGATTGTCTAATTAAGCTGAATCTGAGTGATGTGAAACGTCAAACTCAACAATCTCAACAACATCTAATGGTCAAAAAGCAACGATACTTCGACATTTTATTTTATACTAAACAAAGTTGCATATACATGAGTAGTAAGCAGGTTACACAATAATCGATAGACGATCTACATATATTACAGAAAAGATAATATCAAAGTTGCATAACAAATCACAGTCACTAATTTGATGATAATGTTTTCAATGAGTAAGGGGTGTATGTATTTCCATTTGCATAAAATCGGATGTTCTATTAATGGAATAGTATAACTTATGACAGTAATGTTACTGTCTGTGGCATCAATCAAAACCGTCGCGTTATTGATAATGATTCCGTGATGGATCTACAAATATGAGAAGAGACTAGTCAATGATAATGAGTAGAGCAATCATTTGTATTATGGTTGAATATTATTTAGATGCTTACAGTCAATGAAGTGATAGGCTGCATAAAACCAAATAGGTTGGATTACTTGATATTAACTTTCAGCCACAATACAACTTGATGGCAACATATTACAAGAAGCTATGTCTAGTTGAATCACTCATTATGAAAATATGTAGCCTATATGATCTACAACATAATGATACAAACCCTTGAAATGAATTAAGATATTTTGATTAACTGTTGTCAAAGCGACATGAATGATGAAAGCAAGTCTATGCAAAATCTATCTACCATTTAAATTCCGTAGAATAACAAGTGTGAGTGGGAAGATTAAAAAGCTTCCGAAGCCATTATTACAAGTTTCTAATTAAATGAGTGCTATTATGAATGCTATTTGAAGAGTACTATCTCTTCATTGGTTTAAAATATCTCGCTGTCACTGATTAGATATTAAAGTCTAGGAATAACCTACAGTCCAAATACATTGCTGTATTACTATGTTAGGACATTTGGTGAGGTGAAGTTGGTTTGAAAATTCCTGTAACTGTCATCATCCTAAAATTATTCGATGGTTGATGCTATTTTGAAATGGTAACTGAGTTTGTATATCGTGATGAACCAATAAAACTACATTTTGTGGCTAAATCATGTCCTGTGATACCACAGAATCAGTTAAGTTAATTGTCGAGGTGTAAGACAAAAGGTCTGACAATGAATGTATAGGTGTTGTGTTGTGCTACTGTCTATACTTGGGAGTGATAGTTGTAGTATTTTACTCAGGCAACCAACATTTCCAGCCTCATTACTTTTGACAACAAAATAAGAAAGTGGTTTAAAACAGTTAAACCTAAAAATATTGCACTTCACTTTATTTCATTGCTTTCCGTACTCCACAAGAAGCATTAAATCGTTTAAGGTCAACGGATCGTAAAGCACTAAGATAATTTCATATGGGATTGACACTAACCAGTTTTCTCTTCGGTCCCACAAACTCACTCTTTGATTATCACTTGTGTATCTAACACAATTTCACATAAATTAATAAGAAGGTTCACCACACCGGCTCATGTATGTAGCAGCACACCATACTGAGTGCTACTATGCACATCCACTAATGTGATTTAATTTCTCTCGATTGAATTTCACTTCAATCATCATCTGACTTAATCATTTTCATATTTGTCAGAGATATTCACTACCAATATGTATTTGTTACGACACTAACGAAAATCAAGAAACATCAAGTTTCAGGAGCTAATTAGCACTACATAACCAAATAGGGGACACACGACATTCATGTCATATAGGAAGCATTCAATTACTATCACCATAACTTTACTTTTCATTTGAGTAATTTCTTCATCGGTGTCACTTATTACAATGTGTGCTATAGTCGTTTGTCTATGGAGAATATGAACAAAACATTGCAGATATTCTTAACATGCACGGACTACACTTCCAATTGAATGATGTTTGACGCATATCAAAATATCAAAGTAATCAAATGTGAATTATAGAAAATGAATTCGTACCTTGATTTTATCGTCAATTGATTATCATCAAACTGATCGATGCGATTGTAATGTGGACTATTCGTCGAAATTTCGAATTTGTTGCTGATTACAATTTGTAAACGAAGAGGAGTGTAAATAGAGAATCAATGAGGTTAACAATAGAATTACATAGGCAATATAAAGAATTGACAGTAAGTGGTTTTCTTAAATTACTATTGAATACGAGAGCGAAAGTTTTACCGACTGTTGATATACTGAGTATTGGTTATTTGGTGGTTATAGGCACATGAATTTCATTGTGATTGATAAGTATAACCTCCTCCTGCTAAGCCTATATTCGTTCGAACAGTTGCATAGTGTCTCTGCTAACGGTTATCCTGAAATATGTGGTTTAAATCTAATTTCAAAAGCTTATGTATGTTTGAATGGTTTACAATATAAAGAGTATCAGTGATGGTTGACTAGTAAGAATTCATGAATTCATGGGTTGTATGATATAGGCTTTTTGGAACTTTTGAATTTATTTGCAGTATAGTATTTCACTAGTCTCTACTTATAAAGTATGATTCGTAGTCAAATACCTAAGCAGTAATTTACCCCTCAAAACCGACTACCTCGTTTAGTTCACTAATCTTGTTGTCTTTTCCTAATTCTGTATTGTATTTCTCTATCACGTGATTTGTAGAAGCAGCTGTTCTTGCTCATGTGATATTTGCACTTGGATTGTATAACTCTACTTCCCACTATTAATTAGCGATCTTTGATAAAATACATTTCATAACAGCTAGTCAATGTCCACATGATCTTGTTGCTTCTGGTATGCTTTAATATTACTACCTTATCAGTCTGAGATCAAATCGTCTCATCTAAGTACAGTCACCTCCAGATCACAAAGTCACTAAGTCCCATGATCTATAGTTCACATAATCAGAATCATTTATTCTAATTGGTTTATCAAATTTCTATCGAATGATATTGTCAACTGAAATCAATTCGAGTTAGTGCTAACTATCACCTTATAAACATATTTTATTTCTGCAATAATTGCAAGACATTCATCTTGAAGTTAATCACCATTGATGACACGACTATCAGATGGACATATTGTATATGAAGTGTTGTTTGATCTATGCAGAGAGGTGTATCTGTTTATTTCAAAATGACGAAGATGTTTGGCAATGTATCATGTCTATTTCCACAGTCCGACTACTGTTGAAGCTATTCAGAAGGTGATATATTTGTGAATGGGAACATTATGTTGTAGTGGTAGTAGTAAGTTATTCAAATGATATTTCAGATACCAAACATTTCAATGGAAGCGAATCTACACTAAATCCTTTGGACTAAACTTTCCATTCAATAAATGACTCAAAGA
Source organism: Schistosoma mekongi (assembly GCA_034768735.1). NCBI lineage: Eukaryota > Metazoa > Platyhelminthes > Trematoda > Strigeidida > Schistosomatidae > Schistosoma > Schistosoma mekongi. Next base: position 5,096,107 of record CM068310.1, read on the forward strand.
TATTGGAGTTAATAACACTTCACAGTACATAACGTACGATAACTAAAAGTGTTAATGATACTACAAAACTGTACGTAAATGGACAATTAAAAGAGCTTAGAAATTGTTATGATTGAACTCACATGAAATAGTGGTAGCACCACTGGTAGTGGTACTAGCAGTAGTAGTAGTTGTTGTTGTTGTCGTAGTAGTAGTAGGAGTTGTTGATGCTGCCATAGGATCTTGAGGGACAATACATCCAGATAACATCATAAAAATTAGTCAAAATCAACATTAAATTAAAGTGATATTGTATAGTATAGTCGTTTGCGTTCGTCACACATTGCTTTTAATTGGGTACTACTAAATACCAGGGAGTAGATGCTTTGTCCTAGAATGCGACTCCTTAGCAGTGCCAACGCTGGGTTGCACAAAACATCCTACTGTTTCGCACCGGTCTAGAGATGCAGATGGTTAAGGCTCCATTTGTGGGACCTGTAAACCCTGGTTATGGACTCCATGTTCGGATCCAGGGTATACGCTTCCGAATAATCCCATTAGAAAACGAAACAGGCCTCCAGCACACCCTGGCTTCCAGTGGAATTTAACCAACATCATTTTCCACAAAACTACTTCAGTTCATATTTTGATTTGTTTCTTCGCATAATTTAGAATCATATTAGTTTAATTCATTGTTTATTAACTGACGAAGGGGCTTACACTAAGTCGTGGAACATCAGGAATTTCAATTTATTGAAATATCATAAAAATATTATTTAAGACGAATTATTTGGAGATCGTTATTGACATTTCAGTCAACAGTTGGATGCTGAGTGATATAAATATCATGATACCTATTCATGTATAGTATGGACAGTCAGAGCGAAATGTAGTATCAGTCAAGTAGCCGTTGACTGTTGATCAATGTGATGATGTCACATTCAGATTAACTGGTTGGGTTTTAGGGGGATGATCGTAACAATTAGTTGAAGATGTTATATTATATATCTCAATATCCGTCACAGTGAAACAACATGGCACCAGTCTATGAAGTCATTGACAGTTGGGCTGAACCATGTTAATAGGTGCAGACTACCTGGTTGGGGTCCGCGTGACGGTCGTAACAGATGCTTAGAGACCTTGGGCGATGTGGCTCAAAATCGTTGGCAATGGAGCAGGTTCATCTACTCCTTGTCTTCCTCAAAATTCTAAGTTTCTGAACTTGTCATAATTTTCTCTTTACTGGCATGGCAACTTGAACTGACGTACGCATGTACTAAGTTCTACGTTGTAACTGTCTTCTTTTTACTGAATCATATTTTCTTAAATCTTTTCTCCGATCTCTAATCCTTTCCATTAATACTAACTCTATTACTACCTCCCCTACTCTGGGATTTGATTCGGCAATTTAATCTCTATCTGCTAATTTTGATATGGCAACTTGAACTGATGTACGCATGTACAAAGTTCTACGTTGTACCTGACTGACAGTGAAACAGGTGCATTCACTATTAGTCTTCACTTAATTTTTTCAAGGTACAGTTAGCCACCGCTGATGTAACCACAACTTCTACAACTTTGATAGTTATCTTTGTGTCCAGAAATAGTGTAGCAGGTTGAACTAATGTTCATGTATATTAGATCCTATTTCTTTCATGAATGATATATCCACATCTTATTCAATGATTAAAGTATTGGCTGTAATGCTGTTCACTTTTCAAACATGAAAACAACAAATATTTAACTTCATATCTACCTATCCAGGCACAGATTAACTATTCTGGCATAAGAATGAAACTTTTAAGACTTTAGGGGAAATTACAAATTCATGTAGAAACAAAGGAATCAATTATACTTACCGACGGTAGTAACTGCACGTTTTACAAACCAAAATAATAAGAAAATATGAATTAATCAGACAATATGATACTGATATACGTGAGTTAAAAACTTCAATAACTTGTTACTAGCTAAGTATTCTGAATGTTGAACGCTCGTTATGCAACTTGAATTCTGTAGGTTTGATTCTTTAATGTGTTATGGATAAACATTGACAATAAGGAGTGTTATATTAGGACACGACAGTTATCCAGTACATTATGGTAAGCAGATATATCCTATGGAACTAATCAATCATGAATAATGGTATTTGAACTGATTGATTTATTTTATGTAGGAACAGTTATTGAATGCTTACTTCATGTGAAAGACTATTAGTTTGACTATTTATCACTTAGATCATAGCATTACGCCATGAATTCACCTAAGCTATAAATCCTTTTCATTATTATATTTAGACATATACCTTGTCATCATAAGAGATGATTATGTGTTAACAGTTGCGTATCCGAAACAGTTTGCATACCCTTTTTCTTCCATAGAAACGTCGTTTAAATTGTTGTCAGTGCTTTAAGTCAACTTTATAGTAAGTCATGTACACTTTGAAGATTGTTTACAATAGTATAATTCAAACAGCCTAGAAATTATAAAACTATTGAATATGTTCATCAACTCTCGTCTTTAATTAGGAATTCATTCAGAGGATCCTAAGTTCTATCCCTGACAGAGTTGTGCATGCACACTACTCGAGAGTTCCATACTAAGATGAAATAGTTGTCCAGTGACTCCTGATGATACTTAGTTGTCTAATTCACACCAATTAGTTATAACAATTCTGTATTTAACAATCTTCACAATATCCACTGACAATAATTATTTATTATAAAACCACATACACATCTTCCATTACTTATACATATATTCATTTCAATATATAAATATTACGTGAACACATCATCACAGTTCATTGGCTTTATCAATGGAGAGTGAATTATTCTGATGAATTTAACATGATGTCGAGTGAATCACATAGCGAATGTTTAAATGTATGAGCGTATTGTTATTAAAACCTATGTGGATACCAGAAATCATTGATAACAACTACTATACTTATTCATTACAGAAGATTATGCCTAAATTTTCTAATCAATAAATCCTCACCTCTTTCATCAGAAACCTTAATTTCAGACTATTTTAGATAGAAGTAATGTATCTCATAGACCTTCATCATGACAATCACTTGCACTACCTACAATAAACACAATATCAATTGACTATATACTACCTTTTTACTACAACTTACGATTAAGTAATATTCATGAAAATCATATAGTACAAATATTCGGTATACAAAGCATTAATTTATAATACATATTTTGAATATAGGGAAATGTGAATGATCTATGGAAAATTAACAATAAATTAAGGAAACATACTGGTTGGAAATGCGTCACCGAAAACATCAAGATTCACTATACAGAAATAGAAACAAAGACTATTGAATGATTTTAAATGAAATAACAACAATAAACATTTACACAGTATGTTGAATTCAATACATTTCATTGAATTCTCTTTTATCATTCATATACTATTGACTATTGATATGAGATTAAAAAACAACATGAACATGATAATTAAACATTCAAAAGTGAATTGAGATGATTTTGTGGAGATTTATTGCTAATTTGTTGTTTGAATTCGTCATGAATTGATTCTTGTTATGTAACTTTGAAATTGTGGAATACGTGATAGTTGATTAGGTTCTAATGGTTGACAGTGAGCAACTGATGTTCACCGTCGATTTCTCTGAGTAGAAGAAGAAGCCACAAACTACAGAATTATTCAACCTAAGTTTATTCATCAACAACAGTGTGTTAGCATACGTCCAATGGAAAGATTGGAAATAGATCAGTACTCATTATATCATGAGTATTATTTAATGCCATTGGTGATAATTGTTTAACTCCGAACACATTATCATGATGATGATGTTCTTCGAGAAGACTGATGGTTTTTGTTTCGCTTGTTAGTAGAGTCGTAAAATCTATTCTTTAGAGTTTGGAAGATCAATCGATCGAGTGAAATTAAGTCAAAAAAGTAATTTTATCATTCATCCAATCTGTTGTTATATTTCACATATTACTTAACTACTACTTCCGTTATTCATATTCCCGGTGTATTGTGATATTTGCATAATTTATATGTATTCGTTTATTGATTAGATATGATCTACACGAACCCCAATCTACATAAGTTCCGTACAAATCTCACTCACTAGTAGGCCACATGCCTCACATACAACAATTTAACATTAGTAACAAAACATAGAGCAGACATAGGTATTCATTTGCACTACTGACATCAATTCACCTGGTAGAATTCATCAACAGAACTCGAACTAAGCATACGTCCAATGGAAAGATTGGAAATAGATCAGTACTCATTATATCATGAGTATTATTTAATGCCATTGGTGATAATTGTTTAACTCCGAACACATTATCATGATGATGATGTTCTTCGAGAAGACTGATGGTTTTTGTTTCGCTTTGTTAGTAGAGTCGTAAAATCTATTCTTTAGAGTTTGGAAGATCAATCGATCGAGTGAAATTAAGTCAAAAAAGTAATTTTATCATTCCATCAATCTGTTGTTATATTTACATATAAATCATCCGACTGTTTAGTGAAATGGTGGTGTAATATAAGGCATCATTCGTATGCTGATAACACTTCATTAAGCTAGGGTGTTAACGATGTGTATGTAAACTCCACGTTACTTAATGCATGTTAACAAGGCATATCAAAAGTTTTAGAATAAATGCTAATCGTGTTTGTCTAACAAATGCCAAATAGAATAGAGTCTACAGTCATGCAATCTCGCTACTATCTTGTAATTCCCAATTTGCACTACGGACATCAATTCACTGGATCTGGTAGAATTCCATCAACAGAACTCGAACTAAGCATACATCATGATAATAATCATTATCACCGTGATAGATCATTCCAAAACATGTACGTTCTATTGCACTTTACAATTTATTATGGAGGAATGCATCAGTCATTGTAAAAATTTCCAATATCAAATGATTATGAAATTCATATCATCAGTAAACGATTATGAAGTAGGGAAGACCTATTTGAATTATCTACTAGATTCAATTAAATTCATCCGTACAAAATATTGTAAGCTACCATGACAACATAAATGTAATGCCCTACAACATTCTACATAATCATCATTAACTTACCTATTCCACATATAAATAGATTTAATAAATATAATATGAACAGAATGTGAAATTTTGACATTTTACTAATAATAGCGTTTGTAGTAGACTTGGGTATGTTTCATATTATGTAGACTTTAAAACTTGTTTACTAAATCAGTTGAGTCGATTTGACTAACGGTTATACTGATGCATTATTAACAGATCTCGAACAAAAATACTAATGAAGCTACCTCACATCAAACTCAAGTGACAAACGACTGTTTGGGAGTAGAATACGAAATGACGTTAATTATTTGGAAGTGAGTTTATAGTTGTGATCATATTGTGCATTTATAGACTTAATACTGCAACTGGCAGTAGACTAGTAATCATTATTATCCTATTATTTACATATAAATCATCCGACTGTTTAGTGAAATGGTGGTGTAATATAAGGCATCATTCGTATGCTGATAACACTTCATTAAGCTAGGGTGTTAACGATGTGTATGTAAACTCCACGTTACTTAATGCATGTTAACAAGGCATATCAAAAGTTTTAGAATAAATGCTAATCGTGTTTGTCTAACAAATGCCAAATAGAATAGAGTCTACAGTCATGCAATCTCGCTACTATCTTGTAATTCCCAATTTATTACTCCTCAATCAGTTGAGTTCCACTTATTGACTTATGACTTTAGAGTCATTAAACAAGTAAACCTAAACAATATTATTTTGTTGAATGTCTCAGTGAGTATGGAAGTGAGTTTATAGTTGTGATCATATTGTGCATTTATAGACTTAATACTGCAACTGGCAGTAGACTAGTAATCATTATTATCCTATTATTTACATATAAATCATCCGACTGTTTAGTGAAATGGTGGTGTAATATAAGGCATCATTCGTATGCTGATAACACTTCATTAAGCTAGGGTGTTAACGATGTGTATGTAAACTCCACGTTACTTAATGCATGTTAACAAGGCATATCAAAAGTTTTAGAATAAATGCTAATCGTGTTTGTCTAACAAATGCCAAATAGAATAGAGTCTACAGTCATGCAATCTCGCTACTATCTTGTAATTCCCAATTTATTACTCCTCAATCAGTTGAGTCGATTTGACTAACGGTTATACTGATGCATTATTAACAGATCTCGAACAAAAATACTAATGAAGCTACCTCACATCAAACTCAAGTGACAAACGACTGTTTGGGAGTAGAATACGAAATGACGTTAATTATTTGGAAGTGTAGTTTATTAGAAACATTGGTTTATCAAAGTTTCATGATAGCTAGAACTATAGATGCCTAGATTATTCACTGACAATTTCAATATTTACACTGTGCATTCCTTCGTGTAGTCATGCTCATTTTCAGTACATGATTGAAATTCCTCTCATCATGCCAGTCTGTTACAACATTTATCACTTTCTTAATTATTTTAATTATAAGCTAATTTCTTTCTAATTCGCCAGCTCCATATTTGAGTTCACAACACTAGTGCACTGCGATTTTGATATATCATCAACCTTCTGAAATTAAATCAACATCATAAGTTATGGTACACATAAACACTTGATATCGTCAACCTTTTGCGCATATATTCTCATTCTAATCAGTTGGGTATTGACTAACTTGGATTCATCAGCGTTCTATGTTGTTCTTAGACAAGCAGTGATCTTGACGATTTACTTACATCTCCACTCCGGTGAATAATTATGATTAAGTTAGTAATGATATACTGTTATTTAGCGCTCCAAATGAGATTATAGTTGATTCAACTCTTCATCCATTATGTACTATAGGTACTTTATCTACACTCTGATCTCCAATTTCTGAAAATATTTGTAAATATATGGCCGGTCTATAACAAGAACATCGGGTTGTTTCTACCTTATCTCGTGTTTCAACGTCATTTCCCTTAAATCTTAATCAATCTACTATTATTATTAAAATCATCCCTGTAACAGATTTGATAACTGAAACAGTCAGATTTGATGTGGAATATGGTAGTGACATAATTCATCATATCGATCTCTCTGTTTACGTGTATACATACATGAAGTCAATTGACATTCGAGAATGATACAAAGATGGGAATTTTGTTTAACTGAACCTAATTCAACTACAATCCCAAATTTCAATCCTACACTTAATATCTGCGATCACAATAAAACTTGCAAACAAAATGTGTTAGAAATCTGATGTGTATTAATGTTACTTCGATTGTCAAACGAAAGTATAGATTCAAGGGCAATTGATTAAACGGAACATAGGAATGTTGGAAATTATGTCTTGATCTCATAATAAAATTGTACAAAATATTTCAATATGGTCAAATTTGAAATAGAAGTAATGTGGTATTAGGATGAACTTATATCTCCCTGTTGAATTGTTATGGACTGAAGCTGGTCAGTCTGTGTTGTTATATGTGAATCGTGAGAGGATTGCCTCGATATAGTGATTTTGCACAAGTATTATTTAAGTTGGATTGTGACTGGTAAGTGGAATCCACTTGGTACATCAAGAGTGAAATACAGGTACATCCAGCCGACGAGTCTCAAATAGGACGAAACGCGCTGCCTGGATTCTACTTCCCAGTCATAAACCAACTTAAAGAAGTAATGTGGGTTCTTTGTGGATACGAACAACAAACGAAGTTCTGATTGAACTATTCAACGTAATACTTACCTCTTCGTCTGGTAGTGAATCCCTGATTCCAATTTAACTATCATCGTGTGTTTATTTATACTCATCTCATGTGTTTCCCAAAACAACCATTTGTCAGTATTTTATTGTATTTTGATTCGATAAATTAATGTTTTATCAAGCAATTATAGCAAGTTACCAAGGTATCATTAGTTTGTTTGTCATCATAATGTTGAATAGTGCGAATTGTTGTTATGAGCTAATTGATTGTAAACTGAGTGAAGACAAGAGTATGGATGTGGGACCAGCATATTGAATTTTATGATACGTGAATAATTTCAGATAAGTTTTTACCTGTCTATTAAGAAATAAATTACAAACATGTTTGTTGTGTTGTATTTTAAGTGGAAAAAATGATTGCTCTTCATGAATTGTGAAAGGGTATTGTGTAACTGGGGATCAAGCTCACGAAACACAAGATTCGTGGTGAATGCTAAACACTTAGAACACTTAGAACCGGCCGGCATCCAGCACTTAATACTTATAACTTCAGTCACTCCGCGATAAATTACGTAATCTCAATTATTCTGTTGAGTGGATAATTCCTACACACTTTCAGAGTTTACCAACCATCCAGATCAACATAACAACACCTTCTGCAAATAAACAACTCCGTCTTCACATCATTTACTCTCCTATTAACTCACTTTCTCCTATTGTCAACTTATATCTACTAGTATTCACATGAAGTGCATCAGGGTGAACAAATTACTGATACTCTTGTATCACCACAACCTATCATAAATCATGACTAAACATGACGGTAACTCTCCATCAGCTTATATACTCTGAAGCTACTTTTGAATAGAGACTGACTGGAATTTGTGATCTTAATTTATACCGAGTATAATCTATAAGGGAATAAATGAAAAGGAATTGATGTATGCATGTTGATTTGACTGTTATTACCATCGAGATTTGGAATTCAGAAATTTTATAACTGTTAGTCAATTAAGCAGTCAATCATTTAGTCATTTTGTTACAAGTAATACATGATATCACAGGATATATGCATCATATTGACGAACAGTAACAACACAACGAATTAAAAAACAAGGCAGTATTAACATGAGAAGTTGTAGACGTCACTTAATTGAACTTGAAAATAATGGTGCAAAATGCTAAATATTTATTTCAATTGGGATGGTTATTTTTGTGGAGATTGGTTATTTATTTGATTGAATATATCACAGATTGATGTTGACAGGGCACCATTGATAACTACGGAGCACTAGACAGATTTTTCGTTCTAGTGTGGAACTCTTTAGCAGTGCACACTTCAGATTCCGCACCAGGAGCTTCAGGTTGACGCGAATGCCTAACAGTCTGCACCACTGGGTCGGCATCCAATAGTAGAGTTCTCACTTCCATCAATTTGTGATATATAGCGCAACGATCATCCATTGTCATTGGTGATAACTGTCTCACACTCAACAAGTCTGAACTCCACCAGTCACGACTTCTCACTAGAGCTTCAAGAATATCTTGGAGTTAGTCACTAATAAGCTCATTATTATATTTCAATGGTTATTTTTGTGGAGATTGGTTCAGACTTGGAGTTCAGACTTGTCGGGAGTGAGACAGTTATCACCAATGACAATGGATGATCGTTGCGCTATATATCACAAATTAATGGAAATGAGAACTCTACTATTGGATGCCGACCCAGTGGTGCAGACTGTTAGGCGTTCGCGTCAACCTGAAGCTCCTGGTGCGGAATCTGAAGTGTGCACTGCTAAAGAGTTCCACACTAGAACGAAAAATCTGTCTAGTGCTCCGTAGTTATCAATGGTACCATGCCAACAGCAATCTGTGATATATTCAATCAAGTAAATTATTTATTTTCATAGCAGTTTTGGAACTTAAGATCTAATTGTCATTCAGGAGGGGTGGCAATAAAATGGTATACCATTAATTTTTTTAATTTTCACTGTGAAATTTTCATGTATATTATCTTTTCATAAATCAATAATTTCATATACCACTTTATATGAAACAAAAATTGATCAAATAATAGTACTCATTATTATTTCAGGCAACTCCGCCTGGAATCCTTCTAGGGTTGCTGTTAGTTCCATTCCCGGATAAAGAAGCAGGGTTTGGCATGGGGTTAGCAACCCAATTCGATAATAAACAAACTTGCTGAAAAACACTTACTAGAAAAAAAACATTTTTAATCATTTAAACTCTGTCTTAGAAGTTGCAAGGTCTTCGTTTCGAAAAGTTATGATGCCTCATGATGGAAGCCTAATTTCTTCGGAAGTCACGAGGCCGATGACCCTTCTGATAACCACAGCAATAATTAAATTGACTTATCAATTATATTTAAGGTAATTAAACAACATCATCATCAACAACAACACTGATAGCAACAATTTGTACTTTGTGCATATTAGTGCAAAAATCACAAGACTAAAATCGTTGACCTAATAAACACTGTTTCAACCAATAGATAACAACGTTTAGAATGTTTGTTTACGACTAACCACTGATATACCGAAAATCAAATTATACAATAAACATTTAGCTAGTCATGAGTAGTATAATGATTACAATTGAATCCAACAAATACATTTATGAAGGCTACCATATCGTATGCATTCTAACTGATAACTGTTGAACTTTTATGAAGCTAACTGTATGTGGTAATATTGGGAGTAAGATCAAATAATAAATGGTTACCAATTAGTAAAATCTGCATATTATATATTAGTATATTAATGTGTTTAGTTATATTGTAACATATCTCTTGAATGGTGTGATGGTGGGGATTGCATCGTCATTGATTGAACCAAATTTCAATGGAAATGAGTTATGATCATTTCTCTTCAGTCAACTAACAGCCTGCTATTTCGATCCTTAAAACAACAGTTTATTACCGCTGTGTAGTATATTTATGGTAAACCAGTGATTTGGATTTGAAAGTTCTGAGGTTTTGAAATTGAATGTATGTTGCTTTACTTAAAAGGTTTCTAGAAATACTCTCGTGAACTACGATAAATTGCTATTTATATCTTGCAGAAACAATATATATCCCCCTTCTGACCTGCAACTGTAACGTTGCTCCACAATTATTTCAGGGAGATTTGGAAGGAATAACAAAGGTCAACAGACTGGAAAGAAGGGTACCTCATCAGGATACTACGGAAAGGAGATTCTATCAATTGCCAGAACTACAGATTCATCACTCTACTTTCAGCACCAGGAAAAGTCTTCAATAGAATGTTACTGAACCGAAGGAAGAATCCAGTCGACGCCCAACTTCGAGATCAACAGGCAGGATTTCGTAAAGCCCGGTCGTTTACCGACCAGATCGCGACTATACAAATCATCGTCGAACAATCAATTCAATGGAACTCGTCACTGTACATCAATTTCCTTGACTACGAAAAAACATTCGATAGCGTGGGTAGGAGAATATTATGGAGCCTTTTTAGAAATAAAAGTGTACCCGGAAAAATAGTCAACATAATACAAAATTATTACGACGAACAACATTGTAAAATCGTGCATGGAATCCAGTTCACAGACTCATTCAATGTGAGGACCGGTGTCAGACAAGGCTGCTTACTCTCGTTTGTCTTCCTTCTTCTAGTGAATGACTGGATCATGAAAACTGCAACAGCTGATAATATGGATGCAACTAGATGATTTGGGTTTTGCAAGTGATCAACTTATCTCTTCTATCCCACACACAGCAACAAATGCAGATAAGGATGGACAGTGTAGCAGCAGCCTCTGCAACCACCAGTAAGTCTCAACATATGCATAGGGTAAAGCAAGATCCTTCGATCCATAACAACGAACGCCAACCCAATTACACTTGACGCAGAAATTCTAGAAGATGCAAAATCATTTGAATACTTGGGTAGCATCATCGATAAATAAGAAGGGTCCGGGCTGATGCAGATTTGAAGGCGCGGATTGGAAATGCAAGGGCAGTATTTCGAAAACTGAAAAGCATCTGGAACTCAAACCAACTATCAGTCAACATTGAAGTCAAACTTTTCAATACAAATATGAGGACAGTTCTGTTGTGTAGAGCTGAAACTTGGAGAACTAGGAAAAGTATTCATCACTCAAAAGATACAAGTATTTATAAACAAATGTCTGTGTAAATACTTCGAATTTGTTGACCAGATACTAACAGCAACAACTTTCTGTGACAGAGAGCAAACAAATTAACTAATTTCCAGCCGAGAAAGAAATTAGGATGATTCAATGGATGCGGATAGGACACACATTGAGGAAATCATTAAACTTAGTCACAAGACAAACACTAACATTGATTACTCAAGGCCAGAAGGAAAAGAGGAGGACCCAAAAACACATTGCTGTGCGAATTGGAGGCAGAGATGAAGAGAATAAAGAGCACTTGGGAAGAATTAGAAAGGAAAGCCCAGGACACAATTGGTTGGAGAGTGCTGGTCGGTGGTCTCTGATCCGCATTCAGTAACAGGCACTGATTGATTGATCGATTATCTCAGACAAAAGGTTGGTCGCCAGGTGACTTATTATGAATAAGCAACCCTTAATCATATCATCTATGATTTTTTTTATTTAAGAAGATAGATATGATAGATTTTCAGTTCATAAGATTGTAATTCTTGTCAAATTTTTGTAATGTAATAATAAGAATCTATTTTACTTAGTTAAGTAATAAGAATTGGAAAGCGTTGAACAATTATTTTATCATGATATAAAACTTCCCACTTGTGGGACATGTCTAGAAGAAGACATGTGATTGGCCAATATTCTGTGGTAGATATATAGGACAAAGACTAGGTCTTATATTTATATCTTGTATATCATTGGTTTATGGTTGTTGTAATACATGCGTGTGAATGACTAGTTACCTTTTTGATAATTAATGAGATCTTTGTGCTTGAGCAATAGATTAAGGCAAGGCTAGATAGTAGGTGTAAGATACCAGCACGGCAGATAACAAAATCGATAATACCGGCAATCTCTACGTCAGATATAACAATCTATAATCAAAACAAGTTATGAATTCAATAAATTTCAAGTTATGTATTTAACTCATAACATTCATATCACTGAGATGAACATTCATTAATTAACATTTCGATCTTCAGTTGTAGAAGTATCATGTAATTTGATCAGGGATGTTTCTGTCTAACCTGATTAAAATCCTCTATTGTATACGTCTTCTTATTAAAATACTACATCAGTCTGTAATGTTTAACTATAAGTGACATACTATTTGTTATTATGTATTAGACCTTCATCGATTATCATATTCATTTCACTTTCTTTAAACAAAGAAAACCCGTTGTTTGATATTAGTCCAATTTATGTCATCATAATAACATTTCAATTCCATTCGTAATATACTACCAATGCCATGTAGAGCATAGGCCATCGATCAAAATTAACCATCTAACTCTATCTTTGCCTTTTTTTTCCAGTTTTTCACAAGTGCTGTTCTTTTGTTCTTAGGTCTTCCTCTTTCCCTTCTGGCCTTCAGGATTCCAAGTTAGTACTTGTCTTTTGACACAATTTAATGATTTCCTCTATGTGTGTGTTATCCATATCCATCGTATCAACCTAATTTCTCCCTCGTCTGAATATTGGTTGATTTGTTTGTTCTCTGCCGTAGAAGATTGTTGTTGATAGTATCTAGCCAACGAATCCGAAGTAACTTGTACAGATAGTTCTTTTAAACATTTGCATCATTTGAAGGTTAATCTTCATAGTTCTCCATACATACTTCACTTTCATTCAATAGAACTGTATTGACATCGATATAGAAACAAGATTTTTACTTTGATGTTGGCGCTAACTAGAAGAAAAAATCATTTGTACTATACAATTTAAGAGAAATACGTTTATCAGCCTACATTATTGAATTAATGAAATTGTTAAAACTAAACAGTTGAATATTCATTATATGAAATAATCTAACAAGTAATTGCGTAATTTACAACAATTGCTTAAATGCGGCCTCTTATTACGAGTAAATAGGGAATGTTGCTTTGAATTGAATGTTAAGATGATTCATTTAACTTATTCACATACATTGAAACTTAAGTTATTTACATATATCAATCTGTTGGTTTGATATTATGAATTGATATGAATTAGATAATCATTGATAACCTAAAAGTACTAGATTGTTGTTTCATCCTAGTATAGACTCCTGAGCAGTACATATTCAAGACATTACTGGGGATCGAACTCAAAACCACTTGGGCTCCATGCCAAATGCTTTGTCACTAGACCACTGAGTCGGCTCTAAATGGTTGGTACTTTCCAGTTCCGTGAATTTACAGTATACTTGTGTAACCTCATCGCTTGTCATTGGTAGGTGATTGATATGCCGGGCACCTAACGAAGACTGACTACCTTCGAGAGCTATGCTTTAGAACATTATTTCAATTATTATGACTGTCCACAGTTTAAACATTTTATTTCTATGACTTTTATGTTCTCTTTTCCCGGTCCTTTCGCTTAGTATAGTTACTCTTAGTATATTGTTTATTTACTATGAACTACGCTTACTTGATTGTTTACAAGTTGTGCCATTCACTGCCACTCTTACCTTTGTTCCGTACAAATGTTAGATTCTTGATTGGTCAACTGTGTGGTCTGATTTGATGTTTATATGAAGACATGATTAAAATATAATACGATCTCGGCTCTCAGATCTCGCTCTCTCCGTTTTCCGGTTCCCAATTCTGGTTCTTCTATTGCGGCCTGGGGGTGAGTAGGCTTAAGTTAGTTGCACATTATCAACTAAGCACACTTCATTGGAGTTCGCGTCTACCAACCAAAACCCTCTATCTTTCTTTCTTGACGCCATAACAGTAATTGCCTCACACACAAAATGGTTAAACTCCACTGATAAAACATCCACCGCTTAGCCAGAATGTCTAGGGGTTCAATTCATGACAGGGTCTTGGATGCGCATTACTGAAGAATCCCACGAAATAGATGTCCAGTGTCTTCTGATTGCCAACGGTCTTATAATTCAGACCGATTCGTGACATTAAACTAACATTGCACAATCTCCACAACACCTAATTACTATACATCAAAATGATTGAAACATATTTATTTTATCTACTAATTACTGATAGTTACGGTAACAATGTATCAGTAACAGTGAATAGTCACTGAGTAGTGACTGATGTCAGGCTTGTAGTCTTAAAATTCTATTCAATCGATTTTGATGTGATCAATTGTCTACATTAACCAACATCCTGTGCTAAAAGTATCAGTATTAGGTAGTTGGAGTTAGTGCAAGTTGGTACTCGTTAAGAAAGTATATTTACAATTGTGTAGGATGTAATAATCTCTGGTAATCACTATGGGGTTAGTAAATTCGATGAATGCAAGTTTCTCATCATATAGGATTAAATTAGCATAACATTGGTTGCTTTCCAATGATTAATTGTGGGAAGCGACTCAACAAAAAATGAATGGTAACATCTGAAATCTATAAAACTGAGTAACATATGTTCGAACACCAGAGGAAGCATAAATATTCATAAGATTTAGGGAGACTTATGTTAACGAGTTTCAACTGTATTGGTGATGATTTCCTCAATGTATGTCCTATCCATCTCCAACGTCTTTCACTAATTTCCTCTTCGGATGGAAGTTGATTTGTTCTCTCCCATACTAGACTGTTGCTGATGGTTTCCGACCAACGGACATTCAGTATTTTGCGTAGGCAGTTGTTTATAAATACTTATACCCGTCTGATGATGTTTGCAGTAATTCGTCAAGTTTCAGCTCCATACAGCAGGACTGTCTTCACGTTCGAATTGAAGAGTTTGACTTTGAGGTTGGTTGATAGTTGTTTTGGGTCCCATATGTTCTTCAACTGTAGGAATGCTGCCCTTGCATTGCCAATCCTTACATTTACATCTGCATCACATCCTCCTTGTTCATTGATGATGCTTCCCAGGTATGTGAAAGTATCTACTCCTTCCAGAGTTTCTCCATCAAGTTAAAATTAGTTGGCGCTCTGTATGTTGTATTTGAGGATCTTGCTCCTTTCCTTGTGTTTATCCAGGCCAACTGATGCTGAGGTTGCTGCTACGTTGGTTGTCTTTGCTTGCATTTGTTGGTGTGTATGAGCTAGAAGAGCTAGGTCATCCGCAAAGTCCAAATCATCGAGTTGCATCCTACTTGTCCATTCAATTCCGTGCATCCCCTCAGGTGTGGAGATCTTCCACTAGAAGATCAACCACTAGAAAGAAGAGAAAAGGCGAGAATAGGCAGCCTTGCTGGACTCTGGTCGTCACTGGGAATGCATTTGTCAGCTGTGCTCTATGTACGATTTTTTATTATAGTCCGTCGTAAGAATCCCGGATGATGTTGACAAGATTATCTGGTATGCCGTAGTGTCGAGGAAGTTTCCATAGTGTTCAACTGTATGCACTGTCAAACGCCTTCTCATAGTCAATGAAGTTGATGTATAGTGACGAATTCGACTTAGTTGATTGTTCACTGATAATCTGTAGTGTTGCGATTTGGTCTGTGTACGACTGATCCCTACGGAAGCCAGCTTGTTGATCTCGAAGTTGAGCATCCACTGAATCCTTCATTCTGTTAAGTAACACTCTGTTGAAGACTTTGCCTGGTACTGACAGTAGTTTTGTTCCTCTGTAGTTCACACATTTGCTCGAGTCTCCTTTCTTCGGTATCGTGACAAGATGACCTTCTTTCCAGTCTGCCGGCACTTGTTCTTCACGCCAGCTCCTTCTAAATAAAACGTGGAGCGTCCTTGCTGTTACAACTATATCTGATTTGAGTGCCTCAGCTGGTATGTTGCCACGCCCTGCTGCTTACCTACTCTTGATATGTCTGATGGCCTTCTTGATTTCTTCTATCGTTGATGGAGTGTCATCTATATGGAGATCTTTAGATGCGGCTTCGATGTCAGTGGGGCCGGCCTATTCAAGAGTTTCTCAAAGTGTTCTACCTACCTTTTCCTTTGTTCTTGAATCTCGGTGATTGTCTTGCCTTCTTTGATCCTGACAGGTCACTCTGGTATACTATATTTCCCTCCAGTTTTTTTACGTTGTGACATATAGCTATTTCATATTTCCTACTCTTGCAGCTTTTTCTGCTCTCGTTGCAAGACCTTCGATGTATTTTTATTTTTCGGCTCTGATGCTCTACTTTACTTGCTTATTTGCTTCTGTATATTCAGTTTGAGCCTTGATTTTCTCTGCTCTTGTTCGGCTGTTGTTGATTTCTATCTTCTTGTTCCTCTGTTGTTGAATTTTTCTTAGGGTTTCAATGGAGATCCATTTCTTATAATAGTGCTGCTTGCGGCCCATGATTTCTTCATATCCGGTGTTGTGCATTCCGACTTTGACGTTTAGGTCCCCCCCATCAGCATTATCAAATCCTTTCCTGGACACTACTATAATTTATTGCAGCCTATCATAAAATTGATCTTTTTCCTCATCATTGCCGTCATTGGTGGGTGCATAACAGTGGATAGTATTCATTGTAATTGTATTGATAGATGCTTTGATGATTCTGGGTCCATGTGGTTTCCGTCCTACAAGTGCATTACGTGATTTTTTGGACAGCATCAGAGCAACTTCTTGGGTGTGCAGAGCATTTTCCTTCTAGTGGCCGGAGTATAGCAGCAGCTCTCCCGAAGCCAATGTTTTCTGTCCAGCTTGAGTCCAATGGGTTTCGCTGATTCCGAGTATTGCCAAGTTGTATCTCCTCATTTCTGCAGCTTCATATCCAGTGTTGTCCATTCCGACTTTGGCGATTATGTTGAGGAACTGTAGTTGAAATTAAAATTTGAGCGTCACGAATATGATTTTGTGTATGGCTTAAAAGTAAGAAATGGGTTTGTAGTAAGAATAGTCTACGAATGTAACACTACATTTCAGCAAGTACTTGTAGATTAATCTGTTGACATAGTTAACATGAAATTGTACCAATTGCAAGACTCTTATTACTTGAAATAACACACAGATTTCATGCTTTTACTCTAATTACAGCTAAGCTAACCCAATGAAATTATATGTTGGTGGCAAATCATATTAGGATGGAGATGACAATATGTAAAACATTGGGGAAAATGTATGAGCAACTCGAGTCCTTGCAATACTTTGCCCAACGTTAGTTATGTAATGATATATTGCTTTACGTTTTGCCAAAATTTACAACGGTACTGAACTTAATTTCAATAGAGTACTGTTGGGTAAAACTAAATATAGTTTCGGAAATAGTTTAAATGGTTATTGATTTGCAGTAAAGTAAATACTGAAAGTTCCAATTAGGTTTTTAATTTTGCTCACACAGTAAATAGTACCTGTATGCATGTATGAATGATCAACATAGAACCTGATACATTTGTGCATCAGTCCAAGTTGCCATACTTCTAAAGCACATCAAGATTAGCACCACATAGTAGAAGTAGAAGTTACTTCAATGATGATGATGATAATAATAATAAAAACAAAGAATAGTGAACATACAGAATATGGTTCAGGGAGAAAAGACATAGAGCGTGGAAATTTATGAAATAAATTTAAGTTCACAATTTTAGGGAGAACAATTAGTGGATACATCTTCGCCACTGTGACCGATTCTGGGCTAAGTCATTCAACGTTTCCAACCACTGGTTGCGGTATTAACTTGAACCCTGACCAGGCAGTCTGAACCAACCGACAAGACTCCATGGACTGATGCCATGTTTTGGTTTGGCCCCCCCTAACCCTCTTCTTCCTATATCAGCCACCGTCACACGTCGAGGCAGCGGTGGCTAGGCATACATAACTGTTGTTGGGCAAAGAAAATTGATCGGTTGAGTAAAACGCTTATTGGGTGTACCTAGTAGATAAATGCGCGTCAGTCCGATGCCCCCTGAGTCCCAAGTCGGAATAAGAAGAACAAGACTAGAGACCAACCAGATAGAATCAGAATCTATTATATTTCCAAACATTCCTTTATATATGTACAAAACCAGGCCACACTGTTAGCAAATTAGGAAACTAACATTAATACAAAATAGGAGAAATAGTGAATGTGAACTGGAGTGTATATACACAATTGATTACCCATAGTTTATCAATAAGAAGTGACATACTAACAGTGTCAATTGAGATGATTAGGCAGGAGGGAACTGAATGATAACAGAAATAAACTTTTTACCTTAAATAAAATCAAAAATACTGAAATAGTCCACAGAAACACAGTTCTCGAAGATAATTAATCTTCTTTAGGTGCCTGGCATATCAATATCACATGTTCCAACCACTGTAGTCGATGAAGATTCACAACTTCATCGACTCATTTGCCACCTTTACCTAACACTCATCGTCTAACCTCGTTATTGCTTACTTGGTGGTCCCAGCTAACGCGTGAGATGTTTAAAGACATCGATGGTCAAGTACTTACAACCTTCGAGTGTCGTCTACCCTTAATGGCCACGTCTTACATCCATATAGTAAGACAAAGCGAACTTTAACACAGTACACCCTTTCCTTCGTTGAGAGAGAAATATGTCGTCTACGCCATTGGTGACGTAAGTCGGCAAAAGCCAAACGTGCTTTTTGAAATCGTACTGAGATCTCTTCAGAGACCAACCCATCAGGGCTAATCAGACTTCCAAGATAAGTGAGGTGGTCGACGTACTCAACTACCTCACTCTTTATCTTCAGCTCAGTATTGATGAAGAACAATTCTGAAGCAATAGTTTGCATTTAGAGAGGGAGAAACACATTTCGAACATGGTTGTATTGGAGCTTATTGCTGTTAAACGAGCCTGCAGCTTATTAGAGTCTTCATCAAACAGGACTCTGTCATCTGCATATTCTAAATCAGTAAGTGAATCTTCTGGAAGGAGATTCTGAAGGAGAATGCCGTCACATCTCTGGACAGCTGGCAGTACGACTTCGTTCTCGCACCTTATATTTGCTGTTTTTTTTTGTCTCATCGCTTTTCAACAGACCTGCATGGCATGGTAGGACCTTGAGGAACGATTGTTCCAGCTAGTATAGCACGACCGCATCATCACGATAGACAAGCCCGATCACCCTGTCAAGGTAGCAGCACTCTCGGGGTAAATAGTACCTACAAGCGATTGTTTTATTATATGGGGATATGTTTAGGCATCACTAATAAAATAAGATTAATTACAATAAACCTTCCCCATAGAAACTTTGATTAAAACGATACTTATTGTATGAACAGTTCATTTATCCGGTTTATGGTTGAAACCACTGTGGTGTGCATCCATCCTGATAAACTACTCAGTAGTGAACACTGTATTTACATTGATTTAAAGTGGGAAATGAAACGGAACAACGATTAAGCCATTCGAAAATTGATCAATTGTATTTCGTGTATTACATTTACTGCTTTCTATACTGTACTCTTGACAGAATAGTTGTGTATTAACTGTCGCAAGCTGTGATACTGGGTGACCAGGAAACGAATTTACAGGGGAGCGAAAATTCCCTCAAAGTTTAGAGTTATGTCTTGCTAGAAAGTGATAAATAGCATAAAATTTAGGTCTAGGTTTTCCTATAGGTTACCTCCCCTCCCTCATATCTAATGAACCAGATTCCATCTCTACTAATAAAGTATAATTCTAATTTCAATAACTCATCGACTAAGTATACCAATCGTTATCCTACAGTATCCTTAGTAAATTACTTTAATATTAAGATACTACGTGTCATTTAGTCATATATTTTGGTTCTTAAAAATTGCATAATAAATTACCTTACTTTTTATTAATTGGTTGAATACGTCATAGATTAATATTGGCAGGATACCACTGAAAAGCATTGAACACTGGACAACTGTTTCATTCTAATATGACGCTCCTTAACAGTGCTCACCACAAATTCCATACCAGGAGCTTCAGATTGTAGAACATGTAACCTTCTGCACCATTATGTCGGAATCCAATAGTACAATCTCCATTTACATCAATAGTTGTTTTAATTGTCATCTTAAAATTTAAAAGATAAACATATTGAATTCAATACACTGTATATTACTTACTTACTTACGCCCGTCACTCCTCACTAAGGAGTATAGGCCGCTCACCATTATTCTCCACTGAACTCTGTCCTGAGCAATCCTTTCCAATTGTTTCCACTTGTTGCTTATCTTTTTAATGTCTGCTTCCAATTCTCGACGCAGAGTGTTCTTTGGCCTTCCTCTTTTCCGTTTCCCAACAGGATTCCATGTTAATGCTTGTCTAGTGATATAGTCAGATGATCTTTCCAATGTATGTCCTATCCATCTCCAACGTCTTTCACTAATTTCCTCTTCGGATGGAAGTTGATTTGTTCTCTCCCATACTAGACTGTTGCTGATGGTTTCCGACCAACGGACATTCAGTATTTTGCGTAGGCAGTTGTTTATAAATACTTATACCCGTCTGATGATGTTTGCAGTAATTCGTCAAGTTTCAGCTCCATACAGCAGGACTGTCTTCACGTTCGAATTGAAGAGTTTGACTTTGAGGTTGGTTGATAGTTGTTTTGAGTCCCATATGTTCTTCAACTGTAGGAATGCTGCCCTTGCATTGCCAATCCTTACATTTACATCTGCATCACATCCTCCTTGTTCATCGATGATGCTCCCCAAGTATGTGAAAGTATCTAATTTTTCCAGAGTTTCTCCATCAAGTTCAATTGTGTTGGTATATACTAATGTTCAATATTCAATATCATTAAAAAATGAAAAAATAAAAACTGACAAACTATCCAACTTTGTAACAAATTCAAATGAAAACACCTACATTCAATTCATATTTCGTAGGTATTTAATTACATCAATTTCATCTAATTAACTTTGTCTATAAAAAAAAAAATTAAATTGAGTATTCATAATTTGTTTGTATTGAATGTGAATTTATCTGTGTATGTAATCACATTATTCATTGATAGACACTGATTCACTTCATATTCATTTCATTTTCATTATGTGAATACAGGTTACATAATATTTGTATCCAATAGGTTACAAATGAGAACATGTTCTTATTATTATATGTTTCCACATATATATATATATATATATATATATATATATATATATATATATATATATATATATATATGGAAATAGTGTTAGTAGAATGAGTGATTAAGCTTTCAAAGTTACGTAACATAATACATATCCAGATTGTTTTATACATTCATATTAGTAAAATGCCAAAATTTCACATTCCGTTCATATTATATTCATTAAATCTATTTATAAGTGGAATAGGTAAGTTAATGATGATTATGTAGAATGTTGTACGGCATTACGTTTATGTTGTCATGATAACTTACAATATTTTGTAGGGATGATATTAATTGCATAGAGTGGATAATTCAAATAGATCTTCCCTACTTCATAATTGTTTACTGATGATATGAATTTCATATTCATTTGATATTGGAAATTTTTACAATGACTGATGCATTCCTCCATAATAAATTGTAAAGTGCAATAGAACGTACATGTTTTGGAAATGATCTATCACGGTGATATGACTATTATCATGATGTATGCTTAGTTCGAGTTCTGTTGATTGAATTCTATCAGATCCAGTTGAATTGATGTCTGTAGTGCAAATGAATAACCTAGGTCTGCTCTATGTTTTGTTACTTAATGTTAAATTGTTGTATGTGAGGCATGTGGCCTATTAGTGAGTGAGAATTTGTACGGAACTTATGTAGATTGGGGTTTCGTGTAGATCATCTCTAATCAATTAAACGAATACATATAAATTATGCAAATATCACAATACACCGGGAATATGAATAACGGAAGTAGTAGTTAAGTAATATGTGAAATATAACAACAGATTGATGGAATGATAAAATTACTTTTTTGACTTAATTTCACTCGATCGATTGATCTTCCAAACTCTAAAGAATAGATTTTACGACTCTACTAACAAAGCGAAACAAAAACCATCAGTCTTCTCGAAGAACATCATCATCATGATAATGTGTTCGGAGTTAAACAATTATCACCAATGGCATTAAATAATACTCATGATATAATGAGTACTGATCTATTTCCAATCTTTCCATTGGACGTATGCTAACACACTGTTGTTGATGAATAAACTTAGGTTGAATAATTCTGTAGTTTGTGGCTTCTTCTTCTACTCAGAGAAATCGACGGTGAACATCAGTTGCTCACTGTCAACCATTAGAACCTAATCAACTATCACGTATTCCACAATTTCAAAGTTACATAACAAGAATCAATTCATGACGAATTCAAACAACAAATTAGCAATAAATCTCCACAAAATCATCTCAATTCACTTTTGAATGTTTAATTATCATGTTCATGTTGTTTGTAATCTCATATCAATAGTCAATAGTATATGAATGATAAAAGAGAATTCAATGAAATGTATTGAATTCAACATACTGTGTAAATGTTTATTGTTGTTATTTTATTTAAAATCATTCATTTGTGTTTATTATTCCTTGTTTAACGTAGTTTTAATAAGGGAACATTACGTAAAACACTGTTAATTGTTCTTTAACCTTATATTCTCAAAGTAGATTTTATCATCTACTCTGTTAACATGTTTCACACTATGATGATATAATTGTTCACTGATATTTGGTTTCTAATTCTACCGTATTAAAATCAATTTGTGACTCAGTTAAACAACTGAATTCTCATTGAAAACTTTATTTCTCTAAATTAATTATAAAGGTTCAATTAGATTTATAATCAGGATAAGCTTGTATTTTCTGGTTGATTTGTAATAGACTGGAACTGGTCAGTCTCTGTTGCCGTATGTGCATCCTGAGCGGATTGCCTCGATAGAGAGTTATTACACAAGTTATATTTAAGTTGGATTGTGACTGGCAACCGGAATTCAGGACACGCATTTCGTCCTATTTTGGAGTAATCAGCTGGATGTACCTGCATCCCAATGTTGACTGACCAGTTTCAGTCCATTACAAATCAACAGGAAAATACAAGCTTATCCTAATTACATATATATGCCCCTTGCACAACTGTGACTATCTGGACACAGTAGCCTAGTGGTGAACGCGGTGGCATTTTGGACGAAGAGGACTGAGTTCGAATCCCAGTGTAAACATCAACATTGGCATGCAGGTACATCCTGCCGATGAGTCCCAAATAGAACGAAACGCGCGTCCTGGATTCCACTTGCCAGTAACAGTCCAACTTAAATATTCTATTAGATTGTTTTTGTAGTTTTTATTTTGTTTTTTTAGTATCAGTAAATTGAATACAAAACATTATTAAGTGTAACCATTTGAATAATACATTGTTATCTATATTTTTTAGTTAGTCAATTTGATGAAAATAGTAAGTTTCTTATTAATTATTATGTAATTTTGTTGTACTTAATAATTTCCATGTTTATCAAAAAAAACAAAGACATTTAAACGTACAATATTCTTTTCGATAAATGCTCATTATGTTCTATATTTATTAGTTATTATTATTACTGCTGAGGTGTTTTACACTAGAACGAAACAGGTGTCCAGTGCACCCTGGTTTTCAATGGTACCCTGCCAGCATCAATCTGTGATATATTCAATCAAATAAAATAACCAATTTCCACAAAAATAACCATCTCAATTGAAAATTAATAGTTAATCCAAAATAACCGGTTCTATGGTGGATACAACATCATTTAGATATTAAAGATAATTGGACATCAAATAATTTCTAAGTCATATGTAAAATACGAAGGTTAATGTAATGTTTAAGTTGCATTGTGACTGACAAGCAGAATCCAAGATGCACGTTTCGTCCTATTTGGGAATTGTCGGCTAGATGTACCTACATCCCAATGTTGATATACACACTAGGATTCGAACTCAATCCGATTTGAGTCAAGCGCCACCTCGTTTACCACTAGGATACTGTGTCCAGACTGTCACACTTGTACAATGTATATATATATATATAAAATAAGAATAAGCTTGTAACTTTGCATTGATTTGTAATAAACTGAAGTTAGTCAGTCTCTGTTGCTATAAGTGCGTCATGAGAGGACTGACCTGTCATAGCGATAGTACACAAGTAATGTAAAGTTAAATTTGGATTGTGACTCACAAGTGGACTCATCGGCGGATGGTACGATAGTTAATATTGAAATAATCATCATCATGTACCTTGTTGAACGTAAACAACAACTAAAATAAACTAGTTTACGAATTCAATATATATAGGTAACTCTGTGTGTGAGTGAGATAGTTGATGGGGTGGTGACAAGAACCAATCAGATCGACTGTTTGTAGTCAAAGTCAACTAGGGGAAAATTTATAAAATGAAGTGAACAGTAATCAAAATTTATCACATAGTAACAATAATAATAGAAAAAATTATAGTCAGTTTATTCGTTTGGTCTTAAAAAGGTTACAAAAGAAATAGAAAGAAGAAAAAAAGTCTGAGTGACATTCAAATTCATTATACGTATAACTTGATAATAATAATAATAATAATAATAATAATAATAATGTGGAGATTTGTCAGTAAACTGAGTAGTATTTGGATTGAGTAAACTTAAGTTATAGAAGTGCACATATCGAAAGATATGTGCATTACTACAATTAAGTAATTGTATGATTAAGGTGGCCATTCGCTTAACGGATTTTGCGTCAGCCATGGCAGGAGAAGAGGTTGGATGTACTTTTTTGTATGCACAGTTCTGGCCCCTGCCATTTTAAAGACCTCGAGTCTAACTGGTCTTGTTAGATAAGTGTTTACGTAAAATGTTATTGAGAATGACTATTATTCGGCCGCCGATTGACCTGGTTGAATTAGGTGCGCTAATATTAAACTACTGATTCTACTGACGCCACCTTTGATTAAGTGATAATAATTCTTTCTATTATTGTTATTGTTACTATGTGATAAATTTTGATTATTATTCACTTCATTTTACTAAGTCTTACCTAGTCGATTATTTCATGTTGAGTACAATTCAAACTTTGACTACAAACACTTGATCTGATTGGTTCTTGTCACCACCCCCATTGCCTATCTCACTTATACACAGAGTTATCTATATATATTTGATTAATACCCTGGTTTATTTCAACTGTCGTTTAGGTTTCACAGGTTACATAATGATGATTATTATTTTAACATTAACATTCGTATTTTACAAATGACCTGGAATTCATTTATATTGAATTATCCTCAATATCTAAATGATGTCGTATCTGACTCGGAACTGACTATTTTTGTAACTATTAATTTATAATTTGTATACACAATTCTGGCCTCTTGACTCATATAGCTATCGTCTTACCTATTTTAAGGATTTTTGAGTCTAACTGCTCTTGGCAGATTTAAGTTTACATAAAATATTATTGTGAATTGGTGATTTGTGCCCCCCCCCCTTCATATCTAAATGATGTTGTGTCTATCTCAGAACTGATTATTTTTATCCGTAATCGAAAAGAATATTCTTCATTCGAATATCTTTTTTTGAAGATTCATTAAGAAAGCCTATGTTTATCAAAACAATGATGTTATAAACGAGAGAATATTCTTTTCTATCAATAACTCTTTCTAAGATTGTACAGTTATTACTTTAGAATTAATGTTTATAAAATTAGCCTATTGTAAAGCAAAAAATACAACAATATTTAGATATCATAGTGAATTAGATATAAATTCCTCTCCTACAAGTTATTTGTAAAATGTAAATAGTAATGTTGAAATCGACATCATCATGTAGCTACTTAAACGACAATTTGACATATCCGGAAGGAGACATGTGATTGGTTAATATTGTGTGACAGATATATGACAATGACTAGGTCTTATGTGTATATATATCTTGTCTATTATTGGTTATAATATATCCGTGTGAGTAACTAGCTCGCCTCTTGATAATCAGTCGAATCCTTGTGCCTGTGCAATAGACTACGGTAAGGCTGGATGTTGGCTGTAGACAATAGCGCGGTAGTTAATAGAGTCGATAATATCGGCCATCCATGCCTTAGATATAACACAATTGAAATAAATAACATTATTAATTATATAAACAGGTATAGGTATCTTTGTATTTACGTGAGTTGAATTGATAGATGCTCAAAGGAATTTACTCATTCGTATTGTTGCACATCTTTCAGTTTGGTTAGTGAAAGGTGCCGTCTGAAGCATAAACAGTTTAACATTAACTTACCTAATTCACACAGGTTATATAGCGATCAATCATTTACAATAATATATCGTTTAAATAGGTATCTGCCAAGACCAGTTAAATTCAAAGTCCATAAAACGGCAAACGTCATAGCTATAAACGTTAATAGGCCAGAATTGTGGTAACAAAATTACATTCGATGCCTTCTTTTGTCATAACGACCCTGAATACATTATGACAAACGTCACTTTAATAATACAATTATTTAATTTGATTGAATATGTCGCAGATTGATGTTGGCAGGGTACCACTGAAAACCACGGAGCACTGGCCAGCTGTTTCATTCTGGTGTGGAACTCCTCAGCAGTGCGCACCCTAGATTCTGCACCAAGGGCTTCAGGTTGACAGTGAACGCCTAAGCATCTGCAGTGCACGTGTAGCTTTCCACCTTTATGTACATTTCTATAACTCATATTTATCCTATCTAAACAATACTCTCTTTATTCACAAATCTTCATATTATTACTATTATTATTATTATTATTATTAATCAAGTATATACCTAAAGAATTTGGATATTATACAATCTTCAATTCAAATTTCTATTAACTTGGTAACCATTTTCAAAATCAAACAAATGAACCGATTATAATTCTTTCTATTACTACTATAACATAGTGATAAATGCTGATTATCATTTACTCAATTTTACTAAGTCTTACCTAGTCAATTTCATGTTGAGTAGAATT
The DNA here is from genome assembly GCA_034768735.1 of Schistosoma mekongi. NCBI lineage: Eukaryota > Metazoa > Platyhelminthes > Trematoda > Strigeidida > Schistosomatidae > Schistosoma > Schistosoma mekongi. The sequence goes on from CM068310.1 coordinate 5,123,718, forward strand.
TAGACTGACTACAAACACTTGATCTGATTGGTTCTTGTCACCACCCCACATTACCTATCTCACTTATACACAAAGTTACCCATATGTATTTAATTAATAACCTGGTTTATTTCAACTGTCGTTTAGGTTTAATAGGCTACATGATGATGATGATTGTTTCAACATTAACATTTGTATTTTATAAATAACGCAAAGAGGAAAATTTTATAGCCAACTGTCAGAAATGGCGGAATCTAGGGTGGAAATTGTTGAGGGATTTCATACTAGAAAGAGACGGCTGTCCGGTGATCCTCGTTTTTCAATAGTACCCTGACAACATCAATTACTGACGTAGTCAAACAGTCAAAAATGCTTATCTCCACAAATTAACTATCTCAATTCATTTTTAAGTTATAATTGTAGAGTTCCATGAGAATTCATCAATATGTTGTTTATTTTCAGAAGATTATTCATAAAATTGAGTAGTGATCAATGAGCATCACATTTCAAATTAGTTGTTAGTGTACTTCTATGTGTTTTCTATGTCATTCTATGAGTAATATTGAATATTTACTTTGCAACAGTAGATTATAGTAGTAAGTAGTATGAAGTCAATTGATATTGTATTCATTTTATGTAGTACAAGTGATTGTCATAATGAAGATCTATGAGATACATAACTTTGGAAATCAAGGTGTTCTGATGAAAGAGGTGAGGATTTATTGATTAGAAAATTTAGGCATGATCTTCTGTGGTGAATAAGTATAGTAGTCGTTATCAATCATTTCTGGTATTCATGTAGGTTTTAATCACAATATGCTCATACATTTAAGCATTCACTATGTGATTCACTCGACATCATGTTAAATTCATCAGAATAATTCACTCTCCACTGATAAAGCCAATGAACTGTGATGATATGTTAACGGAATATTTATATATTGAAATGAATATATGTATAAGTAATGGAAGACGTGTATATGGGTTTACAATGAATAATTATTATCAATAGGTACAGAATTGATATAACAAATTGGTGTGAATTGGACAACCACTGATCATCAGGACACACAAGAGAGGTATTTCGTCTTAGTATGGAACTCTCGAATAATGTGCGTGCACAACTCTTTCAGGGATCGAACTTAGGGTCCTCTGAGTCAGAGACGAACGCGTCTTCCAATAAACAACTAATTTAGCTTCCAGCGGTTTATATTCGTAGTATAGTCAATGCGTGACATACTTGCTTAACCTCATCTTTTGCCATCTGTGGGTAACTGCCTCACACCCGACTCGTTTGTGTTACTGAACTGATCACGTGTTCTCACTTGAAGTGCATCATGAATTGGTTGAAATTGGAAATATCAACGGTTGGGAGCCGATTTAATGATCTCACGGTAAGGTGTTCATGGAGGAGCCAAATGGTCCTAGGTTATGTTCGTGGTGGGTTAGCTGATGCGCCCTACTAGAAAGTACCATACTAAGATGAACCAGCTAACTAGTGCTTCCTGGTGATCAGACCTTTTCGTGATAACAAATTAATGTAATTATTAATTTGACGTTTGAATTACATTCAAGGTAATTAAACGATGTCATCATCATCAACAACAACAACATTGACAGCAGCAATGTGTACTTTGTGCATATTAGTGCAAAAATCACAAGACCCAAATGGTTGACCTAATGAACACTGTTTCAATCAATAGATAACAACGTTTAGAAAGTTTATTTACGACTGACCACTGATATACCGAAAATCAAATTATACAATAAACATTTAGCTAGTCATGAGTAGTATAGTGATTACAATTGAATCCGACAATTGCATTTATACAGGTTACCATATCGAATGTATTCTAACTGATAACTATTGAACTTTTATGAAGCTAATTTAATGTGGTAATATTGGGAGTAAGATCAAATAATAAATGGTTACCTATTAATAAAATTTGTATATAATATATTAGTATGGTAATGTGTTTAGTTATATTGTGAAATGCGGTTTGTTGAGGGATTCGTTGAAGTAAACTCCTGATGAATATGAGTTGTGGTATTTGCTCTACAAGTGACTAACAGCCTGCCTTATCAACTTTTAATTTTAATTGGTTGCTGTTGTTTTGTTTTAATTATCTCTTAACCAGGAGTTTAAAAAATCCATGAAAACTTTACAGCTTAACTATCCAGCTCAAAGAACACAATATAACCAAATCCTACCTCGTAATTTATAAATCTACTTTACCAACCTAATGACTGATCAAACATTGAATACACAACTGGCAGAAATATTATAAGTCTATTGAATACTTTTATCATGATAATACATGGTATTGTAGTGTTCAAGATGTACTAGAACGGCGTTGTTACTGAATTTGACATTTCGATAATAGTATTTATAGATAAATAAGTAGTAAATGCCATTGGAGTACGTTGATGATTATATTGTTGTTTGTTTTGATAATCTGGTTATAATACTACGAGGAATTCAAAATATGCACAGGTTCAACTATATGAAATAAACAGCAGCATTATGACTGAGATAAGAAAATATGTTGAGATCATATTTCCTGTTTGTTATGTAAAGTGTTCATTGTGTGCTTTATCAATAAATTCATCTGTATAAGCCAGCTACATTTGGACACCAATACCACAAATGTCTAAATGAATAATAACATTGTTACAATTCCGATAGTATTCAACATTCCTCAAAATAACAGGCAGGTGATCATGACGTCTATTATCATTTGTATCCTTATTATTAGTGAAGTATACACTGCATTTACTAAAATGCTAATCCTATATTTCAAATGATCATTCTTACGAACAATCAATGCTCACTTATTTCAGTAAGCAGAACTTGTAGACCATCTTGTGTAATAAGACAGAAGACAGTAAATGTAATATAGTGTAGAAATAACCTATTTTATTAGTTCCCTATTTCACATCAGTAACCAGAACTGCAAAACATAGTTAATCCATCCCATTAATTCATTTAAATAAGAAAGCTCCGTCAATCATTTTACAGACGGTTCTTAATCTGACATTTCATTTCAAATTTGTGCAACTCACTTGGCTGACATGACTATGTAAGTCTGACGATTATGTCCTTACCGTACAATGATTTTGGTAAACGTTAGATAATGACATAACTGAAATATTCTAGTTGATACTCTACATAGCAAGAATGTTCACATAATCTAATCAGTTATGTTTTGTATGAATTTCACACAATACATGCTAGACTTGCAAATAGTTGCCAGTTAGCACATTACTTTTGACTACACTTCTATCGGTGACAGAACATCCCACTGGTTTCGCTAGCAAAATATTATCTCAGAAAGAATTAAAAATCTACAGACAGTTTATCAGCACCGTTAGTAACAACGACGTCACATTGAAATTAAAACCAAAACTATACAGAAAAAAACAGTAAAACATCAGCTCAAAAGTATATGAGGAATGACAACAGATTCAGGAAAATGAAAGTGAAAATCATAGTGGAGAAAGAGGTCCAATCTGTTTCATTTGTATCGACAGTTACAGTTTCCTTAGAAGCATAAGGAGATGATTAGCTCCTGCATAATCACAATAACTCATTGATCCATTCTTCATTATTTTATGTCAACATAATTGAGTTATCTCTATTTAAATACATATAGAATATAGAGTACTAACCATTCATTGGTGAAATTTACAAATCACATTCGATTGAATTTGAACGTTACCAACTGGATACATCTGTTGCGAATACCACGGATACAACCAAAATTTAAGATTCATGTTTCTAAAATACTCTTAACGAATAAAATCTAAAAGACAAGAATTGTCCAATGCATGGATAAAAAGATATAATTGATTACACATAGAACAAAGTAGTATTCGTAACGCCTAAGTGAACTATCCAGTTAAGGGGTTGCGTTCCACGTTGTCCTGTGTAATTAACTGGTAGTGACGAATGACCGGGTGACATCAGCTAATCGCTTTAACTAAAATCAAATAAACAACGTCATCATCAGTGACGAATGCCTATATAACTAATTATTTGGAGGACTTATTAATGAAAACACCTGTATTATGACAACAGTTGTTGGTATTTACATTCAGTTCTCAATGTTACTATTTCAAATACAACAGTTTCATCCATTTAACATTCAATATACAATGGATATTTCATTGTGGAGTTTTATTAAACCTGAAAAATACGAATTAAGCATTCGCGTTAATTTATTGTTCAAAATTCAATGTTAGGAAGGCAATATAAAAAGACATGGAATATTGAATAGATGTCTAAGATGAAAATAAGTAGATTATTGAATTCACTAAAAAATACGTATTTATTTAAACAAAATGTATTAAGAAATGAATTACTGTTTAAATTCCAGTCTAACTTAATGATATTCTACTACATCAATTACTCAACTTTACATTGTTGGATATTTAAAACTGAAAAATATGTGGTATTACACAATAGAACATATGAATTCATATCATATAAAGTATTGAATAGACAAGTAAACATTTATGCTTGTATGTTGTAAACTTTTGAAATAGTAATTGAATTGATTGAATACGTCACAGATGGATGCTGTAAGGGTACCACTGAAAACTAGGAAGCACTGGACAGTTGATTTATTCTAATATGGAACTCATTAGTAATGTGCATCTTAGATTCCTCGATTGATTGATTATATATGATTACGGCTGCAAATTCACAATAGGGAAGTGGTATGTTCGAGTTATTATCAAAGTCACCTACATGAATATCATTTGCATCCAATCAATTACAATTCAGATAATTTGAGTTCATTAAGATATTTAATGAAGTAATTATGTTGGGAGATGTGAAAGTATGAAATGACGACGTGATGGTGATTTTTCTCACATCACGATATAAAACCGATGGTGATAAGTGTATCAGATACTGAATTCATTCAAACTAAATGATATTCAAAACGACATCCAACATTGTACATTAACAAATCTGCTAACTGATACTAACATTAAAGTTAAATCAATTTTTATTCTAACATATTTCTATCTTTAATCGTCATTACAGAGCCTCTTCAATCTTTGAAGTAGAATAAATTTCAGGGTGTATAATAGACATTCTACATTACTATTGAAGATTTTAGAATAAGATTGTCATTTAGCTATATGGACAAGTTTAGATGTCATAGTGTTTTCTATTTACAACCCTTAAACAATTTTCGAAAACTCTGATAAGTTCATGGATCATATAATATTCATGTACCCCTAACTCAGGTCTCAAAAGTTCGAGAAACGAAAATCTCCCAAATACATTGTAATTGCTTGGAACGTTATAATAATGAAGTTTCGGCATGAGACTATGGGTTTTAAGCATCTTTGGGCCTTTTTGTTTGAAGCTAGGCCGCTTTGCTTATCACCCTATACTAAGTGCTGGTAGCCACATAAGCGATATTGATATAGGGAGCTGAGGGTCTCTATGCAACCGGAGGCTTACTATAAATACTATGTATGGCATGGTAATGTCTCGGTATGTGTATGTATGTATAATCAACATAGAACCTAGCACATGTGTGCATCGGGTTCAAGTTGCCATACCACCATGACACCGCAAGATTAACACCACCACCATTAGTAGAAGTTACTTCAATAAAACAAAATAATGATAGTTACAAGGAGTGTAAACATATAGAATATGGTTCAAGAAGCGTAGAAAGAAAGTTATGGAATAATTTAAAACTCACGATTCAAGGGAGGACAGTGAGTGAATGCATCTGCACCATTGTGACCGATTCTGGGCCATGTCACTCAGTGTTTCTAGCCACTGGTTACGGTAATCGCGAGAACACCATCCAAGTAGTCTGCAGCTGCCAACATGACTCAAACCGGCAGTCAGTGACTTCATGGACTGATGCCATGTTTCGGTTTGGCCGCCACTAACTCGCTTCCATCCTATTCCTATATCAGCTAACATTGAGCGTCGACGCAGACGGTGGTTGGGCATACGCAACACATGTCCCAAGCACCTTAGGTGATGAAGATTCACAACCTCATCGACTGATTTGCCACCTTTGCCTAACACACTTCGTCTCATTCCGTTATTACTTACTCGGTGATCCCAGCTAACGCTAGCGATGTTTCGTAGATATATGTGGTCAAAAGCTAATAACCTTCGAGTGTCATCTACCCTTAATGGCCACGTCTTCCACCCATACGGTAAGATAGAGCGAACTGTTGTGCAGTACACTCTCCCTTTCGTTGAGAGACGAATATCTCGTCTACGCCATTTCCTTTGCTTTTGTTACCCACCACTGCTCACGGTCGTTTTGCAGACTTTTCGTCAGTTTATACCTGTTACTCTTTGCTCCTCGTCATGTTTATTGCCTTGGTAGATTTTGCTGGTCATTTACATGAGCGGTAATGGTATGCTAAGCAGACGATTTCATTGATCTTTGTTGTTCATTTTCATTGTTTTGATCCATCACAGATTGATTCCAGCTGCTTTCTGTTGAATACTACGTAGCACAGAACATTTATTTAATCGTAGTTGTGGTGTGAAATTCATCTACATACTTATTATAAAGTGGGAAATCTCCAGAAAATACCTAATCAGAATTATTAATAGTTGTAATCTAAAGGAGTCTGAATAACAAATAGATGATCATTAGAACATATAGGGTAATTATAATTATCATGAAAGAGATATTCGAATGACAATCATGAGATCAGTGTATAGACGATATTTACAGTAACAATAATAATTTTATTATTATAGGGTAAGAAAATGAATAAAATATAAGATAACTAAGTTATGATCATGGCAACTAAAGGAGACGAACAAATCGTCTTTGGTTATAAATTATAGGTAGCTAAGCTTCCTAGTATATACATATATAGTATAAAGTCAACCGTACACCTCTTGATTTGTTTAACTAAACTTTGTAAATGATATAAGTGAATGAATGTGAATCAGTGTCCTGAGTTTATCCTATGATATGTTGTAGAATAGATAATGTGTCTAATCTCTGTCATTCATTGTAAAACCATGCTAGTTAGTACTACCGAATGCGGTGGGCAAGTGGCTTCGAAGAGTAACTCATACACTTTTCTCCACAGAAACGAAATAATTTGCATACACACTGAGTTGGTTAGTCATAGCAACTTATCTTTAACACGAAAGCATATAAGAGGAAAGCTATAACACACTGCCTGAAAAACTACTGAAGTGAACTTCTCCCGAATTAATCTCTAGGTATGTTATCAGCAACATCTTTCTTATCCTAGAGGTTTTATATACTCTATCTTCTTAGAAACTATAAATTTAGTCTGAGAATGTTGTTTCGTCTTCAATTTCCTCTCAATAAGCACTTACTTTTTAATGAAGGTGGACTTCAAATTACATAACTTGTTCTATAGGAATTAGATTTAGTAGTGTCAGTCACAAGATCGGAATGTCGTAAGTTTATGCAATTTCGTGAAAATGTAGGTACAAATAGAAAACTGTCGTATGTATACATCGGTCAACGTTGCTTAACCTCAGAAATACAACAACATTAATACTAAATTAGCAGAAGTAGTAGTTACTTGGGTGATAATAATAATAATAATAATGAATGGTCATATAGAATATATATCTGCGGAGAGAGTTAGTTTGTGTAAAGGATGGTATGAGATAATTTTAAGCTGACGATTCAAGGAAGGATGTAGAGTGAATAAGCCTGTGCCACTGTGAATGATTCTGAGCCATTTCACTGACCGAATGACCTCATTATTACTTACCTGGTAAGTATACATTGTTGTCATATCCTAAATTATGATAATATAAGTTTCCGGTGGTCCTTGTAAATCCATTATTCCTTAAAGAATGTCTATTTCCTATTCATTATACATTCAAATAGCTTCGTTTACACATTTTATCTGATTATTTGATTTTTTAGATTCTTCACTGAACCCTAGTAACAGTAAGTTTTATAAATATAATACTAATCATTCATAAGTTTTGCCTTCATGATTTTCATAAATAGGAAATTCAAACATACTACTTAAAACGTAGCATAAGTTTAACTGTAACGTTATCATTATACAAATAATTGATTGTATCAAGTATTTCCAATTACGTCTTTGTTTAGTCGAATGGTATATACAGGATATCATTGTTTGATTAAAGATTGAATTTCAGGAGTAGATAATTAAGTGTACTCGACTTCTATGAATGTTATATGTATTCTTAGAAAGGAACATATTTAGAAAGAACAATTGAATAGATCAATCTACGCATTTACAAAACGTTTCACCTATTCTATACTAAATTAATCTCATTAACTATCATAACCACAGAATTGGCTTTATATGTTAGGAGGTTAGTATAGATGGAAAGATGAGGAAACCGAAGAAAACAATGTAGAATAAAAAGTACTCAGATGATTTCATAATAAAGAACATGTTTGAACCAAACAGGTAAAAATATGACGCTGTTAGTTAAAGAAACGTTTACATACGACGAGAACTTAAAGGCGACATCGATTATGGCATCTTAACACGTACATTCATAAAGTCAGTAGTAAGAAACTTTAATTCGGCTAGTTTACTGGTTACCTTTACAACTAAACTGGTGTTCACTTATCAAGTCAGTGATAACTTACTAAAGATAGCCTACATAACATGTGTATACCACTTTGACAAGTGCTATATGATTGGTTAATTAGGTCCTACTCAAAGATTTTGATTCATGCACGCTCAGGCAAAAGTGCCCTCCATCCCGCCATTATTCTTTGGGATAGGTGTAACGAGATCCATCACCTGAACAATACCGTCACAACTGGCAGATATAGAGAACTAACCACAATAGGAAACAAATTCACAACCTTGAAACTCATCCCCATCTACCTCCTTCAAAAACTGATATTTCCCCAAACTTACATATCTGAAGTCATCCTATAAACTCTAGACAACCGACATTTTCATCCAGATAAGCTGTGTTCAGGCTTTCTATTTACAATCATCCTCCGCCGTGTCACCCACTGCATAAGCTAACTATTGTAAACTCCACTCGACAAACTTCTTTTCTACTTATCACTACACATCACAATCATTCTGAATTACGCATACGTCTCCTTCAATTCACACCAATTCTCCCATCATTATTATTAAATTGACAATGACTCTATATCAATTCGTATAAATTTCTTATCATTATCATCATAAATACCCTGACAACAATTCCCTATATCACATTTTACATCTCAGTACTATGTTGTCATCACAACCCGACTTAAAATTCTATATCACTTATTACATCATGATATTCACACATGATATGATTGTATTATTGAGTGGGTGTAATTCAACATCATGTCACAATTGTTAATGTTTCTTATATCAGTTATTAGATGTTCAGTAGTTTTCGTAACGAACAAAATTTCAATGTATTTAAACGGTATTCGATGTACAACTTCATCACTCCAGTATCATGCTTCATCGTCTAATTCAACATATTGAGGTGTGCACCACTCATTTGAACCAGTGAAATGAAATTTTCATGAATTCATAACTGTCAGAGCTTGGATGATGAAGTTGTGTAAAAACAACAACTATTCACTTGAATATTTGCTATTTCAAATATCTACAATTCGGAATTAGGACTTTAAATGACAGTGAGGATAATGTTAACAACATTGATGGCCATGTAGTTGATTCAAGAATGTGAGAAATTATAAGACTGAAACTATTATACAAACTAACTACTCAATATACTGAGTGAGGCAGAATGTATTTTCGACTAACATCGTCCTTCGGTTCTTTGGGTCAACGTCGGCGAATAAAATTGTTTTAACTTACTTCATTTAATAATTCGCCCTAACGACTTATCTGTTTTATATTGTTGATGACATCCGATATATAATCGTTTGATGACTCACGTCAAAATACCCAACTTATGGTAGTTAAGGTTCATCGATTAAGAAAGTAGAGTTATCTTATTATTGAAATAAACCGATGATGTCTTTAATGTCTTCTCAATGGAAGGCGAAAGTTGATGTACGCATTCAATAGGTCCATAATTTCTATGCATTATGAATTAGACTATTGTTAACAATCTTCTAACTGTAAATGACTCACTATAAATTTGACTTAAAGCATTGACAATAATTTAAAAGACTCTTCTATGAAAAAAAGGTATGCAGACTGTTATAGATATGATATTTCAAGCACCTAAAGAAGTTTGATTATCTTCGAGAACTGTTATTCTGTAGACTATTTCATTGTTTTTGTTTGCATTCAAGTTGAACATTTTATTCCTATTATCACTCAGTTCCTCCTGCCTTATCCTTCCATTTGACACTTTATCTGATATTATATCATTTCTGATTGATGAGCTATGGTTCGTCAATTGTGTATACGTACTCCGGATCAAACTCACTATTGCTTCTATTTTATATAAATGCTAGTTGTCGAATTGGTTGACTATGTGGTCAGGTTTTATGTATATGTGAACAAATGTATGAAATATGCTATGATTCCGATTCTGGTTCTGTCTGGTTGATTCTTCTATCTCCAGCTTGGGACCGAGTGGGTATAGGGTAGACGGGTATTTATCAACTAGGCATACCTCATTGGCATTCGATAAACCAAACGAATTTCTTTTCGTCATTTCAGGATACGCAACTGTTAACACAATCATCCCTTGTGATAACAATGTATATATCTAAATGTAATAGTGAAAAGGATTTATAGCTTAAGTGAATTCTTGGCGTAATGCTATGATCTAAGTGATAAATAGTCATACTAATAGTCTTTCACTTGAAATAAGCATTCAACAACTGTTCCTACATAAAAAAAATCAATCAGTTCTAATACCATTATTCATGATTGATTAGTTCCATAGGATATATCTGCTTACCATAATGTACTGGATAACTGTCGTGTCCTAATATAACACTCCTTATTGTCAATGTTTATCCATAACACATTAAAGAAGCAAACCTACAGAATTCAAGTTGCATAACGAGCGTTCAACATTCAGAATACTTAGCTAGTAACAAGTTATTGAAGTTTTTAACTCACGTATATCAGTATCATATTGTCTGATTAATTCATATTTTCTTATTATTTTGGTTTGTAAAACGTGCAGTTACTACCGTCGGTAAGTATAATTGATTCCTTTGTTTCTACATGAATTTGTAATTTCCCCTAAAGTCTTAAAAGTTTCATTCTTATGCCAGAATAGTTAATCTGTGCCTGGATAGGTAGATATGAAGTTAAATATTTGTTGTTTTCATGTTTGAAAAGTGAACAGCATTACAGCCAATACTTTAATCATTGAATAAGATGTGGGTATATCATTCATGAATGAAATAGGATCTAATATACATGAGCATCAGTTCAACCTACCACACTATTTCTGGACACAAAGATAACTATCAAAGTTGTAGAAGTTGTGGTTACATCAGTGGTGGCAAACTGTACTTTAGAATAATTAAGTGAAGACTAATATTGAACGCACCTGTTTCACTGTAGCTGATGTTGAAATATATTATTCAACATCTTCAACCATTAGCCTCCTAATAAAACCCAACCAGCTTAATTTGAATGTGACATCATCACTTTGACCAACAGTCAACGGCAACTGGACTGATACTACATTTCGCTCTGACTGTCCATACTATGCATGAATAGGTATCATGATATTTATATCACTCAGCATCCAACTGTTGACTGAAACGTCAATAACGATCTCCAAATAATTCGTCTAAAATAATATTTTTATGATATTCCAATAAATTGAAATTGAAATTCCTGATGTTCCTCGACTTAGTGTAAGCCCCTTCGTCACATGATAAATAACCCAATTAAACGAGTGTAATTTTTAAAAATGCGAAGAAACAAATCAAAATATGATGTGAAGTGATTTTGTGGAAAATGATGTTGGTTAAGTTCAATTGGAAGCCAGGGTGTACTGGACGTCTGTTTCGTTCTCTCATGGGATTATTCGGAATCATATACACTGGATTCGAACATGTAGCCGAAAACTAGGTTTTTCAGGTCTTAGATGAACTCACAGCCATCTGCATTACTGGATTGTTGTGAAATGGTAGGGTTTCCTGCTTAGTCGATGGAACGCACTGCTGAAGAGTCTCATACTAAGACAACACATCTGTTAAGTGCTCCCTGGTATTTAGTAGTACCCAATCAAAATCAATGTGACAAACACAAACAACTATGCTGAATACGTATCGATGCAACATCACCTTAATTTAATTTTAATTTTGATTAATTTTCGTAATGTTATCTGATTTTCTAGATTATTACCCTACTCCAAATACTACTGTCCCTACAACTTATACAACAACTACTGCTGATACTACTACAACAACTACTACTACAACTACTGCAACTACTACTACTACTGCTACTACTAGTAACATTGATGCGGAAACTACTACAGCAGCTCTTACTACTACTAATAATTTTACCACTATTACATGTATGTTCATTCATACTAATTTCTATGCTCTTTTCATTCTGTCCATTTACGTACAGGTTTGTAGTATCATTAACACTTTTAATTAACGTATGTTATGTACTATGATGTGTTATAAACTCTAATATCTTTAAGTCATGTATTGAATGGAAAGTGTAGTGCCAAGGGTTTAGTGCAGACTTGCTTCCATTGAAATGTTTGATATCAGAAACGTCATTTGAACTACTTATTACAACTACCACAACATAATGTTCTCATCCGCAAATATATCACCTTCTGAATAGCTTCAACAGTAGTCGAACACTGTGGAAATAGACATGATACATTGCCAAACGTCTTCGTCACTTTGAAATAAACAGATACACCTCTCTGCATAGATCAAGCAACACGTCATATATAATATGTCCAACTGATAGTCGTATCATCAATAGTGATAAACTTCAAGATGGATATCTTGCAATTATTGCAGTAATCAAATACGTTTATAAGGTGATATTCAGCACTAACTCACTGATGACATTAGATGGAACTCGAATTGATTTCAGTTGACACTATCATTCTGTCGAAATTTGACAAACCAATTAGATAAATGATGTTGATTATGTGAACTATAGACCATGGGACTTAGTGACTTTGTGGTCTAGATTTGACCGTACTTAGTTGAGACGATTTGATTTCATACTGATAAGAAGCTAATATAATTTAGGCTTACCAGCAGCAACAGAATAATGTGGACATTCACTGGCAGTTACGAAATGTATTTTACTATAGACCCTTTAGTTAATTGTGAGTGAAAAGCCTATATCATCCAAGTGAGGTTATCAAGTGAGTAAGAATAACTGCCTCTACAAATCGCGTGATAGAGAAGTACAATACAGAATTAGGAAAAGCCAACAGGATCAGTATACAAATATGCTAATGGGGAAATATGTTTAAACGTGTAAATTATAGTAACTCGAGTACTGAAATGAGCTTGACAATAGTTGATAAGTCAGTAAAAAACTAACAATCTGAGGAATGCGAATACTGTGTAAAATAAAATATTTCATGAATGCAATTTTAAAAGTGCTGATAACATAAAGAGTGGATTGTTCAAGGCGCTGATCGTGATTATTCGTTCCATTGTGGTAGGATTATGAATACAAACTTTAATGAATCATTGGTATTCAGTAAGTTTCTATGAGATGTTAAGACGTAGTGATGAAAATTATCCTATTTTTCAATATTGATGAATACTACTTATTCGAATAATCTAATTGATTACATTATCAGTGGATGGAGTTATCTGATTAAACCGAGTTTATACATACATTGAGTGTATCTTTTTTCTGTCTAGAATGACTTACATAAAGTTATAAACGCTAGTATTGTGTTGATCATCTTATTTTTTGCTCTATTTCAGCCATTAAACCAGATGAGAAAAGTAAGTAGTATATAACATTATGAGAATGTTTTAATTGTTTTCATGATTATCAGACAAATCGCAGTCATATATGAGTATTGAATATACATTTAATCAAGTTCTTCACAATGGAATAATAGTCATAACGATAACTTAAGCTCCTTCATTAGATTGACTAGCTTGAAGTTCTCAACAACATTAATAAGTCCAATTGTGTAACCAGATCTCAAGCAGATATATTTTTTGACAATACTCAATCTTAGAAAAATAAAGATGAATATCACTGAAAGCCAGATAGCCACTGGACAACATTTTTATTCTAGTTGAGGATTCCTTAATAGTCAGCAGTGTCAAGACCTCTGAGAATACACACAATAAATTAAAAAACCAATCGCTTCAAAAACACTTTAACTTTGAAGTCATCAATTTCGAAATGCCTAATAAGCAATAAACATGAGTTCAACAAATATCTGAATAATGTATAAAGTTAGATGGTAATATCAAAGGGTGACTTTTAGACAATGCATGTAATGTCAGCTTCAATTAGTTTGTACTTTAAGTTGAATTCTAACAGTAATCACAATAATAAAAATTGAGCTGAAGGAAACAATCAGAATTATTTTGCATCAAAATCTGTCCTTAGTTGATAAGTGTTATAAACCATGGAGAATCGGATAGCTATTACTCTTAATATAACACTCATCAGAAGTGTTCTCTAAGGTTCCCACTGAGGATTTAACACATGACTTTAAGACATCGTAACAACAATCAATAAAACCATAGGTAATTAAACAGTTTAATGCAATTAAGATAAGCTTGTATTTTCCTGTTGATTTGTAATGGACTGGAACTGGTCAGTCTCTGTTGCGTATGTGCATCCTTAGCGGATTGCCTCGATATAGCGATAGTACACAAGTTATATATTTAAGTTGGATTGTGACTGGCAAGTGGAATCCAGGACGCGCGTTTCATCCTATTTTGGACTCATCAGCTGGATGTACCTGCATCCAAATGATGATGTTCACACTGGGATTCGAACTCAGTCCTCTTCGTGCAAAACGCCACCGCGTTCACCACTAGTCTACTGTGTCCAGACAGTCACACTTGTGTAATGGTAATATATATATATATGTAATTAGGATAAGCTTGTATTTTCCTGTTGGTACATCCAGCCGATGAGTTCCAAATAGGACGAAACGTGAGTCCTGGATTCATCTATTCAGTCCTAATCCAACTTAAATATAAACCGTTTAATGTTTTTTAATCCACTCAATTATCATTATTACATGTTTACATCCTTTCATCACTAACGGCGCGCTCACCATGAACCATATCATTTTGTATGTATCTTAATGAATTTAATTTTCTGTTATTTATAATAATTTTTTTCTTTTAATCTCTAGGTACAAATTTAGACTTTACAACAACTAGCAGTCCTTGTAAGTCATCAAATAATTAATCAAATAATTTTGTCAGTTTTAGTCAAACATTATTAAGACTCTAGTATCAGATGTATTGATGACCTAGCTCTTCTTTCTCACACACATCATCAAATGCAGAGGAAGACCAACAATATAGCAGCAGCCTCAGCAGCAGTAGGCCTCAACATACACAAAGGGAAAAGCAAGATCCTCCGATACAAAACAGCAAACACTAACCCAATTACACTTGACGGAGAAATTCTGGAAGACGTAGTGACATTTACATATTTAGGCAGCATCATCGACAAACAAGGAGGGTCTGATTCGGATGTGAAGGCGCGAATTGGTAAGGCAAAGGCAGCATTTCTACAACTGAAAAACATCTGGAACTCAAACCAACTGTCAGTCAGTATAAAAGTCAAAATTTTCAACACAAATGTGAAGACAGTCCTGTTGTATGGAGCTGAAACTTGTATGGAGAAATACGAAAAGTATCCTACAGAAGATACAAGTATTTATAAGCAACTGTCTGGGTAAGATTCTTCGGATCTGTTGGCCAGATACCATCAACAACAACGTGTTGTGGCAGAGAACTAATCAACTTCCAGTTGAGGAAGAAATTAGGAAAAGACGCTGGAGATGGATTGGACACACACTGAGGAAACCGTCAAACTGTGTCACAAGACAAGCATTGACTTGGAATCCTAAAGGCCACAGAAACAGAGGAAGACCCAAGAACACACTGCGTCGGGAATTGGAAACAGACATGAAGAGAATGAACAGCACTTGGGAAGAGCTAGAACGGAAAGCCCAGGACAGAGTTGGCTGGAGAATGCTGGTGGGCGATCTATGCTCCACTTGAAGTAACAGGCATTGATTGATTGATTGATCAGATGTATTACTTACTGGATAACATTTTACTTGTGAATACCTTACAATATACTACATTGTTACTCTGTAATCTAAAGTTTAAGAGTTTGTCGGGAAGTTTGAAGTATTGGATTCGAACTCTTACAAGTTTGACGATATGCACTTCTGAACAATCATATACTAGTACAAAACAATTGTTCAACACTTTATGATCTTCAATAATCACCTAGCTTAAATGATTATATAATACTAAATTTAATAATTCACACAAAACGTAACCACATAGTGAAGTTTAGTAGATTTATCTATCTTGATTAAAAGACAGATAGTTACAAAATGTTCTATAATAACACTTCAAATAGTAACTTCCATTGTCTTTCGTTAAGTAGATAAGATAATGTACTTAAACTCTCCTCAATATGGTATACATCCTCTCAGGCTATTTGTGAATGAGAATAAATTTGAAAATACCTCTTCATTAGCCAATATCAATTCTTCTCAATAAAAAGAAACAATCAAAGATTGATTAGTTTAGAAGTTAACATTCATCTAAGAGGAAGATTATTATTTTGTTCATTAATTCCATATATTAATGTCAATTTAAAACTATTGAATTGTATTATATAAGTTGGATTGTGACTGGCAAGTGGAATCCAGGAGGCGTGTTTCGTCCTATTTGGGACTCATCGGCTGAATGTACCTTCATCTCAGTAGCAACAATGACTGACCAGCTTCAGTCTATAACAAATCAACGGGAATATACAAGTTTATCCTAATATTGAACTGTATTTCGAATGAAACAAAATACTCTATATAGAACTAATTTCTTCTGTTGTCTAAATGAAGTGATTATGTAATCCACACATAATGATTGTTTGTCTATGACAGAACTAACAGAATACAGGATAGTTCAAGTAGGTTTTTTTACTAAGGAAAATTTCATTTCTAGTTGATATTATTACGTAATGATTAGAATTAGTAATCTTACTAATTTATCCTAAAGTATAATTAAGGCAGCCTGCTTGAAATCTTAAGCTATCACTTTTTATTAATATCTCAAGAAGTTACCTTTTCGCTTTCTGTTTTGTTTTAATTGCCCAATCATGTCCTAGGCAGGGCCATAATGTAAGGGTCAAACAAATGAAATTGCGACTTTTCACCTTAAGGTCATTGCTCACAGTTTGGTTGACAATGTCGACGATGTATCGCATGCTCGCTAATTTCCAGGAAAACGTTATTGTTAGCTATATGCAGGAAAAAGGTTTACTTTGAAGAACATGTTTATGTAATTGTGGTGAGTCTAGGCACTTGGACAAATGCATAGAGAATGCATAGAGGTTGTCCCTACATTATAGTCTTGCTATTTCCTAAAATCGAATTAGGTACTCACGTGCCTTTATAAAACGCTTAGTAATTCAGTTAGACCTAAAAGCAAACATCATGAGGACTGTCAATATGTGTTAGTCATAACTGAAGATCTTTTATTGGAAAAGAGGACTACCTACAAATTCTCCTTAGTCCTAACATATACTGTAACTGTAGTTTAATCACAGTTCAAGAATCTTCGCTACATAACCTGTACGATGACAATTTGATATAGTTCTGTCATCAAGAAAAAGTGTGGTGGTGGTGTTGCTACTTTCGTGAACACGAACTGGTGTAAATCTAATCATGTGCATACGGTAAAAGAGTAACTTTTTGAGACTCAGTATGCTGAAAATTCATATTGTATAAAACATACTAATGAATAAAGCAATTATTATTATTAAGACGTATTTGGTTCTTCTTGTTGATTTATTTTGGACCGAAATTGATCAGTCTCTGTTGATGTCCAGACTCAGTAGCCCAGTGGTGAAGACGATGTCATTTGACACGAAACCAACTAAGTTTGAGTTCCCAGTGTGAACATCAACATTGGGATGCACGTACATCCAGCTGACGAGTTTCACATAGGACTAAACAAGCATTCCGGATTCTACATGCCAGTCACAACCCAATTTAAATTGTCCCAAAATGATTTTATTATAAAGTTGTTTAATGTACTGACAGTTATTCATCACACTAATGTAGTCTGATTATAATTACTATACAAGTAGGGTACTATGTAAAGATAAGAAATAAGTTGACATGATTATGATACCTTATCGACTAATGTTAGTTTTGACGTTTCGTGCAATGAATTAAGATGGGTTTTTTGAATGAGATAGATTGGTTTTAAATTTAGTTGATTGTATTCATCATAGATTAATATTTGTTGAGTACCAGTGAAATATAAGGAGCATTGGATAGCTATTATTTCCTAGTATGGGAATCTTTTGAAGTGTGAACCCACGATTCCACCATGGAACTAAACTTAACACTTTCAAGTCTCATGATGATTGAAATGAAACTCAATCCGCACAAAATTACTGTTACAAATGCCAATGAGAGTGCCTAGTCGGTCCCTGTAGGTCTTTGTAATGCCTGCACAGTCCCAGGTTTGAATAAGAAGAGCACAAGCTTAGTAAGACAACAGCACAGAATCATACTATATTTCATGTACTCCTTTATATATGTATAAAACCTGACCACACAGTCAATTAATTAGGTAATGAACATCAATAAAAATAAGGTATACAATAGTAATAAATTGAGGTAACGCATACATAATTAATTAGCTGTAGTACAAAAATAGAATAACTCATACTTACAGTCAATAGGTTAGCCAGGAGGATAGGGCCATAAGAACATTATAATGTTACAAGTAAGATGTTTACTGTCCACCCAAATAAAGTAACTGAAACAATTTTCTAAAACACGGTTTTGAAAGTTAGTTGTTCTTCTTTAATCATCCAATATAACAGCGAACACCTAAATATCTACAGCACTGATTGTCATGCTAGACCACAGACCGATGGAACTTGTAATCATACCACTCAACGCATTTAAAATGATGCAGTTGATTTAGCATTCATTCTGAGACCTAAAGGCTATGGGTTTAGGTCCTTAGTTAGATAGCGAGTGATCACTATCGAGGAGTCTCACACTAGGACGAAGCAGCTGTCCAATGCTCTCTAATTTTTATTAGTACCCAATCAATGTCAATCTGTGACGGATGCAAACAAAGAAATTTATTTCATTTGTTTAGAAACTGAGATACGTAATATTGACTGAAGTAGAAATAGGTTGACGGGAAGCTAGTAGCAGTCAAACTTTAATGTAACGTTTATGTATAAAGTTATTGACTGTGTGTTTTTGAGTACATTATTTCTAAGTTTTTAGAAGTTTCTTACTTAATGTTAGTTTGTTCTAAAGACTGTCATCAAATGATAATACTCGTGGTTACTAACTAAACACATCACAATTTACATTATATTAACTATGACATAAGAATTCAGTGTTTATATGTTTTATTCATTCGTTTTTCATTTTAGTTGCTAATTATTCTAGTAAGTTCTATTATACGTTTCTGGAAATTAATTGAATATTGAATGAAAGAGAGTATTATGACGTAACAGTTTTGAAAATATTTTAGTATTACTTTATATAAGTACTTATATTTAAATGACAATAACTGTGAGATCATCTACCATAGCTTCTGAATGAATGAATATAAGTAAATTATTAATAATTTGACATAATGAATAGATCTGGATTAGACAACTGTTAGTCATCAGGAATCACTAGACTTCTATTTTGTTCTAGTATGAGACTTTTCAACAATGCACACCCATGGTTACTTTAATTATTCTATCAGGTTAATTTAATGGAGCTATAAGTGTACGCTTCAACGTGTTACATGATGTATTGTAATGAATGACATAGAATTGTTGATACTTACGGTTTGATTCCACTTTTATTAGTGACTAGAAATGTGCAACTAAAAAGTATTGAAGTTCGATATACTGTTACCCACTATAAAATTTGAGTGTATCACTTAATAATGTTGCATCTTATAAGTTCTGTTAGGATAATAAGACTTCTATAGTGGGAAACAAAATTCCACAGAATTCTAAATGAAAGTACCTATATTGGTGTTAATAATAATTCGAAGATTGTTAATTAATATTTGCTTCTTGAATAATATTTCCATTTCTAGGCTCATTGATCCAGTGAAGAAAATTTATCATCTTGTCCCGATGCTTACACAAAGAGAAAGTAACTCTTCCTCATTCCATGACATCTAAATGCTGTTAGGAGATTTAGTGTGATCGGTAGGGAACCATACTTCAATTAAATTACCTGGTAGTTGGTACTTTTAGGTAAAGTTCGCTTGCTAGTCATAAAGGGTTTCTTAGACGATTTAAAATTTAATCACTAAGCTTCATGTAATGATCATGAACATTAATTTATTTAATCAGCGACTGACTCCTAGTGGAACTCAGGTATTTACAATAAGAACTTAATGATACTTGATATTAGTCCCCACTAAATGATTGATTCCTGTATTATATTTCAATTTATTGTTAATTAACATTTTCCTAAACATTAATTACGTTCACAGGTACTTCTACAATCACAAATGATGGTATGTTTTACTTTATAAATGGTATATTTATATAAATAATTTATATAATCTAATTGAAACTAATACAGTAACCTCAAACAATACGATTGATTGATCAATGTCCTTAAATACGCTCTGATACTGTCAGTCCCAAACTGAAGAGAAGAACACAAAATAACTGAATCAAACAACCAGAGTCGATTTATATTACATTCATTCGCTTATACACATCTTAAGGCTGATTACATAGTTGACCAATTAAGATAATAACAGTAATACAAAACAAGAACAATAATAATACGAAAGTGAAGTTGAGGGTGGTGGGTGGAAGGAAGTATTTAGTTGTTCATGGATATAAAACGATTTTACGACAGTTAATGATAATAATGGAGGGTTGTAGCCACAATAACATTAATAATGATGATAATAATCTGGGGTGCGCACTGCTGTGGGGTTCGACACTAGAATGAGACAGCTGTCCAGTGCTCCCTAGTTTTTAGTGGTACCCTGCCAACGTCAAACTGTGACATATCAAATTAATAATCAATCTCAACGAAAATAACCATCCCAAATCAACAATAATAATAAGCTCACTAGGGACTAACGCCAGGATGTCCCTGAAGGTCTAGTGGGAAGTCGTGACTAATGGTGTTCAGATTGTCGGGTATGAACCGGCTATCACCAATAACAATGGATGATCGTCGCGCTATATATCACAAATTGACGGTAGTGGAAATTCTATCATTAGATGCCAACCCAGTGGTGCAGATGGTTAGGTGTTTGCCGTCAACCTGAAGCTCCCTGGTGCGGAATCTGGGTTGAGTATTGCTGATGAGTTCCGTACTAGAACGAAACAGCTGTCCAGTGTTTCCTGGTTTTCAGTGGTACCCTGCAAACATCAATCTGTGACATATTCAGTCAAATAGATAACCAATCACAAAAATAATCATCCCAATTGAACTATAATAATAATAGATAAAAAGGCTTAATAAACATGTAAACAAATAAAATTCAGTAATTATCTAAAACATACTTCTCTAAGTAAGACGTTTCTTTAGAGTCATCTGTTTTATAAAGTATATCGATAAATGCCTGGAATTCTATAGAGAATTTCACGGAATAATGAAAATTGAATTCATGATCTAATTGAATGACTTTTTTGTTACCATGATGATTGTATTTACCATTATCCACAAAACTGACTTATATACATTTTAATTACAATCAATGATTCAACTTCAAAACGATTACAAGCAAACTAACTAACTTCATATAGTTGAAATATATTGGTTGGTAGATTGAATAATTTACATTAAAACTAACTATTATCAGCTACATTGATTGAAAGTTATGATAATAAAAAAATACAGGATTTTCGTAACTAATGAGTGGTTACTATCAATGCGGCAATCCTATAAAAGGTTGGTAGAACCCTAACGAGTTTATGGTAATTGTAGTAAAATGTAAAGAAAAATGCAGTTGGTTTTTAGTCTGGTAGGCACAATCATTTTCCTTTAGATTCTAAGTACTCTATGTTGTTAAGTAACATCTAGCAAGAAACGTTTTCAAAAATATTTATGGACGACCATAATTAGTTGTCAACCTCAACTTTTGAGAAGTATGCATACTTATTATATCAATTCTCACTTTTAAAGTGCCTAACAGATTAATTTCCCTACTGTTCTATCATGCTTATTTGTAAAATGGACGTACAGAGTAACTTTGATTTTCATTATCTACTGAAAACCATAGATTACTAGAAATGTGTCCCTACAGATTTCAGCCCTTCTGAATTTCTATCCATGCCCTTTACATCAACTAATTTGTCACTCATTCATTTGACTTCGAATCATACTTTATAAAATCAAAAGTTCTGAAAACACTATATCATACAACTTACGAATTCATGAATTCTTACGAGTTAACCATCACTGATACTCTTTATATTGTAAACCATTCAAACATACATAAGCTTTTGAAATTACATTTAAACCACATATTTCAGGATAACCGTTAGCAGAGACACTATGCAACTGTTCGAACGAATATAGGCTTAGCAGGAGGAGGTTATACTTATCAATCACAATGAAATTCATGTGCCTATAACCACCAAATAACCAATACTCAGTATATCAACAGTCGGTAAAACTTTCGCTCTCGTATTCAATAGTAATTTAAGAAAACCACTTACTGTCAATTCTTCATATTGCCTATGTAATTCTATTGTTAACCTCATTGATTCTCTATTTACACTCCTCTTCGTTTACAATTTGTAATCAGCAACAAATTCGAAATTTCGACGAATAGTCCACATTACAATCGCATCGATCAGTTTGATGATAATCAATTGACGATAAAATCAAGGTACGAATTCATTTTCTATAATTCACATTTGATTACTTTGATATTTTGATATGCGTCAAACATCATTCAATTGGAAGTGTAGTCCGTGCATGTTAAGAATATCTGCAATGTTTTGTTCATATTCTCCATAGACAAACGACTATAGCACACATTGTAATAAGTGACACCGATGAAGAAATTACTCAAATGAAAAGTAAAGTTATGGTGATAGTAGTTGAATGCTTCCTATGTGACATGAATGTCGTGTGTCCCCTATTTGGTTATGTAGTGCTAATTAGCTCCTGAAACTTGATGTTTCTTGATTTTCGTTAGTGTCGTAACAAATACATATTGGTAGTGAATATCTCTGACAAATATGAAAATGATTAAGTCAGATGATGATTGAAGTGAAATTCAATCGAGAGAAATTAAATCACATTAGTGGATGTGCATAGTAGCACTCAGTATGGTGTGCTGCTACATACATGAGCCGGTGTGGTGAACCTTCTTATTAATTTATGTGAAATTGTGTTAGATACACAAGTGATAATCAAAGAGTGAGTTTGTGGGACCGAAGAGAAAACTGGTTAGTGTCAATCCCATATGAAATCATCGTAGTGCATTACAATCCGTTGACCTTAGACGATTTAAGGGTTCTTATGGAGTACGGAAAACTATGTAATAAAGTGGTAGCAGTATTTTTAGGTTCAATTGTTTTACACCACTTTCTTATTTTGTTGTCAAAAGTAATGAGGCTGGAAATGTTGGTTGCCTGAGTAAAATACTACAACTATCACTCCCAAGTATAGACAGTAGCACAACACAACACCTATACATTCATTGTCAGACCTTTTGTCTTACACCTCGACAATTAACTTAACTGATTCTGTGGTATCACAGGACATGATTTAGCCACAAAATGTAGCTTTATTGGTTCATCACGATATACAAACTCGATTACCATTTCAAAATAGCATCAACTATCGAATAATTTTAGGTTGATGACTGTTACAGGAATTTTCAAACCAACTTCACCTCACCAAATGTCCTAACATAGTAATACAGCAATGAATTTAGACCGTAGGTTATTCCTAGACTTTAATATCTAATCAGTAACAGCGAGATATTTTAAACCAATGAAGAGATAGTACTCTTCAAATAGCATTCATAATAGCACTCATTTAATTAGAAACTTGTAATAATGGCTTCGGAAGCTTTTTAATCTTCCCACTCACACTTGTTATTCTACGGAATTTAAATGGTAGATAGATTTTGCATAGACCTGCTTTCATCATTCATGTCGCTTTGACAACAGTTAATCAAAATATCTTAATTCATTTCAAGGGTTTGTATCATTATGTTGTAGATCATATAGGCTACATATTTTCATAATGAGTGATTCAACTAGACATAGCTTCTTGTAATATGTTGCCATCAAGTTGTATTGTGGCTGAAAGTTAATATCAAGTAATCCAACCTATTTGGTTTTATGCAGCCTATCACTTCAATGACTGTAAGCATCTAAATAATACACAACCACAATACAAATGAGTGCACTACTCATTATCATTCACTAGTCTCTTCTCATATTTGCAGATCCATCACGGAATCATTATCAATAGCGCAACAGTTTCGATTGATGCCAAGGAGAGTAATATTTCTGTCATAAATTTTATTATTCTATTAATAAAACATCCGATTTTGTACAAGTGGAAAAACACACACTCCTTACTCATTGAAATCACCATCATCATCAAATTAATGACTGTGATTTGTTATGCAACTTTGATATTATCTTTTCTGTAATATATGTAGATCGTCTATCGATTATTATGTAACCTGCTTACTACTCATGTATATGCAACTTTGTTTAGTATAAAATAAAATGTCGAAGTATCGTTGCTTTTTGACTATTAGATGTTGTTGAGATTGTTGAGTTTGACGGTTCACATCACTCAGATTCAGCTTAATTAGACAATCATTGAAAGCTAAGGAGAATGATATCATCCTAGTACAGTACTCGTCAGCAGTGCACATTCATGATTCACTCTTGAAATAAACCCTCGAGAATAACGGTCAGGCACTTACCACAAATATGATAAAGTAGATGTTCATGGTAGTGTACAGAACAGTCAATGTACAACAATTATACTCTCCGATTGGCAGACTGTAATAAATAGATTTCGGAAAATTGGATCTATCTGATCTGTGGTTTATTTTGTCATTAGTACTATACATCAACACACATCTACGACTAACGAATTCACGTTGCTTATAAGCAACTCCATTGTTGAACTTACATCTCTGCAGTCGTTACATTTTTGGTAGAGTTAACTAACCAAGAAGCGAAACGCCACTATGTCAGTGGGACACCTCATTTGGAGTGGTTATAAGATATCATGTTAGTTGAATATGAAAATTATGAAAAGCTCTCACGAATTCACTTCTCACCTTCTCCTTGAAAATACAGAGATCGATTTTAATTATTAATTTAAACCCGAGTTTCGAATAAATGAAAACCGAAATCTATATTCACCAGACAAAGATGGTAGATATGGAAAAGGAAACATAGTCAAAATGCAAAACTAATATTAGGATATGAAAGTTACTTGGTAGAAAATATAGTCATTACACATTACTAAAAATCTTAGTAGAAAACTTTATCTAGATCACTAGTGCTTTTTTCTCAAGTCAGATGGTTATGCCATCTCTTGGATCATAATCTTAGAGCAAGGATGGAATGACAGAAACGGTGCATTGGAACATTTTTTCATCCAACGCAGCCATGTTATTAGCTGACTATGTCTACATGTTTTAAATACTCCTGAAGTTGCACCCGGTATATGACCAAGTTACGTTTGGATTATTACCAGAGCAACTTCTAACGATTGAACCCACTCTTACGAATGAGAAGAAATCAGAAGGCAATGAAGGATGGAAGAGAAGTTATATTTGATCGTGAATGGAATGGCAATGGGATAGCAACGTCTAGGCTGGCAAACTAGAGAGGGTTGCTTGTTTCGGTACGGCGTGACGAGATCTGGTAGTGATGCGTAACCGAGCGCCTTCAACTTAGTAGTGTCCGCTAAAACAAACATGGTCAGCATCAATGTCGAAACCTATGTAACTATTTATTCTGGGGATTATTTACCGCTACACTCCTATAGTTGGAAAATAATGCATGACCAAGCTGCCGTAGCCGATGTTTTAAATTGTTGAGCTCAAACACTTACTGTTGAAGCTTAGGATTAGTAACATGATACTGCAGCCGACTGATAGTAATCTTTCTGACTTTGCTGGCAATTACTTAAAAACAACTAATCGATGGAAGTTGCATTATGACTATGACCTGAATGACTTAAGACAGGTGGTTCATTGGTAATATGCCTGAAGGACCTAAGCCTATTTCAAACGTATGGATAGAGAGAATAAGCACTAACAAATGAAAGCTAAGACTTAATTAGAGAATAAAAACATAGGTGACAGCAGTTAATGAGTTTGTGAATGGCTTGCAATTTAAGCAATGAAATATAATAGTTACAATGTGCGTTCAGCACGTTCACTGTAACAGTAAGGGTGTCAGTATCATGAAGAATAGACTCAATAGATTTTCATTCCCATTGCCCAACCCCCTAGTAGCACTTTTACACAACGATGGTCGAACAGGTGGACGAACAGTCATATAGCACATAGAGTTCCAGAAGTATAAAGTAGATTCGCCCTCACTTGAGCCTTTACAGTTAAACTCACTTTACGACGGCACTGAAGATGGCTTACACATGAAACTAGTGTTCATTTGTGCTTTGCATCTAACTAGCATTTAGCCTATAAATTAACTCGGATTGGTATATTTGGTTACAACTATCAGTTTACTAGTATCACACCGTTTAGCATGAGACGTTTGCTGGCCAGGGATACAAGACATGCGTTGTGTAAATCAAACCATGATCAGAACCCAACTAGAGGTTCCAAAAGTAACGGCAATCGTGAAAACACCCAGGTCAGGGGCAACTGATTTCTATGTTATCAATCTGTGTTCACCCTTCTTTTGAGGTAATGGCTGTATCGAAAGGTGTTGCTAGACAGAAACAGATTGTGATATACACAGTAACATAGAAGATGGTCATCGTTGTCTGATCTGAAAACATTGAGTATCTCTTACAATGGGCGACAAACGACTTTCCTCCACACATATACTCGCAAATTGGGGTTTACATCTCCAGATAGCACGATGATATCTGTCTCATGCGATTTCTAGAAAGGATAGTTTGATAGAATATGGAATCCTTCCTTGTTTGCATCCGGTTCGCAGTCTATCAGTACGTAGGCAGAGATTACGAAATGGCATGATTTCCCATACCAGTTGTTCCTCGACTTGCAAATTTTAATAAAATGAGAACGACATAATTTCTAGAATATCATGAATTCACTGAGTATTTCTTTCTTACTCAACGGCATAAAAACGAATCAGTTTAAAAATGTAAAGGAATTATTTGTTATCTGCATCAATGAAGTAGTCAGACTGATCAAACTAAAGTAGAAGTTAGGAATCTTCGATGTGTTGTATTGCAATATATTCGTAATGATAATATTGGAAATATACTACTTACCTGACGAAATAAGTAGTGAGTTAAGAAAGAAAGTTTGATTGAAGTCCTTGAGTACTAATCAGGATTTCGTGATAGAAGAAGAAAATCAAACATTGTTGTTGTTGCTGAGGCAACTAGACTAATGCTAGTTTGCACAGAATGATGCTTAATAACACAAAGTAAAGTGGATACGTACCCATACTAAGTTAGGTGAAATTGTATTTATTACTTGACAATCGCGTGTAAAGATGAAAGTTCGCAAGATGAATAGAAAAGTCGGCATCTATTCATTATAACTAGTACATCTATAAATTTCCCTGTTCGTTTATAGGTCAAACATATGTTACTCCGTTTTAAAGTTCTAGACAGTATCATTTACTTGTAAATAAGCTAACAATAGTAACTAATCATTGAGATATGACAAGTGGTTGGCTTATCTCGTCTTAAATACATTTTATGTAACGCACTGAGTGAGTTCATCTGACACCTCAATCAAGGTGTGAACATCAACACCAGAATGCAAGTATCATCATCATCATCAGCAACGTAGAACCGGGCACAAACGCCGTAGGTTCAAGTTGCCATACCACACTAGCACTACGAGAATATTGTGGTAACTTATAGACAGAATACAAGAGGGAAGAGTAAAGTAAAGATGTCCAGAAAATAACAACAGAATTCGAGATTTAGATGAGGTTAGAGAGTGAATACACTTGCGCCACTGTGACCGATTCTGAGCCATATCGCCTAGTGTCTCCAGCCATTTATTGCGATCATCACGCGGACCCCAACCAGGTAGTCTACATCTACCTACATGGCTTAGACCAGCAGTCAAGGACTTCATGGACTGATGCCATGTTTTGGTTTGGCCGCCCCTAACCTTCTTCCATCCTACTTCAGCCATTGCCAACATCGCGAGACGGGGTAGACGGTGGTCGGGCATACGCAATACATGTCCCAGCCATCTCAGTCGATGAAGGTTAATGACCTCTTCAACTGATTTACCATGTTTCCCAAGAACCTTTTGTCTAACCTCACTATTACTAATCCGGTTATTCCATGATATACGAGCGATGTTCCGAAGATTCCTATGGTCAAATATCTGGAAACGACGTATATCTTGAGTTTTCATGGCCCACGTTTCGCAGCCATATGTTAAGATGGCGCGGATTGCTGCGCAGTACACCCGGCATTTTGTTGAGACACGGATATCTCGTCTGCACCACAAGTGCTGTAGATTGTCGAATACCAATCGAGCTTTCTGAATCCGCGCTGAGATTTCGTCAGACACCGACCCACCAGGGGTGATGAGACTTCCGAGATAAGTGAAGCGATCAACGCATTCAATTACTTCACTCCCTATAAATAATTTGGGGGAAGAAGCAGACCAGTCCTGGAGTAACATTTTGCATTTGGGAGGGGAGAAGCGCATCCCAAATATGCCTGCATTGTTACTCAACGTGTTCAAGAGACCTTGAATGCTGTGTGCGTCTTCACCAAATATGACTATATCATCTGCATATTCTAAGTCGACAAGAGAGCCTCCTGGAAGGAGATTAATTCCTGAGGACTTAAGAAAAGTGAGAGAGATTTCTAACAGTACATCTATGGTGAAATTAAATAAAAATGGGGATAAGGGGCAACCCTGACGGACTCCACTTGAGGATGAAGTTTCTCGTGACATTTCGCCATATGCTCTGACTCGACCAGTGGTGACCGAGTAGAGAACCTTTATAAGGTTAATGTACTTTTGAGGTACGCCTTTTAATGACAAACATTGCCACAAGACTTCACGGTCAACGGAGTCGAACGCTGCTTTTAAGTCAAGAAATACAACTATAGTTGGGCGTTGGTACATATGTCTGTGTTCGAGAACCTGGCGCAGGGTGAATATGTGATCAATGCAACCCCGGCCAGGTCTGAAACCAGCCTGGTTTTCTCGAGTCTGTTGTTCCCTAGTGTTAGTTAAACGTCGGATGATTACAGTGGCTAATATTTCAGATACTATATTTGTCAAACTGATTCCTCTGTGGTTATCACAAGAGGATTTCTGTCTCTTTTTGTAGATTGGAACGATCAGTGATCGAGACCAGTCAGATGGGATGGTGTTTAGTTCCCAGACTTTGGTTAGTATATCAGTCAACCTGCACGCTAAAACTAGACCACCATCCTTAAAGATATCGGTAGACAACATATCAGGTCCTGCTGATTTTCCTCGTTTCAATTTACTTATGACGTTTTCAACTTCCCTGAGAGTTGGGAGACCTGTGTCAGTTTTCCATTGGGGTAGTTTGGAGATTGTGGGTAAGCTAAGAGTGGCTGGGGGCCAGTTGAATTGTTCCTGAAAGTGTTCTGACCATCGTTCTAATCTTCTAGATTGAGAGTAGATCATCGACCCATTTTTTTCAGAGATGATTTCACTAACTGCCGATTTTTTGATACCGGTGTCCTTAATAAGTCGGAACAGCTGTCTACTATTGCCTGCCGCTGCTGATGCTTCTATCGCTTTTGCTTTTGTTGCCCACCACTATTCACGATCCTTACGAAGACTCTTTATCAGTCTATGTTTCAGTTGTCGTCGCACTTCATCAAACTCCGAGCCTCCCTAGACGTTCTAGAGATCCAATGGTCTTTCATAACCATTGGGTTGGGGTTAGATGCTGATAGCGCCCTGCGTATACACCTACTTTAAAATCATTCTAAGCTACTTCGGGATGAACCTGTTGGTCGTGGGCGACTAAATGCTTAGCTAAACCGTTCCTAAATGCAATCTTAGCGTTCTCAGTCTCAAGGTGATATCTAAAGGGTTTGCCCGATGTAACCTTTCTGCGACCAGTAAAACGCATAGAGATACGTGCTTTCACTAGGGCGTGGTCAGAGTCTAGGCACGTGCCCCAGAAAGAGCGGCAGTCCTCTATACAACCTCTCCAACGGTAGCTGATGCCGATGTGGTGAATTTGTGTCCATCGTTGTGTAGATGTTGGGAGTCGCCAGGTTAAACACTGTCTCACCTTATGCTTAAAGTTTGTGCTAGCCAAAATTAAACGGTAGTCTGAACATAACTGCAACAGACAATCTCCGTTGTTTGTTCTCTGGGCTGGGATGCCGAGTAACCCACCTAAGTGCTTTTCAGCCTGATTTAGTCTACCTACTTGGGCATTAAAATCTCCTGCTATAATTACTGTGTGAGTGCTTAGCTTTCTGAAGGAGGCTAGAGAACTTCATATAAAAATCGTCTTTCACTCCATCTGTGCTGCAATCAGTGGGGGCATAAGCAGAGACGACAAAAAGGCATCGGCATGTGTCCCTATCTCTCCGAGTTCGTACTGTGCCATTTAGACGGACAGCACATAGACGACTGTCTACAGGAATCCATTCGAGAAGAGCCTGTTCTGCCCGTAAGCTTAGTGCTATGCCTACACCAGCAAGGCCACGTGAGCTTGCTGTAGGGTCGCCAGATAAACGAAGAGTGAACGAAGAGATGAATAAGTTGACGAGAAAATTCACAATAAGTTTATCATATTGAATGAGAATCTATTGAGTCAACTAAAGTAGTAATGCATGATGTACAATAAACTGCTTACTATATTACGTAATGATTCATGCTGGAAGTGTATACTGTAAGCAATGGAATTGTAGATATGTAGGTATGTACCAACTACAAAGAATTTGCAAAACAGTGGTGGTATAAAATATGGTCCAGGAAGAATGAATAAGTTTATCGAAATGATAATTTAACGCTGAGGATTAAGGGAGTATAAAGTGTGAATCAACCTGTGCCGTTATACACGATTCAGAGTCATGTCACTGAGAGTCATCAACCAATGGTTATGCAATTCTCACGGACACTAAACAAGTAGTCTGCATCAACCTACATGGTTCAGATTACTCATCAATCACTTCCAACATTGATATCACTATTTCGTTCAGATGCCCCACCCCATCCTTCTTCCATCCTTCTCGAAAAACACCTCACATCAAGCCATTCGATAGTTAGCACAACATAACAGGTCCCAAACAACTATGCCAATCATAATTAAAAGCCTGATTAATAGAGAGATTTTTCAAGAACTAAATATTTACTCTGGTGGTTATCCTTCGAATTTCTTCCAATTAATAACAACAACATAACACTTTCTTCTACAAACAAACGAATCCGTCAACATATCCGTTCACATCCAATGAAATCAACTTCGCATATTATCAAATTACCTTTACCGTTATTTATACTGAGTACATCAGAATGAGCAAAATTACTGCTACTCATGTGTCACTATAAACCATCAAGAATCATATGTTAACATATGTTAACACTTCTTCGTGAGCGCATATAACATGAATGTATTCTTTGAAAAGTAAATGACTCCAATTTGTCACTAAAACCATTAATGATTTTAGCCGTTATTACCATTGAGATATACAAATCGAAAATCGTGTTGATGTGAAATATTTAATGTCTGTCAGTCAACCAGGAAATCAGTCAGTCATTCGTTCAGTCACAAGCAATAAATGATAACTCAAAATACTTCCATTAATATACATTATCACACAACATCAACACAACAGAATGAGTATGAAGAAGCAAACTGAAGAGAGTTGCAACACAGTAAGTGAGTAAACCAGTAACATTTCAATTAATTCTCAGCCTAATTTAAACAACACATTCAACCAATGATTATCGACACCATCCAATTTTCTACGTCTATTTACCTACTCGAACTGTCAAACTATGATTTCGTAGATTGTCACCTTCACCAAATTCTACAAACGTCATTCAAAACATTTAAATTCATTATCAAGCATACCCCTGTAACAAGTCATTATTACACAACATCTGTTCACTACACTAGCTCCATTATACAACACTAAACTGAGTAATATTCAGTTGATCAGTAGGCAATAACTATTATGAAATTAATGAGAAACCACAAATTTCAATATGCTGGTCCCACATCCATACTCTTGTCTTCACTCAGTTGACAGTCAATCACTTCATAACAACAATCCACACTATTCAACATTATGATGACAAACAAACTAATGATACCTTGGTAACTGGTGGTAATTGCTTGACGAAACGTCAATTTATCAAATCTCGATACAATCAAATGCTGACAAACGGTTGTTATGAGCAACAGATGAGATGAGTATAAATAAACACATGATGTTGGTTGAATTGGAATCAGGGATTCACTTCCAGACGAAGAGGTGAGTGTTGCATTTAATAATCCAATGAGATCTTCATTTGTTGTTCATATACACACAGTACCTACATTACTACTATTTCATATTTAATATTCTTGAATTATCGTACACAAATACATTATAAAATCAAGAAGATACATCCTATACTCCTATTTCCCACTCAATCACTCATCCTCGACACTATATTTTGTTTGTGTCATATTGAATAAAGTGATAAATATTATGATTGACATAGATATTTAAGTGTGAAAAATGAATGAGTCAAACGAACTCCACTTGACATTGTCAGACTATTGATTCAGTTTCATTCTCACTGTCCCAGTTCGTCATCGAAAAACGACATAAATAACCAGGTATCATGACACTCGGAACACACACATAACATTTGTCAGTAACAACGTCTTTCAATATGTATTACCATGAGGATGGAAATATCAATGTCGAGTGATGTTTCCAAACAACATTTATACAACTTACTGTATAGTAGTCTCAAATGCACTTGTAAATAACCATTGAATTATTTGCATTACATTTTGTCTAGTATGAAAGTGATCAATGAAATAGTGTTCGCTAGTCATCACACTAACAATCTTCTACTTGTTACTTTCTAACAGATTGTGTGCAGATTGCATCATGCAGACTAGAGCTGCCTACATATTCAACTTGTTGATCTTCTCCGCCTTATGTGTAGTGGTCAGAAGTATCAATCCACATTCATTATCCCCTAATATTCAGAAGCTGGAGAATGAGCTACAACAAATCCAAGGAGTCGAAGCACAGGTCGGTGGTCAATTACAATCATTATACAAAGAGAGTGGGATAACTCCAATTTTTAAGCGATATAGTCAAATGTCAGGTCAGTATTCACAAGGTCAAATGCAACAGCAACAGCAATTTCAACCACAACAGATGCAGTCCAACCAACAATATCCATTAAGTCAGTTGATGAAATTAGGAACATCACAGATGTCTGGTTCTTCCCAACAAATGCCACAATCTTCTTATTCGATGGTAGGACAGAATGAATATGGAAGTCTTGGTGGTCAATCACAATCCTATAAACGTCAACTACAGACTGGGTCATCACAGGGTCAGTTCTCACCTGGTCGAATGCAACAACAACAACAACCACAACAGATGCAATCCATCCAACAATATCCATTAAGTCAGATAATGAAATCAGTACAATGTCAGAACTCTCAAGGCCAACAGCAGCAACAACAACAACCACAACAGATGCAGTCTTACCAACAATATCCATCAAGTCAGATAATGAAAAGACGAGCACAACAGATGTCATCATTATACCAACAAATACCACAATCTTCAACATCACAATATTCTTATTCAATGATAGGACAAAATGAATATGGAAATCGCGGTGGTCAGTCACAATCATATCGACGTCAACTACAGACTGGGTCATCACAGGGTCAGTTCTCAACTGGTCGAATGCAACAACAACAACAACAACAACCACAACAGATGCAATCCAACCAACAATATCCATTAAGTCAGATGATGAAATTAGGAACATCACAGATGTCTGGTTCTTCCCAACAAATGCCACAATCTTCTTATTCGATGGTAGGACAGAATGAATATGGAAGTCTTGGTGGTCAATCACAATCCTATAGAAGTCAACTACAGACTGGGTCATTACAGGGTCAGTTCTCGCTTGGTCAAATGTTGCAGCAACAACAACAACCACAACAGATGCAGTCCAACCAACAATATGGACACCCAACAAATCCATCCTTCAGTGACCATCGAAATAACATATTCGGTCAACAACAATTTCCTATATATAATCAACTCCCAAACATTAATCCGTTCGATTCTCAACTGTCTGGTTTCTCGGATTATCGTGAAAATGTTGATTATGGTGATGATGACTATGATGATGATGACTCAGAAATGCTTGATGTTGTCAAGCGTTGACGAATGTCATTAACGATGAGTTAGTTGTTAGTCAACCCTCTCCATATCTAATATGAATACCGATGATAATTTAGTCAAATATTTGTAGTTTACATTCATTTATTCAAATATAATTAGTTAGTTCGTATTCGTTAATCAAGACATTTGTTTTGTTTATTGACTCACGTTAAATGGTAACAAATAGGATTAGTGATTCTGGTTATGTGGTTAAGCCAATCAATGTAGATGTCTTCCTTCTAGTAGTACATATGGATGGATCGATATTCAGTAAGAATGAGATAAGATTAGTCAACACACTCACATTACATTTACGAAGATGAATGTGATCACTAGGGTATCTTCTACCGTGCATGTTGATTTTTACTTACATAAGTTGACTAATGACAATGTTACTGAAGATTTTCAGAGATTTAAGTTCGTGAATATGAATAGAATCATGAATGTAAACCGCATTGTGGTATAACCTATAACCACTTTTCTCGCTTATTACAGACTGAAACTCTAAGAATTACATTTATTTAATTCCTTCTACTAGCACTTGTTAGGTCGTGAAGACAATAAATACGAACACAGCTCGAAAATTAATTTCCGATATTTCTGACAGGTTTAAAAGTCTCATTACGATTTTCATGTGGTCGCCGTTATTTTCGATTGCAGATTTTTAATTTCGTGGAAGATGTTCTTCGGTATTATATTTGTCACAAGTATGAGAAAGTTCGCTAGTGTAGGGTTGATTCTTTATGTCATTCCAAGGAGTGCACTACTATGATAAACATCTGTCCAGTATTACCCTAATTTTCAGTGGCACCCGATTAATATCAATCTGTGACGAATACCAACAACTAAATTTAATAACTATCACCATATAATCACCCTAATTCAATCACCGAATTCCTTTCAGGTGTTATAAATTCTATTTCGACATATTTTGAATGAGCTGTATTAGTAATTTGCGTTGACCACTATTGTTAATCAGTGACGATTCTGGAGACCCAAAGTCATCTATAAATCATTTATTATGTTGCATATATTTGACAATCATTGAGTGATAGTTACTAAAAGAGACTAATTGACAACACAGAGTATAAATTGTTGTTCAGTACTTTTGGCATAAACTATAAATGTTCAAAAGTATCAATCGGATATGATATATCGATATGCTAATTGTCCTTCAATTGAAACTGAATATAAGTACCCTAGACAAGAACTTTTGTTGTTTGTAAGAAAACAGTATTCAATCTTACTAAAAAGGGTAAAATTGTTTAAACAGATGAAAGTATGATAAGGAATTCGACGGATATAATATAAATGGTTGAATTAATCAGAATCACAATAGTAATTATTAACTCTTCTTTTATATGATTCAATTGATTATTGCCTAAAAGCAACATACAATAAAAGAATTGCAAAGGAATCGATAATAACATGGGATTCATGCATTCTAAAAAACTACCAATACTCTTTGAAATACATTAGTTAAAACAAAAGAACAAGATCCTCTTCACCTCTACACAGAATTGAGTCTACAGTCTAAGTTGTATTGACTGTGATACTTTCTATACTGGAAAGTTTTCTCGAAAAACTATAACTTGTGTCAAAGTACATGAAACCTACACTAAACTACTTTCTTATAATTTTGTTGAACTAGAAGAATTATAAATTAAATTAGTAATAGCAGTATATGTTATTTATCATAACTACAAAATCAATTTAACTGACATCTAAATTATTTAAAAAGATTTCTCTAATTATGAAGATAGACGATTAACTGAAACATTTCATGTATTGTTAAATCCAACTGAATTTTACAATTAAGTCGATCTTACTATTCATTCAACATGGACTTTCTATTTAATCGACCATAATTAAACTGCATCAAATTTCATTCTTGGTAACACACATACAATTTTATCCTCATTTCACAAATCTTTCACAACTTTTCACGTCATACTAACATATATTTATCTTACTTTAAATCATCTTAACCGAAATGACTTGACATGGAACAATCAAACATGTATTACTTAAGTTGAATTATGACTAACAAGTGGAATCTAGAACTTACGATTCGTCCTATTTGGGATTTATCGGCTGGATGTATATGTATCTTAATGTTGATGATCACAGTGGGACTCGAAGTCAGTCCAGAGAGTCTGACCATCTCAGTGAATAACAAATCAACGGGAATATACAAGTTCATCCTAATACCAATGCGCCCGTTTCATA
The DNA here is from genome assembly GCA_034768735.1 of Schistosoma mekongi. Classification (NCBI taxonomy): domain Eukaryota; kingdom Metazoa; phylum Platyhelminthes; class Trematoda; order Strigeidida; family Schistosomatidae; genus Schistosoma; species Schistosoma mekongi. Next base: position 5,160,637 of record CM068310.1, read on the forward strand.
AATGTAACTGTGTGAACTCAGTAGTGTAGTGGTGAAGGAGGTGGCATTTGACAAGAAACGGACTGAATTCGAATCCTACTGTGAATATAAACATTGGGATGCAGGTACATCCAGCCGATGAATCCTAAATAGAAGAAAACGCGCCTCCTGGATTCCACTTGCCAGTTACAATTTAACTTAAATAATACATGTGAATAACCGGTTTATCGAAACAATCTGCTCAGGATACACATATAGCAATAGAAACTGATCAGCTTAAGTCTATAACAAATCAACGGGGATATACAAGTTCATCCTAAAATCAAGCTTGTATTTTGATTGTACAAAATCATTTTAATTTGTTCCATTGCATAGTATTTAGTTATTATTGTGTTGATTCAATTTAGTTATTCATTTATAGTCTGAAGAATCGACTTGCACTAAGTCGCAGAACATCAGACATTTTATTTTCTATTCATTGGAATATTATAGATACGTACATCACTCATTTTTATAAATAACCTATCCAATACTCAAGTTATTTTAAATTCAATGAAAATAGCTATTTTTTATGGATTAACATTTTAATTGATTGAATGTCACAGATTAATGCTAGCAGGGTACCATGATGATCGTCGCGTTATATATATCACATATTGATGGAAGTGGGAATTCTACCATTGGATGCCGACCAAATAGTGTGGCGGGCTAAGTATTTACCAAACTATAGCCTCTGGTACGAAATCTGGGGGGGTACGCACTGCTTAGGAATTGCACACTAGAACGAAACAGTTGTCTAGTACTCCCTAGTTTTCAATAATACTCTGGAAACATCAATCTGTGACACATTGAATTAATTATTTGAAATTATCAAGTGTAATCTTGTAGTATGAATTAACCTTAAGTTGAATAATTCGATTGGAAATTCTTGATAGAAATAGCAATTATAGTAGGGAATAATATTAGCTATGAGGCAGAGAATTTCCTGTTAGAAATATAATTTAATGTTAGGAGTATGAGTTGGGATTAGTATTTATTGTTAGGAACTTGTTGTAAGATTATGACTGTATATTATAATTCGGGATTATAACCCATTTCATATAGGGTTAACATTTACTAATGGTTATTATTATATTAAGTGACTAAAGAAGGACAAATAACATTCAAAACAGTTTTTTTTATAAGACTATCTTTTTTATTATGAGTACCTGTAAAGTTTTCATTTTATTTTAGTTATTATTATACGCCTCTTTTCTTAACTCCTTATTAATCTTGTGAACTGTTCTCATATCATTTTCAATTCAGGAACTATAACTTATTAATAATGTACCTGATCCTCTTACCCAACTGTATGACTGGTACTATCCTTATTGGTAACTATGTGGTCGGTTTTGTAAGTATATAAGTGAACAAGTGGAATATTGCCAATCTGTCTGATAGTTGGCGTACTTATCTTTAGTTTTTCAACCTAGTTTGGGAACTAAGAATCACAAGACAGGCATTTGGAAATAGAACAAGCAATCTTTTTATCTGATCCGTTGTATAGGTTCCAAGCATGGTTATTATTTACGTATAACATGATTGAGCTTATCTTAAGCCTTGTCATTTATACTGCAATTCGGGGGTAGGTTGTTGTATCATTAGTGAAATATGTCATTATATTACGCCTTATCCACAGAAGTTTACAGTAATATATATATATTTATATATATATATATATAGTTATAATAGTGGTATGTATTCATTTATAAGTAGATTTTTGTCCGGAAGGCATTTTGTATTCACATGAGATTCTATGAAAAATAACCCACTACTAAACTTGGAGGTGTTTATGATTCGTGTAAAATCTCTATATTCTATGTAATATTATTAACATTAGTTTATATCTGATCCTTGATTGGTCATAGACTGAAACAGGTCAGCCTCTGTTGCCTTATGTGCCTCATGAGAGGATTGCGTCGATATAACTAGAAATCACAAGTAATGTTTAAATTGGATTGTGACAGGCAAGTGGAATTCAAAACACGTTCCTCGTACTATTCGTGACTCATCGGCTGGATATACATGCATTCCAGTGATAATGTTTGTAGCTTGTTTCAGATGCATCCAATCAACAAGTCCCAAATAGCACGAAACGCTCGTCCTGAATTCCTCTTGCTAGTTACAATCCAACTTAAATATAACATTATTATTTGACTGAATATGTCACAGATTGATGTTAGCAGGGTACTAATGAAAACCAGGAAATATATATATATATATAATACTGATGGGCGAATGAGTAGCATTTTCTCGGTACTATGATTCTACCTGGCAGTGTACGTTAATACGATCGGCTTTTTGATGGTCATCTCAAAGAATAATTTAAACTTAAAAACTCTATATGATTATTGATGAAATAATCATGTGTATACTAAATACGTCGAAACAGTACCATTTTTCACAGTAGTATGTTTATTAATGACAGCAAATTACTCCAACAATGAATCAAAATTAACAAAAGCACACAACAATATTCATCTTATTATACATGTAAAAGTAAATTTATTAAGAATTTGAAAAATTCATTAATAATATCATAGATATTAGTTATGAATCAAAAATTATGAAAAGAATTTCAGTTGAAAATGAGGTTTGAATGAATGATGCCAAAATGGGGATTACCTAAGTTTTATACCATGAAATGTTGACATTAAAATCAAATTTAGTCAAACAGAAAAAACAATAAAACATCAGTTCAGAAGCATGTGAGTAATGACAACAGAATCAAGAAATTGACGGTGAAAATCATAGTAAAGAAAGAGGTTGAATGTGTTTCATTTATATCAGCAGTTCCAGTTTTCACAAAAACATAATAAGATTATTAGCTTTCCCATAATCGCATTACTTCATATAGCCATTATTCATTGTTTTGAGTTTACATAGGTTGGGTTAGCTTTATTTAAATACATAGGATATACAAAGGACTAAACGTTTATTTGATAGAATGTGAGCGTTTTTAACTGGATATACAAGTTAGTAACATCTTTGATACAACCGGAATTCAAGATCTATGTTATTAGAATAAAATCTAAAAGATAGGGAGTACTTAATGAATGCCCAATGTTAAAACATTGAACATTGAATAAACCTTACTCCTAGCAAGGATAGAAACAAATTTATCATTGAATTCACTAAAATTAAGTATTTATTTAAACAAAATGTATTAAAAAATGAATTACTGTTTAAATTCCAGTCTAACTTAATGATATTCTACTACATCAATTACTCAACTTTACATTGTTGGATATTTAAAACTGAAAAATATGTGGTATTACACAATAGAACATATGAATTCATATCATATAAAGTATTGAATAGACAAGTAAACATTTATGCTTGTATGTTGTAAACTTTTGAAATAGTAATTGAGTTGATTGAATACGTCACAGATGGATGCAGTAAGGGTACCACTGAAAACTAGGAAGCACTGGACAGTTGATTTATTCTAATATGGAACTCATTAGTAATGTGCATCTTAGATTCGTCAATTGATTGATTATATATGATTACGGCTGCAAATTCACAATAGGGAAGTGGTATGTTCGAGTTATTATCAAAGTCACCTACATGAATATCATTTGCATCCAATCAATTACAATTCAGATAAATCGAGTTCATTAAGATGTTTAATGAAGTAGTTATGTTGGGAGATGTGAAAGTATGAATTGATGACGTGAAAGTGATTTTTCTCACATCACGATATAAAACCGATGGTGATAAGTGTATCAGATACTAAATTCATTCAAACTAAATGATATTCAAAACGACACCCAACATTATACATTAACAAATCTGCTAACTGATAATAACATTAAAGTTAAATCAACCTTTATTCTAACATATTTCTATCTTTAATCGTCATCAAAGAGCTCCTTCAATCTTTGAACGTTGAAGTACAATAAATTTCAGGGTGCATATTAGACATTCTAAATTACTATAGAATATTGTAGAATAAGATTGTCATATGGATGTGTTTGCATGCCTTAGTGTTTTCTGTTTACAATCCTTAAAGCATTTTTGAAAACTCTGATAAGTTCATGAATGATATAAAATTCATGTACCCTTCTTAATATTACCTTCTTTCCAAGTAAAATCTTCATTTATAATTAATATCTTCTTGTTTAATCAATAAACGTTGAAAATTAATGACGGAGATTAGCTAATTTGCATTCCTGGATTATCTAAGCGTTGAGTAATGATTCATCGCGGATATCTATATTATGCTGAATTATTATTTGAACATTGTCAATGAATAATTATTATATCCATTCAAAGATAATCATTTATTCTAATACCAATGACTGATCAATACATCAGCTGAAAATTATCGAACTAATCGTAGAGTAGAATTTTTTTTCTAATCAAAAGTAATGAAACACTTGAATCAATCATATTCTTCAACCTTAACCCTATTCAAAACCGTAAATCTAATGTAAACCTGATCCTGAATCTTGACCAAACGTAAACTAGGGAGGTATTAAATACTATGTATGCTTACAATAGCTGCCATAAAAGAGGTTTATAAATAGTTTAAGATGTCGTTATATGTTTAGTCTACTTGTTGAATACTTAAATTGTTGCATACATCCTGGAATATCTGCATAACTTTCCTTGGATAAAATCAGGTATAAATTCACTAGACTAATGAGATTATACCGTTATACTCAATTTTTCAATATCTATGCTGATTGGCTAAAGTTGTTTAATCACGGAGATCATATTAAGAATAACCCACTCTTGTCTCTATACTAAAAGCTAGTCTATTTTTACGGTAACACAGGTCCTTATAATTTAAAAGTACTTGTAACTTTTCCCCACATTCTATTATAGACAAATATAAATCAATCTTTGTTAACATATTCTCATGCTGAGAGATCTACTTCGATACGTCAATAGTTCACAAGTTAAAAAATTAAGTGGAATTTCTTCTTACAAATGGTATATACCACTTTAATTTATGACTATCTTGTCATATGCATATATTTTCATTTATACATTGATATTCACTTCGAAACTCGAACTCAAGAAACACTTAGCTAATGTCACGTATATGACAAACTCTGCATTTTTTGAAATTCTGTTTACCAGACATATCACAACTTTAAATTAACTGTTATTTTGTGCTTCATTAACAAAATCTACATATGACATTGAATAATCGTTTATATTCACTTCTCAGATTTCATGTTCATTTTAAATGATTTAGTAAGATAAATCATTTAATTTATGTATACTACTGATAGCTTATTTAATAAGTAGTAAATAATCAATCAGAAAAAAAAGTATTCTACACAGATATATATATACATTATAAGATATACACTTTAATTTGTTAAATTTTGTTTAAATGAATTGAATTTACTTAGTTACAAAATTAAATATAGAATATGATCATCATATTCATTTATAAAATGATCATAATTAATAAATTTTCATTTTATAGTAAACTGTTATAATTGACATAATGAAATTTGAGATACCCAACAAATGTGAATGTAATTCAATGTCATACAAGTCAATTGATTGTACTGCAATTACAATCTTAAGAATTGCAATAAAATCATAATGAAATACTAAGTATACTGTCTATTAGAATATACATTATAGTGTCAGTTACATAGACCATCAGAAACTTATATATAGGTAAATTGGAACGACAGAAAGACGAACCAATTTACGATTTGCTGAACCTATTCCAAAGAACCTGTGCTTGAAAAAAGCAAACGTTTTTAGAAGTTCAATTATGCGTCATTTGGTAGACATGGGACATGAAGTCGATGTAAAAAATACTTTTGAAATCATCAATAAACAACATAAATCGATTCTATCAAAATTTGGTGAGGCCATAACAATCCGGAGATTGAAACGTGACCTTTGGTAGCAATAGATCGATGTTATCAGATAAATAATTCAGTTGATAAAATTACAGTGTGTATTAATAATTTGAACTAACTAAAATCAATAGCATGTATGTAGCTGATGAGACTGAATACAACGAAATACATTAAATTCAAAGTATTCTACAAAGTTGTCATTCTTGCATTATTTAAATTACATAATTCTAATGTATTTGGCTCTTACTGTTGATTTATCATAAACTGAAATTGATTTGGCACTCTTGTTATACATGCATCCTTAACTGTTTACCTCGATATGGCGATAGTTCACAATTATTATTTAATTTGAATTGTGAATGTTAAGTGGAATCTAGGAAACGTGTATCATTCTATTTGGGACTCGTCAGCTGTATGTACCTTCAACCTAATGTTAATTTTTAATCCGGGACTCGAATCCAGTTGGTTTCAGGCTTAACGCTACATCTTTTGATATAACGCTTGAATACATTGTATATTAATGAAGAATTTGAATGGAAAGATTATCTCATTCTTCTTACTTTCCAATAGTCTTTTTAACTACAATCGACTTAATACACAGAACTTTGAATATTTTTGTATATTTTATCAGTACATTTAAATAAATACATAAATTTAACATTTATATTCACATATTATACAAAAAAGTGGATAAATTAAGTTGAATTGTAACTAGCAAGCAGAATCCGCTGAGTTCATTTCATTCTATTTGGGACTCGTCAACTGTATGTACCTGCATCCCAATGTGAACATTCACACTGAGTGAGACTCGAAATCAGTTCGTGACAAATTCATGATAAGGCAACAGGAAGATCCAATGACTCCCTGATATGCCGGGCATCTAACGAAGATTCACTATCTTCGAGAGCTATGCTTTAGAACATTGTTTCAATTATCATGACTGTGGACAGTTTAAACATTCCATTTCTATGACTGTTATGTTCCCCTTGCCCAGTTCTTTCGTTTCTTATACTTACTCTTAGTATATCGTTTATTTACTATGAACTACGCTTACTTAATTGTGTACAAGTTGTACGATTCCCTGCCACTCTTTCCTTTGTTCTGTACAAATGTTAGGTTCTTGATCGGTTTAATGTATATATAAAGGCATGATTAAAATATAATACGATCTAGTCACTCACTTCTCAGATCTAGATCTTGGTTCTCAGTTCTCCGTTTTCCAGTTCCCGATTCTGGTTCTTCTATTGTTGGCATGGAGGGAAGCACACACCTTATTGGCATTCGTTACACCCATTCAAAACCTTCTTTTCTTCACGTCATAACACTCCCTAATTTTTTAAGACAGATGAATAGTTTAGGTATGTTGGTGTCATTAGTATCAACAATAATCTAGTATTAAACAGTAGAAGTTGTATTTTGAAATGATTAACTAATCTTTGCTTCCACCACAAAGACTTGTTGAAATCATATTCCATTGATAAATTTTGTATAATGTAAAAATAATCAGTTGAATATAATGCATGGTTAGTAATTGATTAACAACTTTATCATTGTACGTGTAAAACGAAGTTAAATAGTTTAAATAGACTAGACAGAATACAGTTGATTGACTACAGTTGATTAACAACAAAGTTTAATTGTTAACATCCACCTCATCTATATATCACCAATCAATATAGCAACATTAACAACAACTAATATTAATTAGTCGATAATTGAATCATTTAGAGGATCATGTTAATTAGTCATAAGACATTGGAATGTATTTGAATCCGACGGTTGATTTATCATGAAATGAAATTGATCAGTCTCTACTGCTATATGTGTATCCTAAGCGAATTGTCTCGATATAGTAATAGTTCACAAGCATTATTTCAGTTAGATTGCAGTGGGTAAACGGAATCCAAGACACGTATTAAGTTATATTTGGGACTTGTCAGCTTTATGTACTTGCATTCTAGTGCTTATGTTCACATCGAGACTTGAACTCATAAACTTTCGAGTTTCAAATGGGATGAAAAGTTTGTCCTAGATTCTGGTTACCAGCCACAACTTAAATAATACTTGTGAATTATCGCTGTATCGAAACAATCCGCTCAGGTTGCATATCTGACAATAAAGACTGTTAATACATGAACTAAGTTTGTGTCCCGATGTAAACGTCAACACTAAGTTGCAAGCACATCTGACCGATGAATCTTAAGTAGGAAGAAATGCGAGTCCTGAATTCTGTAAAACAATTTTCATATATTTTCTGACTAATACGATCATATTTAACTTGTAAACAATCACACTTACACCAACTTTAAGTTTCTTGTTCACAAACTTTAAAGTAAGTAACATGTACATTGACATAGTAACACATATACATATCGAATAGATACTCAAAATCACTTCGATAAAAAAATAAGTAAAAATTAATACATCTAAAAGTTATGATAAATTTCATTTCAGATTCTGTCTGCCTTACTCATGTAGATAGATGATTGTAAAAAGAAGTCCATGAAATTATTTAGGAGGCTAAAAACTAATAGACGAATTACAACAGGACGTTACGTTTTTGGACGAATAATTACATGGAAATAATTTAGTGATTTGTGTAGAAATTGGTTATAGATTATACCACAAGGCGGTTTACATTCATGATTTTATTCATATTCACGAACTTAAATCTCTAAAAATCTTCAGTAACACTGTCATTAGTCAACTTATGTAAGTAAAAATCAACATGCACGGTAGAAGATACCCTAGTGATCACATTCATCTTCGTAAATGTAATGTGAGTGTGTTGACTAATCTTATCTCATTCTTACTGAATATCGATCCATCCATAAGTACTACTAGAAGGAAGACATCTACATTGATTGGCTTAACCACTTAACAAGAATCACTAATCCTATTTGTTACCATTTAACGTGAGTCAATAAACAAAACAAATGTCTTGATTAACGAATACGAACTAACTAATTATATTTGAATAAATGAATGTAAACTACAAATATTTGACTAAATTATCATCGGTATTCATATTAGATATGGAGAGGGTTGACTAACAACTAACTCATCGTTAATGACATTCGTCAACGCTTGACAACATCAAGCATTTCTGAGTCATCATCATCATAGTCATCATCACCATAATCAACATTTTCACGATAATCCGAGAAACCAGACAGTTGAGAATCGAACGGATTAATGTTTGGGAGTTGATTATATATAGGAAATTGTTGTTGACCGAATATGTTATTTCGATGGTCACTGAAGGATGGATTTGTTGGGTGTCCATATTGTTGGTTGGACTGCATCTGTTGTGGTTGTTGTTGTTGCTGCAACATTTGACCAAGCGAGAACTGACCCTGTAATGACCCAGTCTGTAGTTGACTTCTATAGGATTGTGATTGACCGCCAAGACTTCCATATTCATTCTGTCCTAGCATCGAATAAGAAGATTGTGGCATTTGTTGGGAAGAACCAGACATCTGTGATGTTCCTAATTTCATCATCTGACTTAATGGATATTGTTGGTTGGACTGCATCTGTTGTGGTTGTTGTTGTTGTTGTTGTTGCATTCGACCAGTTGAGAACTGACCCTGTGATGACCCAGTCTGTAGTTGACGTTTATAGGATTGTGATTGACCACCAAGACTTCCATATTCATTCTGTCCTACCATCGAATAAGAAGATTGTGGCATTTGTTGGGAAGAACCAGACATCTGTGATGTTCCTAATTTCATCATCTGACTTAATGGATATTGTTGGTTGGATTGCATCTGTTGTGGTTGTTGTTGTTGTTGTTGTTGCATTCGACCAGTTGAGAACTGACCCTGTGATGACCCAGTCTGTAGTTGACGTTTATAGGATTGTGATTGACCACCAAGACTTCCATATTCATTCTGTCCTACCATCGAATAAGAAGATTGTGGCATTTGTTGGGAAGAACCAGACATCTGTGATGTTCCTAATTTCATCAACTGACTTAATGGATATTGTTGGTTGGACTGCATCTGTTGTGGTTGAAATTGCTGTTGCTGTTGCATTTGACCTTGTGAATACTGACCTGACATTTGACTATATCGCTTAAAAATTGGAGTTATCCCACTCTCTTTGTATAATGATTGTAATTGACCACCGACCTGTGCTTCGACTCCTTGGATTTGTTGTAGCTCATTCTCCAGCTTCTGAATATTAGGGGATAATGAATGTGGATTGATACTTCTGACCACTACACATAAGGCGGAGAAGATCAACAAGTTGAATATGTAGGCAGCTCTAGTCTGCATGATGCAATCTGCACACAATCTGTTAGAAAGTAACAAGTAGAAGATTGTTAGTGTGATGACTAGCGAACACTATTTCATTGATCACTTTCATACTAGACAAAATGTAATGCAAATAATTCAATGGTTATTTACAAGTGCATTTGAGACTACTATACAGTAAGTTGTATAAATGTTGTTTGGAAACGTCACTCGACATTGATATTTCCATCCTCATGGTAATACATATCGAAAGACGTTGTTACTGACAAATGTTATGTGTGTGTTCCGAATGTCATGATACCTGGTTATTTATGTCGTTTTTCGATGACGAACTGGGACAGTGAGAATGAAACTGAATCAATAGTCTGACAATGTCAAGTGGAGTTCGTTTGACTCATTCATTTTTCACACTTAAATATCTATGTCAATCATAATATTTATCACTTTATTCAATATGACACAAACAAAATATAGTGTCGAGGATGAGTGATTGAGTGGGAAATAGGAGTATAGGATGTATCTTCTTGATTTTATAATGTATTTGTGTACGATAATTCAAGAATATTAAATATGAAATAGTAGTAATGTAGGTACTGTGTGTATATGAACAACAAATGAAGATCTCATTGGATTATTAAATGCAACACTCACCTCTTCGTCTGGAAGTGAATCCCTGATTCCAATTCAACCAACATCATGTGTTTATTTATACTCATCTCATCTGTTGCTCATAACAACCGTTTGTCAGCATTTGATTGTATCGAGATTTGATAAATTGACGTTTCGTCAAGCAATTACCACCAGTTACCAAGGTATCATTAGTTTGTTTGTCATCATAATGTTGAATAGTGTGGATTGTTGTTATGAACTGATTGACTGTCAACTGAGTGAAGACAAGAGTATGGATGTGGGACCAGCATATTGAAATTTGTGGTTTCTCATTAATTTCATAATAGTTATTGCCTACTGATCAACTGAATATTACTCAGTTTAGTGTTGTATAATGGAGCTAGTGTAGTGAACAGATGTTGTGTAATAATGACTTGTTACAGGGGTATGCTTGATAATGAATTTAAATGTTTTGAATGACGTTTGTAGAATTTGGTGTAGGTGACAATCTACGAAATCATAGTTTGACAGTTCGAGTAGGTAAATAGACGTAGAAAATTGGATGGTGTCGATAATCATTGGTTGAATGTGTTGTTTAAATTAGGCTGAGAATTAATTGAAATGTTACTGGTTTACTCACTTACTGTGTTGCAACTCTCTTCAGTTTGCTTCTTCATACTCATTCTGTTGTGTTGATGTTGTGTGATAATGTATATTAATGGAAGTATTTTGAGTTATCATTTATTGCTTGTGACTGAACGAATGACTGACTGATTTCCTGGTTGACTGACAGACATTAAATATTTCACATCAACACGATTTTCGATTTGTATATCTCAATGGTAATATCGGCTAAAATCATTAATGGTTTTAGTGACAAATTGGAGTCATTTACTTTTCAAAGAATACATTCATGTTATATGCGCTCACGAAGAAGTGTTAACATATGTTAACATATGATTCTTGATGGTTTATAGTGACACATGAGTAGCAGTAATTTTGCTCATTCTGATGTACTCAGTATAAATAGCAGTAAAGGTAATTTGATAATATGCGAAGTTGATTTCATTGGATGTGAACGGATATGTTGACGGATTCGTTTGTTTGTAGAAGAAAGTGTTATGTTGTTGTTATTAATTGGAAGAAATTCGAAGGATAACCACCAGAGTAAATATTTAGTTCTTGAAAAATCTCTCTATTAATCAGGCTTTTAATTATGATTGGCGGAGTTGTTTGGGACCTGTTATGTTGTGCTAACTATCGAATGGCTTGATGTGAGGTGTTTTTCGAGAAGGATGGAAGAAGGATGGGGTGGGGCATCTGAACGAAATAGTGATATCAATGTTGGAAGTGATTGATGAGTAATCTGAACCATGTAGGTTGATGCAGACTACTTGTTTAGTGTCCGTGAGAATTGCATAACCATTGGTTGATGACTCTCAGTGACATGACTCTGAATCGTGTATAACGGCACAGGTTGATTCACACTTTATACTCCCTTAATCCTCAACGTTAAATTATCATTTCGATTAACTTATTCATTCTTCCTGGACCATATTTTATACTACCACTGTTTTGCCAATTCTTTGTAGTAGGTACATACCTACATATCTACAATTCCATTGCTTACAGTATACACTTCCAGCATGAATCATTACGTAATATAGTAAGCAGTTTATTGAACATCATGCATTACTACTTTAGTTGACTCAATAGATTCTCATTCAATATGATAAACTTATTATGAATTTTCTCGTCAACTTATTCATCTATTTGTTGATTAGATAACATGGTAGAGAGGTTTGTATATTTGAAATAGTTTTATTAATCTCAAGTATGTTATTAGTGATTGTATGGTTTCAGCATAATTGTTATTATAAACAACTAGTAATCATGGATAAAACAGCATAGTTTACGAGTAGGATGGTTACAGTAAATGGGAATCATAATTTCTAATCTGTCATTGCCAAGTATTATTTAATTTGGATTGTGACCGGAATGGGAGATCAAGGACGCGCGTTTCGTCCTATTTGGTACTCGTTGGTTGGACATACTTTCATTCCAGTGTTGATGTTCACACCCTGATTGAGGTACACTTATTCAATGAGTCCTACATAGTGCAAAACCCGTGTCCTGAATTCCACTTGACAATCACAATCCAACTTAAATAATACTTTTGAAAATTCGCTATATCGAGGCAATCCGTCCAGGATGCACATATATCAACAGAGACTGACGAGCTTCAGTTCATTACAAATCAACTACAATATACAGGTTTATCCTAATGACACGACAAGTTCACGAATGAGTCACTCAACATCTTCATTCATTAATTTTTTTGTAGACAATAAAAAACAAATACAGAATTTATAAGTAGTGAATAGTTTATCGAGCAAGTAGTATAATACTGTAGGCAATATAAACACTACATGATAGATAAATAAATCATTTAATTTATTGTTTATAAATGTACATTTTATCACAAACTAAATGTTTCCATTATAATAATGTTGATACTAATGAATTTAATCTTGAAATGTGTATTGTTTGTTGGAGAGAAATTATTCCTTGATGAACTCTTATAATGTATCGATGTAGTCCTAATTCGTTTGCATGCTGGCTGGCACTTTGTCAAAACATACACTGATATCTACAATGAATCAGGTGTTTTTATGTGTGTGATGAAAAACGAGGTATATGAATAAGATATTCTGAAAACATTTAGTGATTCCCATTCATCACTTAACTTTACGTAGGAGCACCAATTCTGATGAAAATTGCAAAGATTACATAATATCTGCACAGAAATGTAACAGACAAATAAAAAATTGTGATGGTTGTATTTTACTAGTGAGGAAACGTGATCCTATTTATACTGTAACATCAGGCTGTCAGAAAATCTGTTTAACATATCGCTTAGAGAACGAGCTATACATTTTGAAGTCCACTTTCACAAAAAATGTGGATACCTATTGAGAAGGAATGTGAATGACAAGCAACATTCTTAGCGTGTATCTTTAGTTCCTAATTAAATACTGTTTGGAAGAATCTAGTATATGAGTGATATTTTTAGTAGCACATTAAAATCTATCTAAAGACAGATCGATTCCATAGACGTTCAACACTGATCTTCTTCATATAAGGTATTCTACCCATCCTATTATATGCCTCTATATAAATGATAAGTTGTGATAACTGACTTTGTATGCATATGAGAATTAACTTTTTGCCATCGAGGCAAAATGTATTAGTTGTTCTTCAAGGCGACTTGCCCATCTCACTTGACAGCACTAACTAGTATACTTATCGAAAGCATAACATAGATCAGATACATCATCAATTCTACAACATATAATAGAATAAACTGAGGACACTGATTCACATTCATTCCTTCGCATTCTTTACAAAATCCATTTAAACTAATGAAGACGTGAACACTTAACTTTTTCAATATATGCCAGGAAACTTAGCTACCTATAATTTAAGACCTGAACAATAGGTATAAATATGATCTATGTGTCCCCATTTTGGCTCCACAGCCACAACTTCATATTTTATTCATTATCTGCCGTAATGATAGTAAAATTTGTCAATTTTGATATCACGAATTGATCTGAATCAGACAACCATTTATCACCTGGAAGTACTGGACAGCTGTTTCGTCCTAGTATGGCTGAATTGGAAATATGAACCGTTAGGAGCCGACTTAGTGGTCCAATGTTAAAGCGTTCGCCACGGAGCCAGAAGGTCCTGGGCTCGATCCCCGATGGGCTAGTGGATGCGCACTGCTGGGGAGTCCCAGACTAGGACAAAACAGCTGTCCAGTGCTTCCAGGTGATCAAAGGTTGTCTGATTCAGATCAGTTCGTGATATCAAAGTTGATAGTTAAGTATCTCTACAAACCCCCTAATTGTAAATAATAAAAATTGTTACGTTTTATCTAGCCTTGACATTTTGAACTGCATACATCGTCTCTACACTGACCGCTCCATTATCATCCATACATCTTTTCCATGTCGATTTGATGACATTCACAGTTAGTTAGTCTACTACTTCAAAGATCACATCTATCTACCATTGAATTCTTGCTTAGGTCACCAATTATTTGTGTATTTCATTATTTATGTAGTTGAATTTCACACTACAATTAATCAACATATTGACAGGCAAACAAATATTATATCATGAATGTATTTCATCATACGTATGTGTTCGTGAATGTAGGATTGAATAAATTTGTTTAATGAAGTTATAACAGCTAACTATTAGATGTCAGCTGGTTTAGTGTTCTAAGTGTTGAGAGTTCACTCCAAGTTACGAGTTTCATGTTTATTTTGATTCATCGGTACAGTCGTGGATGTATACAGCTGATGAGATATTTACTGCCTGCTTCCTATGAGGAAGTGGACTTAGAAATACAAATTGTTGAGTCATATTGCTGGATTTTAGCTTTTTCGCAATCATAAATCATCGAACTTCTAGTGAAAATGATATAAAATCTGCCGTTATAGAACGCTCATTTTTTTAACTCTATAGTACTGTATTGAACAAGAATGCATTATAAATAACCTTGAATATGTGATATGAGGTACACGTAATGAGCTTCAGATAACAAAGAAGCACACCGCGAAATCAAGATGAACCTCTCTCTTGAACCTTCGTAGAGGTTATGACGTTTAACTGAAAGATAAAATAAGAGTTAGCTATTGTGTTAATAACCACCCTATCGGCAGAAATAACATCGTTGCTGAAAAAGCGATAACTAAAAAAATTATATTTAAACTCTACACTGGAAGTGTGAGGATTTTCATTTCCGTTATGAAGCTTCATAATAAAAACCATGGTTCTTTCAAGTCACAAGGACTATGCTCAATCTGACTTCCTTTCACTCAATGAATATGCGATCATGGAATGTCCATATGATTTGAGAGAACTAGTGAACCATTTTAAAATGATGAGAAATGAAAGTATACAAAATTCGCACACTCGGAATAAATAAAACCTATTAGTTGCAAGCTGAACAAGGAAGATTAGCTTCCTGAAAAATAGCGCTATACACCATCCATATAGAATATAACGCTTAGTACACTATACCAGTTGCATTAATGTTATCCGGAGAAGCACGGAAATCACCGATAGGATTGGAATGTCATACATCTAGGATTATCAAAGCACTTTTCATGGCAAACGGAGGGGAAGATTACAATTAGTGTCATACAGTGATAGACACCCACAAACAACAGCAACAAAGACAATACAAATCAACTTCCAATGACAGACTGCGTTATTTGTCATGGAATGGGCAGTCAAAAATCTGACCATTTCGATGAGTGACCTAAATACTAAGGTTAGAATAAAGAGCACCCGATATGAAGATATCGTGGTATGACAATGACTGGGAAAATGTGATGACAGCGGAGAGTGTTTTTTATATGTGGTACAACATTCACCTTCCCTACAAACTCATACATATTGCAACATGGGTTTCACTAGATAAAACTATTGAAAACCAACTCGATCATATTTACACTAATAAAATGTTTGGAAAAAGCATGGATGACGTGATAGCAGAAAGTGGAGCTGTTATAACTTCACATCACCACCTGGTCGTGAATACGATGGAATTGAAGATAATTAAACACTAGATGACTCTACTAACACTACAACAATTTAATATGGCCACTCTTCAATATACTAACAAATTTAATCGAGTTAATATACCTCTCAGCAATGAGTTTCTGACCATTCCAAATTCACTATGAGAAGAGGGAGCCACCATGACAATTAACTGGAAAGAAGCAATAAACTCGATATATGATGTTGGGAGTTTGGCCACAAGAAACACCGCCATAGAGCATGTATCTCTGTTGATACTGTGAATAAGATCCAAGAAAACAGAGACAAAAGACAGCAATGAATGAAAGGCGATCAACGTAAACAGAGAAATTCATGGCACAGACCAAATGCACAGAAGCCAACAAGTATGTAAACAGGAGCATTAGAACTGACAAGTGGCACTATATGAAGGACCTAGTAATGACATGTGAGAAAGATGCCACAGAAGGCAAGATGAGACAAATATATGTGGTACAACTGGGAAGCTAGCTCAAAAATACAGTAAACCAGCACGACAACGATTAAACAATAGTGAAGGTAGATCAATGAAGAACACATGATGAAGATGCCTGAGAACTGAGATATTGGTAAGTGTGAGAACTGCAGAGGCATCACTCTAATTCGAATACCAAGAAAAAGCCTTCAACGGAGTGTTGTTCAACCAATTAAAACATCCACTCGTTGTCCTATTTCGAAATCAATAGGCCGGTTCCCTGAAGATCGGTCACGCGCCGATTTAATTACAGCACTACGGGTCATACATAGGTGACAACTGACAGTGTAACAACGGTCTCTGAAGCCAACAGAAGGCCTCAACATGCCAAAAGTAAAAGCATGATTCTCGGATACAGAACATCGAGGACCAGGCTAGTTACAATTAGCGAAAAAGCACTAGTTGATGTAGAAAGTTGAACAAACCTGGTCATCGGCATCGACGATAAACAAGAAGGATGTAATCTGGTGTAGATATGAAGACACGGATCAGCAAGACAAGAAGAAACATGACCATACAACATCACTGCGATTAAAGCAGTGCATATACAACATCCGTCAACTAACATCAGAGTCAGAACTTTCAATATAAAATCTTCTGGAAATGGACAAGACACACAATGAGGAAGTCATCAAACTGGGTCACTAGTCAAGCATTAATTTAGAATCTTGAAAGCCAGAGAAAAAGAGGAAGACTGAAGAACACATTTTACCAGGCTTTGTGTGAAAACATATAAAAGATTGGTGGCACTTGTGAATAACTCGTAAGCAGTTTTGAGGACAGAGTTGGTTTCTTGATTTCTGGTCAGCGGCGTATGTTCAATATGAAGGTAACAGACACTGATTGAGGGACTGATTAATCATGTAACAACGAGGTGTACACCAGAATAGTAACAAATTTTATTTCAATAAGGTCGAGTATCAGAACATCTTCAACAAAATGGGTACCCTGAAACATTTATTAAAATTAATAGTAATAGATTCAATAAAAAATGTGAAGCTGAGAAACCCAAAAAGAAGAGGGTATTTATTCAACTAGTATTTAGAGGAGATCAAGTAGCCAAACAATTCAATCAAAGACTTAAAACGACTATCAAATAAACATTCCCTGCTGCCAAACTGCTGACGCTCTACCAAACACGATGTGTAATAAGTCAAACAAAAGTTGGTAAATATCGGTCTCATGTCACCTCCAATTGTATTTACCCGTTTACATGTACTCGCAAAAGCAGGTACATTAGAACTACAGAAAGACAGGCCAATTTACGATTTATTGTAAATATCCAAAAGAACCTGTGCTTGAAAGAACCAATCGTTTTTAGAACTTCAATTTCGCGTCATTTGATAGACTCGGGACATGAAATCGATACAACAAATGCTTTTTTAAATCATCAATAAACAATATAAAACGATTCTATTAAAATTTGCTGAAGCCATTTCAATCAGAAGATTGAAACCTGACCTTTGTGCTCAAAAAGAATCAGTAGTTAATCTTCAGTTACCCTGGTAGCAATAGATCGATAAACAAATCAGATAAACAATTCAATTGACAAAATCAATATGTTTATTAATAATTTGAATTAACTAAAATCAATAGCATGTATGTAGTTGATGAGAATGCAACAAAATACATTGAATTCAGAGTATTCTGCAAATGTTGTCGTTCTTGAATTATTAAAATTTTTGAACGGAACAAATTGCATCACAAATCATCTAGTGATAGTAAGACGTAACATATCGGTATAAAGCAATTGATTAATTTTTTCCGTTGTAATGAAGTTTACTTTCAATCTTATAAAGTGATACTGTTGTAGAGGAAAATAATTCCCTGAATAAATAGTTGCAGTCACTTGTCACTGAGGCTAACCATGTTTGTTTTAGTGGATATGACTAGTTGATGGCTGTCGGTCAGGTATCACCACTAGATCCTGACACGACACGACATGGGTGGCAAGTCGCTCTCTAGTTATCAACGTTCCACTGACTATTAAATATAACTTCTCTTACATCCCTCACTGTTTTCTAATTTATTCTTGTTTGCACATGTTCGTTCAATCATTAACAGTTGCTCTGGTTAGACGACAAACGTTACTTGGTCATTTACCGGGTACACTATTGTATTTACTCTTGTAGTCAGCATCATCCTACTCGATGCACATAATCAATTAGCACATCAAACCAAACAAACATCTCAACTACCTTGACATGTTTTACAGTTACTTATAATAGAAAATCACTTTCTTATTTTGATTAAATAATGTAGAACTCTGTTAGCAATAACTATCTAGCCCTAAGTATTATCTCAATGTTCTTTTAAACAATAAGTAAATTCACTCATACTCCTTAATGCTTAATCTATCTGTTTTAAACAACAGATCACAAATGCTGGAATGATACTTTCATAACTGTCTTGGATCAAATGTTCAAGGTTTGCTAAAATGGTTTATTCCACCAATAATTATTGTCATTAATACCATAATACATAAGAATGAATTGAGGTAGTTTATGGAGGTTGGTATTGTGTTTTAGTTGATTGAATATGTCATAGACTTATGTCGATATTGTGTCAGTGAAAACCAAGAAGAACTGGACAACTATTTCGTCATAGTGTGGGATTCTTCAGCAGTACGTTCACCGCTGTGCTAGGAGGTCCTAGGTTAGATCTATAGTGAGGTCTTGGATGCGCATTCCTAAAATGTCTCATACTAGGACAAAATAGCTGTTCAGTACCAGTTCACTGTAACCATCGATTGCATAATTTAAAGCAAATTCGTGATATTAAATTAACATTCAACAGTCTCCATAACACTTAATAACAAGCTATAAATCATCTTCCCTTCATAAAGAGATATTGTGATTTTTGGGTCTTATGACATAAGAAGATTGAATTTGCAAAGTTATGAGAGGATAAATTGGATTGTATACCGTTACATAGCCCCGAGGGGATATGAAGTAGTGTACATTCTTGACGTCATCATGAACGAAACTCACTACTTCCAAATATCATAGTGAGTAGTTAACCATCATGTCACTAAGTCAGCATCTAGCTAATTAACTTTTAAACTCTCACTGTAATTCCTGATTTTGTTATGATTGTTCACTACAACTAAATTCAGTATTACGACAAAACACCTATTTGATGCTGCTTATTCTTCACCAGATATATTCAGTCCGCAATATGAAAATACATTAGTCACTTATTAAATTCATTAATTAATTATATTGTCGTATTTATCCATTCCTTGTTCTCCTCTTAAATTTAATCTTCTGAACTCATTATAAGTTTTTTTTTACTGAATTACATTCAATTAACATCGAATCTTTGATTTCTAGCCCTCTAAATGAATGCTAACTCCTCTACTTACTACACTGCACATTAATTTAATCCGATAATTTCATCCCTATCTGTCAATTAAGGAGAGGTGAGGTATGTCGATTTTGACGCACTTACCAAGTTTTACTTTGTAGCCATCTGACTGACTGATTGAACTCAAGAACACAATAATCACGACGATTAACATCGACGTAATTGGTAATATTCACCTGATTAACATTAATCAAACTCAGTTAGAAACAATGAATGCAATATCAATAATACCAAGGCAACTGTCAAAATAGTAAACAAATAAACGTGAAATCTTTGTTGGAATATAATTTGTGTACAAGACTATGACAATCAGTAACCAGCAGTAAACAATCAACAAA
The DNA here is from genome assembly GCA_034768735.1 of Schistosoma mekongi. Classification (NCBI taxonomy): domain Eukaryota; kingdom Metazoa; phylum Platyhelminthes; class Trematoda; order Strigeidida; family Schistosomatidae; genus Schistosoma; species Schistosoma mekongi. Next base: position 5,181,173 of record CM068310.1, read on the forward strand.
TGCTATGGTAAACACATATGATGTGTTTATAAACACGTCATTATATTTGAAGTGATCATAAGAAAAACGCTTATTTTACTAAATTATATCACTAGGTGGGTATAATATACTACTATTTAATCTATTGATATGATTATCTTAATGTTGTTTTATAACTTTTAGTTGTTAATATTATGTATATTGTATTTTTAAGTTAGATAGACATTGATTAACCAGTGATACATAAAGTATATAGATAATTTCATAACTTTCAACAATCATGTGATATGAGTAACATCTTATCCGAGTACATTGATACTTTTAACTATAGACTAAGGTGTAAAACACTTCATATAAAGAAGTCAAACAATCAAAAATCAACCATTTCTTGTCTATATAAACATGACATTCACTATTATGCATTTAAATAGCATTAAAAGTTATCTAGATTCACAATAAAAATATTGAAGGTATATGAATATTCAATTGAATCTAATGAATTCTAAATGATGCTATAATAGTCAATACTATAATTAAATGCCTAGAACGATAGGACAATGAAAATAATATAAATAAAATACTTTACAATGGAAGGAACATGTCATGGTAATAGATCTGTAATACAATTACCAAGCAAAACGTCTACATCATGTACATCAAATATATTATCGAGTCACTTTAAACCTACTACCTACAATGTATCATGAATCGCACTAAGTTTATCAACCATGATACAATCAAAATATTATTAGAAAAAATAGCTTCGAAAATTCATCATTAGTCGTCAATGTTCACATTCTATTGACGACATATAAATGAAACGATTATGTTTGATTAAAATAACACACCATAACTAAAAGTTTAACAGAAATTTAATAAATTACACTTAATCATCTAGTTCATAAGTGATGAGAACTATGAAGAGGATACAATAGTTATTATAGATGTTTTACAAAGAATAAATTGATATAAAATTTGAGTAGAAATAGTCTACATCATCTATTAAAAATTCGCTGTTCATCTATTTACATTTTCAAAGTAATCCTTCTAGCGAAATATTGATTCGAAGAACATTAATTTAAGAAAGCTGTCCTTAATGTTTGTAATATGTTTCAGTAGTGACATCAAAATAAAAATAAATTACTTAAACTTATCACCTTCTATTGTATTTATCAAGTGAATTACTTCACTTGGGTAAGTTAAGTCCAATAATGTTTTGAAAGTTTACCTTACTTAACGTGTTGATCAACATATTCAAAATATAAAACGATTCATTATTCATTCATTTCCTTGAATCTGGTTTTACTGTTAATACAATAAATCAGTTTTTCTCAATAGTTTATTGCGTTGATAATTATTTATCTAAATCAATCATAATCAAAGTTCTTCAAACAAGAATTAACAGTTTCAATAACAAAAACTAGTTACCTTCAATACAGAAATACCATGTACAGACCTATTTTTCACTTTAATCAAGAACGGTTCAAATATGTCAATATTCATCACTGGTATATCAAACAACCCCCCCCCCAACTCACATCTTGTAACAGTAAAATAGATTCTTCATTTAAAGCTATTCGTATAGTTAACAAAACCCTATTTAAGATAGTAGACGTCATCTGCTTTAAATTACTGAAGCCTTGGATAAGCAACTATACTGCCTGAATTATGTATCCATAGAAAATTTGTCCAACCTCTACTTTTATTTTAATCTTAAACTAGATACAAAAGAAGAGTAAAGAGAAAAGTTGAAATTCTCCGAACTCCATTACTACATAGAATGTATCTGAATGTCTGCGTTGATTTGTTGTGAGCTGAAATTGATTAGTCTCTTTTGCTATATGTACATCCTGATCAGATTGCCTTGATAAAGCGATAGTTCACAAGTACTGTTTGGGTTGGATTTTAACTGACAAGTGAAATCCAAAAGATGCTTTACATGTTAATTAAGACTTGTCAGTATAATGTACCTGGTCCCCAATCTTAATGTTCACAATGGGACTCAAACTCAGTCTAGTTCATACTACACATCACCTCAATTACTATTTTCTTTGATCTCTTTTTATTGACGTTTTACCATGAACTGTATTATTTTACTTTACGAAAATATTTCATCGTAATAATATCAAACAAAAAAATTCATCATTACATAATAAGCACTTTCATTTTCAATAATTAATATTCTTTAACTAACTTCAATAACAGTAAGAGGAATGATCAATTACATTTTCAGCTTCATCATAGGAATTGCATTACTTTAATTGTTATCATGTTAATTCATTTATTATTATTATTATTATTATCACATAATATTAATTATTGTTATGAAAATGTGTACATATACTGTTGAATAGCTTTAAAAATAGATTTATCAAAATAGGAACTAATTCAATAAAGAAGTAATAAATGAAATAAGCAACACATAATTCAGGTTACCAAGGTAAAGAAAGGCTTATAACAATTACTGTTTGAACACATAAGTTAAGTTTCATTTGTTTAATGGCAATCGCTTCAGCATATTTGAGAAGATTTGATGTTTTCTGTCTATTGAATACTTTGAATGATTTATTGATATCAATCTGGTGTCCTGTGTTAATCAAATGTTTAGCGATTGAAATGTTAAATATTTTCATTCCTATGAGTCGCAGATTTTTGGGAACATGTTCATTAAAACGTAGGTAGGCCCATTTTTCTGTTCGATCAATGAAACTTCTACTGCAGGTACACGTAAATTTATACACCTAGTTGGAGGTAACATGAGAAGGATACCTGTCGAATTTTGATTGTTACACTGAAAATGTTGTTATATACGATATAACCGGTTTCGCAACATAATAAGTTCTCTTTAAAGCTGAGCTAACTCTTCTGATTTTTTCAACAATGAAGACAGGCTTCTTATGGACTGTAATTTCATTTGATTTATCAGGTTTTTGTTCACTGTATTTGTCAATTAATTTTTCTGGGTAACCATTCATTTTTAGATTATGTTTAATGTTAGCGAGCTCTGAATCTATTGTATCTGAAGTACTTTATTTTGGCTCTGAGAACCAATGTTTTCACTATTGGTATTTTGTAATGGATTGGACAAAGCTATTGAAATTCAAGAACAATCCATTCCACGTCGTTTTTCTGTAGATTGACCGTCGCACTAAACCATTTTATTCGACGTTGCATTGCAATATCCAAGAAATGAAACTTATTATTATCTTTTTCCACCTCCATAGTAAATTGAATATCTTTATGTGCTTGATTGGAAATTTTTAATAAGTAATTAGTATGTTGTTCAGTACTACATACGATGTAGGTATCATCAACGTACCTTAAATAATGTGTCATTTCTTCCATCACCTTCTTTAGTTTTGTGCTTTCAAAATTGGCTATAAAAATATCTTCTAGGATAGGTTCTAATCAACTACCCATTGCAACACCATCGATTTGATCATATATCTTGTTATTAAAAACAAAAAAAAATAAACTGGATATCCTTTATGCATAGAAATAATAGTCATTTAGCTTAGGTTGTATGCAGCAGCTGATGAGAAACCAACAAAATAAAATGAATTCATCTTATTCTGCAGAAATTTTTTGTTTTTGCTCTCTTGAAAATTTAATTATTATGCCATACATATAATCCTAGTTAAGCATTTGAAATCCCAAATTCTCTTGAATTTTTATTGGTTAATATGAGATATGTAAACTTTTATCACTTTTATTTAAACATATTTGACAATATTCCACTGTATTTATTATAAATGTTAATATTATATATGTTGGATTGTGACTGACTATTGGAATCCAAGACGCACGTTTCGTCTTATTTAGGACTCATCGATTGGATGTACCCGCAAATCAATCTACTAAATCAACGGAAATGTACAAGTTTATCCTAATAAATGTTGATAATTTTAATTTGATGCATAATTATTACAATTATTTTGTATTTCTAAAAGAATGTGTAAAATATAATTTCAAATCTGAATTTAATTCTGATTCTGATCCTATCTTAGTTGATTTATTGGCTTACTCTTCTATCTATGCCTTAAGACTGAATGGGCATATAGCAAAAGTGTACTATCAACTAGGCACATATTAAGAGGTGGCCTCGTACAACAAATCAACTTTTCCTCATGTCATAACAATTCCTCCCCCCCCCTCCTCTCACATTTAACCTATAAATGAATCACATAAAATGTAGCGTAATTATTTCATATTTCATTGTTTTCTTTTTTTTAATTTTAGCTGATTGCTTAATTTACAATATGAGAATAAACTATTCAATTTCATGTCGTTTATTAACAATGTTAATTATATTTACTATAATGACAATCGATTGCAATTTTATAGAAGCATTAGATATTAAGAATTTAGCAAGTAGTTTAGGCAATTTACAACAACTTAAAACGAGTATAGAGCCAGCTATTGGTTTCATTAAACAGAATTTAGGAAAAAGTAGCAATGGATTTTTCAAAATGAGACGACGTCAATATCTTGGTAAATCACCTCAATATGTGTATTCACAAGGTCAACAGCAGCAACAACAACAACCGTACAATCAATATCAATACTCATCAAATCAATACTACGATCAGGGAATGCAATCAAGTTATCCACTTAGTCAAATATCCGGTACACGTGAATGAATGAAGGAAGTATTAACTCGATGGATTCATGAGTTAAATATGCAATCATCCATCTCAATTATGATGATGCTTTTCACTCACAATCACTTTATTCATTGTTACTCAATTTAATCTACACATAATTCTATCCCTTAGGAATATCAATAGTTGTGTAGACTAATATTACATTGAAGATTATCTTCATATATCTTTTAATAGAAATAATTGTAGTTAATTATGTTTGTTATGATATTGAGTTATGTGTGAAATGAGGAGTTGTGGTTGATAATGTGATAGATGCATGCCTGTGTGTATGGGTTGATTGTATGTTGATGGAAACTGAAATTCAATAATCAACAATGTAATGATGTAATTAGTATTGAAGTGTTAATGTACACATGATATGTAAATTGACAACTTGTATTTCGAAGAAACCTATCTATTATTTTTTCATACATCGACTGATTAGGCAATGATATGATACTTACCGATGGATTTAGCAGTATCACCAACCTGAATAAAATTGACGTATAGAATAGTAAACGAGAGTGTAGGTGATTGAGAAAGTGATCGTGAAGTGTTCGATGAAGAATTTTAGAGGAGTGAAATGAGAATGGTTCTGTAAATTAAATGTGATTTGGGCATTCTTGTCAGATGAGGGACAAATGGTGAAAATTCTATAGTGGTTTTCGCAGTATGTGTGTAGTGTTTACAATATAATGAAAATGTAAGAGAGAATGATTTTAAGGTACACCTCGTATATGACAGATTTACGATTGTCGTATAACCAGAGTAGTTTCTATCTATTAAACACATATGCACGAATGAGAACAAATTCGAAGGGAAATATGAATCGAGAATAAGATATATTTGATTATTAGTAGAGTGTTGACAGGATAGCAATGTCTATGCTGATTTACTCAAGGACGAGTTGTTTCATACTTACATTCGTGTAGCAATTTGATGGTTATGCTTGTCTAAACACCCTTACCTGACCATAACCACTAAAATAAACATGATCAGCATCAATGACGAGGGCTTATGCAACTCAATTTACGGGTGTTTTATGGTTACAATTTAAAAATAAATAATCACATCAGATGTATCACAGCGAACATCATCATTAAGGACAATTGTAGCCAGTACATCATTATTACAAGTCTGGAAATACCAATTTATAGGGTTTATATGTCGATGTGTGTGTAGCAATCAACCTGGAACATTCAACCTTCATATTGTACTGATGAGCACTCATCAACATATAAGCTATCCATGACATCTTTTTCGTATCATCACAAACAACAAACACATAGTCAACATTTCACTAATTATACCATTTCAATTAGATGTTTACGACATTCATCACTAAATATGTCTTCTCCTATATGAATTGTTGGAGTTCCGTTTGATACATCATCTGATTGACGATATGTGAAGATATCGAAGTTTGATTGTTCGACATATGTGCATAATAGTAGTAGCAGTCGTTGTAAGTGAAATATTGTTAGACATGGAAGTTGAAAGTGCTAACAAATTGTACTCAGTTATTGGAGTGTGAACATAGATGAGAAATCAAACTAAATTAACAACATGTCAGTAATGTTGATGTGATTAAATGTGTCACTGAATCAAAATTAACCTACAAATATCTGTGTGTAGTTGGTAATCGACGGACGGACCCAATATGTTTATATCATCCACCTTCCAACTTAGTCATGTAGTGAGTTAGTCAGTGTCAACATCGGCCTCAATAAATCGCCTTATTTAGCAATGATTGCTACTGACCCTGTGGAATTTAAATAATTGTAGGCCGAGTTACCAATAATTCTCCTTGTTAAGAATCCTCTGTATATATTTGTGATTCTTGAAGTCCTTTGTTTTATGACAATGCTACTTTATCCTATTATGATTCGTTTTCTTTAAAATTTCGGGATAATATTTTTTCAGAAGAATCGCAACATGTAGCTAGACATACTTGTTTACCTTCTATTCATTTGCCTAGGTCTGTTTTCTTAGATTTGATATCACGAATTGGTCTGAATTAGTTAACCACTGATCATCAAGAATCACTTGACAGCTGATTCGGACTATTACGGGACTCTTCAGTAGGGCACATTCCATACCCCATTAATAGTCAAACCTTTAGGCTGCTTGGTGAACGTCATGCCATGTGATCAGTGATTCGGCTCCCAGCAGTTAGTATTTTTAATTTACTCTATTCGTTATATGTTTGTGAGACCTTATCCATTGCAATCTGTTCGTGAGTGTCTCGCACTAGGCACGGTTGAACTTCTTTGGTCACTGTCGTGATTGGAATCAGTGGCCATATGGTAAATCATTCATTGCGTGGCCTGTTGGTCCTTGGTTCCGTCTCTGATAAAGTTGTGGATAGGCAATACTGAAGAGCCATGTACAGTTGTTGAATACCAGTTTCTGATAACCAGTTGCTGTCTAATTCATACTATTTTGTGATATAAAATTGATACTCAACAATCTCCATAACACCTAATTATGGTTCTTTTTTGTTGTATTACAAAGATTACATGAAAGTAGAGTTTGTCATCCTTGTTCATTGATATCCAACGAAAATAATACGAAACTAGTTAGATTGCGTGTAGGGTTTCGAACTACAAAAAAAGTTACGCATTGATATTTCAAAATGTAAAACTTCATTTGTTGACATATACACTGTTATTTTAGAAATCTTAACTGTAATTTACCGAATGACTACATCACCAAGATTACCATACGACATTTGAAACTTCGAAAATAATATCATTATCTATACAACTGAATATCAACATGAATATTGATTGTATTATTATTCAGAAAATGGAACAGATCTATGCTACATGTTAATATCAGGAATTCATCGGAAGAAATTACTTACCATCATGTCATAGGTCCCTGGCATGTATTACTTAAGTTCGAGTAATTTTAATTAGAATATGCTTCAAACTATTTATTTTTGACAAATAGTATATACAATTAGGGGAGTTTATAGAGATAGTTAACTGTTTAATAGTATATAATGTTATAGAATCGAAGAAAAATATTAAATTACCATTACATAAATCACATGAATTGAGGTGGCTTTTCGGTAGATAGGTATAACATTTAGTTGCTTCTATTCGTTGTAGATTGATATAGGTTGTGTACCACTGCAAACAATGGTGCAGTGGACAGCCGGTGAAGTTTAGTTTTGTCAGGAGTGTAACAGCTATCACCAATAACAATGGATAATTGTTTCACCATATCGTAAAATTGATAGAAGTTGGGATTCTCGAAAGGGAAGTAAGCCGGCAAAGTGGTACAAATGATTAAGTGTTCGCTGTTAGACCTAAAGACTGTATTAGATTACTTTCAGAAATCGAAGTTTCTCACTTCTGGGAAGCTCCACACTAGAACGAAACAGCTGTCTACTGCTACGTGGTATTTAGAAATACCAAACCGACATTAATGTTTGACGAATACAAACAGATAAAATGCATGAGTGATTAAAGCTTTAGTCATTGATTTGAGTCTTTAATTTTGAGGAAACCCCTTTTGTCGGTATACTCTCTGAAGTCTCATAATACATATTGTAAAACTAAATTGTTTTATCAGATAGAGCTTTTCTGCTATCGATTAACTGCGAAATGACGTATTTCAAATTAGCCTAAGAACTTGAACCATCATTGTATGACTCACTTTTACTCTGTTCATGTTTGACATTTCAACAACGAGCATGTATGAGCTCTTCCATTTTTAGAACTGAACACGTCCACAATATAGACTTCAGCAATCATCCATCTTTAATTACATGTTTTATGATAACTATGACCTCCGATCAACCTAAAGCTCTCTTGAGGTTACTGTCGATCCAAAGCATACATAATAGAATTGTTTAGTATGTGGTTGGTAACCGCTATCCCGTAGAGTACAACGATGCTAAAAAATCATACCAAAAATTTTGAAGATTTTTATTTCAAAGAGATATATTGCCTCATAATGAAAGCCGAACTTGTTCAGAAGTCGTGAGAACAATGTCCATTCTGACTACAAGTGAAAGAAATAATTTACGCTTGTGGAATGTCCACAAATTGTAGGAGACCAATTTAACCATTCAAGTTGCTGAGAAAATGAAAGTATACAAAATTGGCACACTCGAAATAAATAATACCTATTAGTTGCAAGCTGAACAAGGAAGATTGGCTTCGAGAAAAATAGTGCTATACTCCATCCATGTAGAATATAACGCTTCGTACACTATACCAGTTGCATTAATGTTATCCGGAGAAGCACGGAAATCACCGATAGGATTGGAATGTCATACATCTAGGATTATCAAAGCACTTTTCATGGCAAACGGAGGGGAGGATTATAAGGAATGTCATTTAATCACAGACACACATATACAACAACAACGAATACGATACAGATCAACCTTCCATGACAGACTGCGTTATTTGTCGTGGAATGGGCAGTCAAAAATCTGACCATTTCGATGAGTGACCTAAATACTAAGGTTAGAATGAAGAGCACCTGATATCAAGATATCGTGGTATGACATTGAATGGGAGGAAGTGATGACAGCGGTGAGTGATCATATGTGGAACAATATTCCTCTTCCCTGCACACTCATGCATATTGAGAGATGGGTTTAACTAGATCAAAATATTGAGAACCAACTTGACTATATCTACACTAATCAATTGTTCAGAAATAGCATGAAAGACGTTAGGGTAGAACGTGGTGCTGTTATAAATTCACATCACCACCTGGTCGTGAAAACGATGAAATTGATGATAAATAATCATTAGATATTCCACTAACACCACTGCAACAATTTAATACGGCCATTTTTCAATGTTGTAACAAATTCAATCGATTCAATTTATCTCTCAACAATGAGTTTTTTGACCATTCAAAATCCACTATGAGAAGAGGATGCCACTATGACAATCAACTGAATACAAGCAATATACTCGACATGTTATGGTGGTGGATGCGAGTCCGATGTATGCACTACCGAGGAGTTCCACACTTACATGAAACGCCTCTCCAGTACTCCCTTGTTTTCAATAGTGCCCTGCCAACATGTTCAATCAAATAAAATAAACATTGTTACTATGCACAATCTAAAAATACAGTTGAGTATTTATCGAAATGTCACCAAATTTACATAAAGACTATTGAATATATAAAAGAACCTACGTTTTCTGTTAAGATAAAAGTTTATGCATAAAACTGTAATAAAATGTTTTCAAAAGTGAAAATGATACAGTCTAGGTTATAAGGTCACAAAGGAAGAGGAGGTAGAATAAAGTAGTAATGAAGTTTGAAGAATTTCCTCTTTTCTCTCTCTTTTCCTCTTTTATGTTGAGTTTAAGAACAAGGTAAAATTAGAGGTTGAACAAATTTCCTTTGAATACATAATTTAGGCTTCAGTAGATATATAGCCAAGGCTTCAATAATTGAAAGTAGTTGAAAACTACTGGCTTAGGTAAGTTTTTGTTGATTTCATGAATGACTTTAAGTGAAGAATTTATTTTTAATCTAGTGAACTGTGTTAACAAGATGTTCAATAATTCAGCTTCTTGTGGATCCACTGCGACGTTATTTAAATCTTGCTGTATGATTGCTTTAGACCCTATTGGATAAAATCTTCATCAAACGACATATATAATGAGCTCCATAGGAGCTAGTGACCACACATGAAAGTGGTCAAATGAAGAAGATTATACCTCAAGTTATTGCCTAACAATGGAAGACTGGAAAACTGCAATATTAAGGTCGATGCATAGAGTGTTTTTTCAACTTAACGAGAAATCTTTCCCTTTAAATTGTTTGTTGCTCTGTCACTGTTGAAATCAACATTCTTTGGTTAAATTATTGTTTGTCAATACTTCACTGGATACTATATCTACGGGTTATTAGATTTAGTGGAACTTGTTCTATAAAAGTATTCCACGCCTCCAACGAGCTTCAAAGTATATTGATGGCTATGTAGTATGTTAAAGTATAAAATATCAAACTACCTATATGAATTATTATTAATGTTTACATTTCCTTTTATTGAAAATTAGTATTTTGCCTATTGAACAATCGAATTAGGAATAACCCTAACTAATCAAGAAAGTCAACCTAGTGAATCATTCATCAATTCAACAGTCAATGATTATGTAAAGTTGATAAGATTGATGTTGATAGGGTACCAATGGAGACCAGAGATCATCACATAACCATTTCGTTCTAGTATGGGACTCCTTAGGATTGCCCACCTCCAAACATATGTCTTTTAGGTTTGAGCAGGTTTAACTCAACACACCAGTAGGTCGATGTTCAATGGTAGAATTCTCATTTTTATCAACTTTCGATAAGTCGAAAAGATTATCAATTGCCGTTAGTGATAATTGTCTCACTTTCGATAAGTATAATCTCCAATAGTTACGACTTCTCACGAGAACTTCAAGAACATCCTCTAGTCAGTTAGCGATGGGTGAATATTGTAATCGATTTGTGATGTTTTTGTGGAGATTTGTATTGCATTTAATTAATTGAATTCAGTTCTTAGTTCTATCCCTTCTAACTGAATAGATGTTGTACACTGATAAGGAGTCTCGCTCTAGACAAAACAGTTGCATGGTGCTCCATGGTTTACGATGGTAACCTGTCCATATCAATCTGTGAAGAATCCATTCAACTAAACATTAGATTAATCTTCACATAAACACCTCAATTCAATGATTATGCTTAATTCAATAGAGGAAAAGACTGATTTACATGAAAGTCTGAACAATAATCCTTCGACTTCATTCTAATCGTAATGTCCTCATATAAACTCAAATCAATTTAATGAATGAAAACTACTAAATGATTATGAATGTCATATTTCTTTTAATTAATGAATATTTTATTAAATCCTCTATATCTTTACTGAACATAACTACAACTTAAAGTGATAAATCAATGGGTTTACAAAGAGGTTACCTTCAATAATCAATAAATAATGGCTTCAATAGAATGTATGAAATAACAACTAATAAATCATGTTTTCCCTTGTTTTACATTCACAAAACTGACGGCTTCTTTACTTTGGAAAGGTGAGATGAATTAAACTCTTACTTTCTCGACGTCAGAATGGAAAGAAATCCTGATAGATTGTTATAAAACACATTTACAGAAAATCTATATGGAATAATCAGGTGACGAGTTTTTATAGTTGGGTTTCCCATTAGCAGGAAGCGAAACTTGATCATGTGTCTTGTCACAGGAGAAGGAAAAATTAGCACTTCCGATATTTTAAAAGAAGAGTTGATATTCCTCAGAACGGGTTTCCAACAAGGTTTATTCGATAAAAAATTTAAATCTAAATTTTCAAATCAACCGACAGTGATTGCATCAATGAAGAAACTCTTCATTAATGTCGACTTTAAAAGTTATTTACTGGCTCACATTCCGAAGATTACAGCCTCCATCGCTTTTAAAAGAACATATTTTTCAATCTGAGAATTTTGTTTTCTAGTCGACTACCATTTACAAACAACTTAAAGCAATAACTATCACATTTAACCTTTTCAGTGTGCATTTATAAATTCACTTATTCCTGTGAGGCAAGGTATATTGGTCGTGTAATGCTTACTCTATTCAAAATAGTTCAAGAGCACATTCATGCCTGATTGAGGATATGTAATAATAGTTGTATTGCAAGCTAAGTATTAGAGTATTTAGTTAACATTAACCATCAGATTAATGAAGATGTATCTTTCAATGTAGTGTACATAGTGAACAGAAACCTTTTACAAGCACTATGTTCTCAACTCTTATGTTTTGCCGTCGCAATACACACACAGAAACAGAAACTTAGTGTACAAAAGAAAAATGTATATCCACTCAGGTATTAAGTCTTCATATGTTTTCCAAACATCACTTAGTTTTCAAATTGTTGTTATATCTTCTATTTTTCTCTCTTTCTCTCGCTCTAGCGACATTGTTTTCCCCGAATTTATTTAATCTTGTTTCCGTTTTATCACAGTAATTACATCTCATCTTACTAAAATTATTTTATCGATTACATATTTTCTATCTAATTCCCATGACAATTATTCTCAAAATGTGTTGAAACTTGTATTGATTGATAGGGATTTTATGTTCAACTCCTTCTGTTACTATGTTTAACTAATTGTAACTATCCTGTTGAAATCATGTTTATACAAATATATGTGATTGCAGAGATTTGAAAATGAAATTACCGGAAAGAGGTCTCCGCTCTGAACCATATTACCGTTTTATTTAGTTACTTGTATCATAACATTTTGATGGCATCTTGAAGTTGGTTACTAATCAGATGAATATTCTAATTGCATTGATATGATCTGAGGAAATTAATGTTAAGTTTAATTGTTCGAAGTGGGGATTCTACTGTCGGATGCCAACACAGTGGTTCAAAGGACTGGGCGTTCGCCAACATGAATCCCCTGGTGAGAAATCTGGTGTACATCTTTCTGTCGAGTTCCAGACTAGAGCAAAACTGCTGTTGATTGCTCCCTGATTTTCAATGGAACTCTGCCAACATCAGTCAATGACATTAAATTAATTAAAATACCAATCTCCACAAAAATAACCATCTGAATTAAATTATGATAATTAACTCATTAGTGACTAACTTTAAGATGTTTTTGAAGCTCTAGTGAGAAGTCTTGACTGGTAGGGTTCATGGTCCAGGGTATCCTACTGATTATAATTCATCTTATGGATGTTATCTTATCAAATGACCCTACTTACCGGTATGTATTTCTTTCCAGTTACTATGAAATTCATCCTTCAAGCAGAGTTTTGTTGACTAAGAATAATTGTATATATACACTTACTTTTGTTACCCTGTTAAACCTTTTGTAATTATTTTGCTGAAATGCTATTTATAAGCTAAATTACATTCCAATGAACCCGAGTGTCATAGATTTCTTGCTGTCATAATCAGAAAATGGTCATCACAATAAAGGAATTAACCAATTATCCTTCTATTCTCAATATATAGATGATATATTTATAGTCTTCACAAATGAAATAGACAAGATAATAGGAACGCTTACCTGCTGAAATTCATAAGTAAACATATGATGTTTATAAAACTAAATCAGAATGCACATCTGTCCTGATGAAATCGATTTTTGACGACATGCATTTCTTAGATGACAAGATTAGTGAAATCATTACGCAACAAATTAAAAAATTTCTGCAAATGACGTTAACCGCAGCCAAACTGCATACTAGATCCTACAACCACTCTATCATAAGAACAGGGACTAAAAACAGTTTAGCTGAATTTGTCGCATCAATGTGTACATACCGATTCGACTGCATTTATGGAGCCAGTTGCATTGGGCGAATGATTCAGCAGGCAAGTCATAGAATTTTCGAGCATCACTCAGCCTGGCTGAGTAAAAGTCAACTAAGGTAAGTAAACAGCTTTGTACTTGTACATTTGCTTGATACTGAACATGAAGTAGACGTCAGAAAAGCTTTTAAAATTATTTATTGAGTTACACCTAATCTAGCATGCTGTTTACGTCAACGTCTTCTACATGTTGCGGAAGCTATCGAATTACACCTCCTAAAACCGGACTTGTGTGTGTATAAGAAATTTGTACAGCCTCTTTCCTTGTCTTGGCCATCATTATAGGCAATACTTGAATGGTTATAAATAACCTGTTGCACTCAATTATTTCATTGTTGTTATTACTCTTACTATAATATAGGATTCTTTTCACAACTTCAAGATAAATTACCACTTATTTCTTAAGCAACAGTCTTGACCATCAGATTTCATGTAATTACTTTATCGGTTTACTTTTTTCCAACAGATATTATGTAATCAACAATAAGGTAATCCATTCACTTATCATTTCCATACTTTAAAAACTATAATTATCTTATTCACCTTCATATCTTAATTGCTATGTTGATCAGTAGTCGTATTTATTTGATACACACATTTCAACTTGTAAAATTAATATTTAACACACCACTAATTATATCGTAATGATTTTAGAACTGTTGTAAATTTAAATGGGTGTTACTAATTGTTTGAGTTGGATTGTGGCTGGTAAGCGGAATCTATGATGCTCGTATAGTTCTATTTTGGAGTCATCAGCTGAATGTGCCAATATCCCAGTATTGATGTTTACACAGGGGCTAGAACTCAGTTAGTTACTTGTAAACGCCATTGTGTTCATCACCGGGCTACTGAGTCTAGACAGTTACACTTGTGCAACAGGTATGCATATGTAATTAACATGTATTTGAATCTTCTCATTGATTTATCATGGACTGAAATTGATCGGTCTCTGTTGTTATATGGGTATCCTGAGAGGATTGCCTCAATATAGCGGTAGTACACAATTATTGTTTGAGTTAGATCTTAACTGGTAAGAGAGGCACTTTATTAATTTACTGAAAACTTCAATTACAAATGATGTAACACTGGAACTATTCAATAATTAAGAAATGTACTTGCAGTTAATAATTGTTCAATTTATTGATGTTTGTTTTACCCAGTCATAGGAAATAAAACAAAACAGCTGAATACTATGAATATAAATTTAATTGAAAACAAAAATTACATAATTGGGTACTAATTACTAACTACTTCTATCCAATCAACAGTACACAATACATTACCAATATTGGCTAATAAATTGGTACAGGTTCAGTTGAAACCATGAATTCATTCATATTTTCAGGTTCATATGAATTTGGATAATTCATATTTGATAAATAATTAATGGTATAGTCATTCATTAGTGGTAGTGGTGATAGATATTGGGTATTTTCAGGTAATATTTCAGAGTATTGATCAAACGTTTGATAATTATTCATTGATTCTGGACTAGTGTAATAAATATATCCTCCATTTATCTTTCGTTCATTATAAATTTGTAAAAGTGTTTGTAGTAGTGAAAAAATATCCTGAAATTGATTTCCATTACTGTCAGTTTCGATGGCAGCCACTAATAACGTAGATTTAGGTGTTTGATTTGGAATGTAATCCATAGGTTGTCTTTTCATTACACTGTTTTCTACCAGTGTAAATTGTACCATCAATAAAAAGGAGATAGTGAACTTTATGAAGATTTTATTTTTCATCATGACTTCAGATCTGAAAAAGAAGAGTTGAAAAGTTACACTCATATCTATGCATATATAAATGCATAACAACGATAAATAAGTTACATGTTAAATGGTAGATAATTTTATATATTCTTAATCAGTCACAGAACTAATATACTGACACCACTCATGGATTTTTGCTTATTTCTGTGTGTAAACCTGTTATGCAACACAGTCTATATTTAGCTTTAATGTAAAAAAAAAAGTAATGACATACAAACAAAAATTCATGAATATCTACATGCCACAGTTAAGTACGTTTACATACAAAATGAATTGATGTTCATACAATTCACTCTATTGAGAATAATTTTGTAGAGTCAAGTTGATTATTCTCAATTAAGTATTTTAATTAGACCTGTAGTACGTAATGTTGGAAGTTAGCATTTCTAGGTTTCGATTACAAATTGTTGTAACAAATTAATAGAGTCTGTAAAAGATGCTCTTCATTTCTTTCAATGGAAATCAATACGAAATTATCTTTTTCATTGATAGAATAGACTATTCAATCTCTTTGAATTGTGAACCTAAGTCAAAACAACGTGAATATACACTATGTTCTTTGGAATACATGATTCATTATATTGACGGTATATGGGTAATAATTCTAACTAATGAATTATTACATAACGATATAGAATAGTGAATTATTCAGTTATCAGTAAAAATAGCTTAGCAACTAACTTACAATAGTTTAATGAGAATTAGCTTATCTTACCTTTTCAAACTAATTATATCAACAAGATCTTGAGAATTTCAGTTGCTTTATTGTTATTTCAATTTACATTTATATTTATATGTACCCATCTACCCCCCTCCTTGCTAACTATTCAAAGAAAATAGATTACTTTAACAAACTATACTAGTATCATCATTACAATCGAATGTATAACAATAATTACACTCTGTCAACTAATACATAGATTGAATGCTGGCTATTATTATTATTATTATTATTAATGAATATTGTTTCTATTAAATATTCATAATGACAACCCATAGAATTATCATAATAAATTTTATTATTTGATTGAATATATCACAGATTGATGTTGGCAGGGTAGCTTTGAAAACCAGGGAGCACTGGACAGCTGTTTTGTTCTACTTTGAAACTCTATTCTATTTACTTGTTAATAGAAGTTTTACAGAAGTCATTTATATTCAATGCATAACACATCAGTTATACAAGAAATGTAGGTTAATCTACGTCAATTGTAGAATTTATGAGGCTTGATGCATAAACATCTAAGTTATAATGATAAGTTATCTTATACACATTTCAGTCTATTAACTTGAAATAAGAAAAACAGAATTCTAATAAAGTATTTATTGTAATTAAGCTTGTATTCTCCCGTTGATTTGTAATGGATTGAAAGTGGTCAGTGTTTATATATGTTGGATTGTGACTGGCAAGTAGAATCCAGGAAGCGCGTTTCGTCTTATTTGGGACTCTTTCGCTGGATGTACCTGCATCCCAATGATGATGTTCACACTGGGATTCTAACTCAGTCTGTTTCGTGTCGAATGCCACCGCGTTCGCCACTAGGCTACAGTGTTATACAATAACACTTGTGCAACGCTATATCAAAGCAATCCTCTTAGGATGCACATATAGCAACAATGACTGACCAGCTTCAGTCTATAACAAATCAAAGGGAATATACAAGTTTATCCCAATGGTCAGTCTTTGTTGCCATATGTGCATCATGAGCGGATTGCCTCGATATAGCGATATTACACAAGTCGTATATTTAAGTTCCAAATAGGATGAAATGCGCGTCATGGATTCCGTTTGCCAGTCACAATCCAACTTAAATATATAAAAACATTTATTGGTTTCACGGATATGATATTGAATGAAGTAAACAAATAGTTTATTATAGGAATATCATTATTACTAACAAATTGATCATAGAACTGTCAACTTACACTTCATTCTTTGTAATATTCTTATTAGCACTTAGTATTCCAAAAACACCACGTAACCGAGTAAGAATTCATCAGTAGTAGTAGGAGTATTAGTCATATTGTATTGTATGAAATGCACTTGGAATAGCAAGCAATTGTTAGTTAGCACTCATTAATCATGTTGCTAACAATTCAGAGATCAGTAATCAAGATATCGATGGAATAAGAAATCCAAGTAGGGATATATATGTATAAACAATTGTAAAAATTGATAATGAACAAATAGAAAAGAAATCCATTCATTGAAATATAAGTGTTAGGTGTTCACTTTGAAGATGACAGTATTTGGATTGTTTAACTGATGAATTCGTGAATCTGCATACCAAAGAATTCTAATGTTAGTATAAAAAAGTTGTCTAGAGCCACTTCTTGGTATTTAACTGTTATACATATCGGGAGATTAAAGAAGAGTAACGTACACTCAACACTGTGTTTTAGAACGTTATTTAAATTGTTTTAACTGTGTGTAATGTAGACATTTCATCTCTATCATTGTTACGTTCCTCTTATTCTATCCTACCGTTTAGTGGATTTGCTATTAGTCTATTGCCCCTTATCATGAACTACAGTTAATTGGTTGCGTACACGTTACTTCTAGTCACTTCCAAAATTCCCTCTGCTTTGTATTAATAAAAAATTCCTAATTGGTTCGATATGTGTTCCGGCTTTGTATATATAATAATGACTTCTCATCCAAAACTATGAGACTGTTATCTTTAAATACAGTGTAACTATAGGTATCTACAATGAAAATAGTTGAGCATCGTCAGTGTTGTACTCATCAACCCTATTGACTAGTCGCTTATAATTACCAAGATTAGTACACTTTATGAAATATACACGATATTCATTACACATACAACACATTAAATTATTACAAACATGACAATTTATATCGTTAAATACGCCATTACGATTTACATCCAACCACAATGGATAATTGATAAATCATTAGACCAAAAACATTGATTGGATGAATGAAATATAAAATGAAAATCTCAACTGCAGCATGTCATTGAATCTGTAATACATCAAATATAATGTTCAGTTCAACAAACTTATCAAACATCATAAACAATGCATCACAATCAAAATAATACAACTAAATAGGCTTGAGCTTGAAACAAAGCGTTTGATACAAAGTAAACTAAGTTCAGATCCCACTGTGAAACTCAATACTAGGATACAAGAACATCAAGACGATGAGTCCCAAATAAGACAAAGCACGAGTCCCACATTCAGATTGCCAGTCACAATACGATTTAAACAATACAACTGACCGTTGCGAATCCTAAAGAATAACCACACTAACAGTGATCTCTTTCAAATATATGTTGAAGTCACTTAAGTATAGAAAAGACAAGCAAAAATGTATATCAAATGAAAATTAAAGTAGGGTGAAGAACATCAAATTCACACTCGGTTATTATGATCTAGAATAAGTAATCTAAATAATACCGATAGATTCACAGATACAGTAAAGTGTCCACAATCGATGACAACATGCAGTCATGTAATTAGTGAATTGAGCAATTCCATGTTTTCGAATTTACTAACTAACACTAATGATCATTAATCAGTGTAAGACTATTGATACACATATTCTCTCTCGTACATATTTGACATTTGATACAGTAAAAACATGTGTCAACCTATTCGACTTCTGATTGCCAGTGAAAACAGTTATCTGGAGGACAGTTGATGGAACCAGTCAAAATTACATAGAGTATAAACATTTTCAATCACGAAATAAACAAATCGGACATTTCACACTGTGAAGGATGCTTAATCGAAATTCAAGAAATGATGAATGATGACAATCACTTCAAGAAAAATAATGAAATTTGAATTAGAGAATAGAAATATAACATTACAACTGGGTGCACAGTTGTCAAAATCTCGTAGAATTGAATCGAATGGATTTCTCATTACTGATTAGCATTAAACAATAAATATTGAAAAGTGGGAGGGGGGAGTGAAGCCATTCAACGTATTGATATGCAATTCACATGGAAACTGAAAACTATTTTCAGCACTTACTGAACTATTGAAAACAGATACTTTAGTGTATAGAGAGGTGAACTGAATTTACAAAATTAACGAATATCTTAAACAAATGACGAAGAAAGAAGACAAACATTTAGTAACTTTGTATTATGATATATGAAGACATTCAAGAATTAACAGTCAATAACATCACAATACATTTCAGTAATATTCACATTACCTTCAGTTTGTCATCACTATATTCAATGGACTTCAATTACTTCGGATAGACAACGATGCGTCAATATCCCGATTACAGTAACACTTCACATGTATACTGATTAGTAAACATACAGTTTCTAATTATTCTTTCTCATCCACAATATTCTTCAATTGATTAAGTCAGCATCCTTTGTCTGATTTGAAAGGAAATGGAACGATTCAATTCATTGTATGCCACAAATTCATAATTTTATAAACCACTTTGAGAATTTGAGATTTTTCGGAGTGGAAGAATATGTCAATGTGATATTCACCAAAGTTGCTGAACCCCAAACATTTGTTCATTATCATGTCATGATGTGATGTTATGTAGATTTAGTGTACAAGTTGAATGAATCACTTAGTCTCTGTAGTTGTGTGGGGAGGAGGGAAGCGACTGGAGGGATTGTGATGAGGTTTGTATACTATATCTGTGTTTACAGTCAAATATTGTAACACATTTATTTTACCAACTAATGGTGTTATTTGTTGTCCTCCTTTGGAGTTCACGTGAACTCAACAGCCTGTTTTAATTCGTCTGATAGCAGTTTGGTGTCAGAAAGTAAACGGGATTACGATAAATACTGTTAATACCCAAAATATTCTTGGTTTCACTCTTCTTCTATATTACCAATGGTTATAACCTGTTCATTAACACACTCCACAGGATTATTGGCAATAAATTTTACTGTATTGTGTAGAGTACTGAATGTTGTCATTTAGGTCAGTGGCAAAACATATCGCTTAACTTTGAATGACATTGTGGTTAGACATTTGAATTTGTACATGCAATCAAATTGTGTTATTTAGTCATATACATACCACACACCATCCACATGTTTTCTTCTATACATCTGCATAGAGGACTCAATTTATCTAAACTATGATTCATGGTCGTAAGTTCCAAACATTGACAATACTGTCAATATTTCGGCAATAGACCATGACATGTTAGAGGGAGAGTGGGTCTAGCAAGCAACGAAATCAATCATCATTACCATCAACATTACACACTTACCAAACAACTATCAATAAATTTTCGCTTATTTAGTCACACATACCTCATGGTTATCATTTATTAATTACTGTATCGCATATCTTGGACTTAAGCATTCAACGGCATGGATAGGAGAATATTATAGCGTACCTGAATAGATATTCAACATTATACGGAATTCTTACGACGGACTACATTGTAAAGTCGTGCATGGAGTTCTGTTCACAGACTCATTTGAAGTGAGGAGCGGTGTCAGACAAGGCTGCTTACTCTGGCTTGTCCTCTTTCTTCTGGTGGTTGACTGGATCATGAAAACTGCAACAGCTGATAATATGGATGCAAGTAGATTACTTGGATGATCAACCTATATCTTCTATCTCACACACAGTAACAAATGTAGATGAAGATGGACAGTGTAGCAGCAGCCTCTGCAGCCACCAGTAGGCTTCAACATACACAAAGGGAAAAGCAAGATCCTTAGATACAAAAGAATGAACGCTAACTTAATTACAATTGACGGAGAAATTCTGGAAGATGGGAAAACCATTACATACATATATCATTGATAAACAAGTAGGGTTTGGTCTGATGCAGATGTGAAGGCGCAGATTGGAAAAGCAAGGGCGGTATTTATAAAACTGAAAAGCATCTGGAACTCAAACCAACTGTCAGCCAACATTAAGGTCAAGACAGTCCTGTTGTATAAAGCAGATATTTGATGAACTACAAAAGCATCCATCAACCAAAAGATACAAGTCTTTATAAACAACTGTCTGTGTAAAACACTTCGGATCCGTTGGCCAGATACCATCAACAACATCCTTCCATGGTAGAGAAGTAATCAACTTCCAGCCAAAAAATAAATTAGGAAAAGACGATGGAGGTTAATAAAATACACATTGAGGAAATCATCAAACTGTGTCACATGATATGCATTAACTTGGAATCCTAAAGACCAGAAGGAAAAGAAGAGGACTCAAGAACACATTGCATCGGGAATTTGAGACAGACATGAAGAGAAGTAAGAGCACTTAGGAAGAGTTTGAAGAGAAAGTTCCGAACACAGTTGTTCGGAGAATGCTGGCCGGCAGCCTATGCTCCATATGGGGTGACCGGCATTAATTGATTGATTGGTATCTTGGACTTAAACGAAGAGTACGTCGAAGAAGGTGAAACATATGCTGTTCTGAAAATCTATACACCCACCAAATATACAATATCGTATAATACCATCTGGTACATTTAACTAAATAGCCATTGAATTGAATGTAATCTGACCATTTGAATGTTCTAAGAAGAGATCATGCAGCATTCCTGACATACATCTCAACACATTCATCATAACGCAAGTATCAGCAAGATTACAATCACGAAGCAAATAACGGACTTTGAGTAAATAATGAGTTAATAATTTTAAAGAAAGCATACAACTGAGTGATTCCACCAATGACCAGGAGAAATCAAAACCTAATTCAGTCAACTAGAAAACGGATTGTGAAAGAGACTGTTTCTTGATTACCCACTTAGTTATTTTTACAACGTAAGCCACATCGTATCGATGTCATTTATACATACTTCAGATGTTGGACCCACATAATGTGCTGCCTATGAATGGAACAAGTAAGGCATTAATAACGTAAAGGTACCCCTACCTCAATTGCAATTCCTGTGTAATGACAAACTCAAATAATTAATATAGTTTAACCTACACACCAGAATCGAATATAACTCTTAAATATATACCTATCTCGTTTATGTATACATATCTCTATTTGCGTTTATTAGCCTCATTAGTACAAAGTGGACTTGAAATCTAGTGGTAGCATATAGTCATGTCATTAATTAGCACATAATCAATCGACATGATGAAAAGATGTAGCTGCCAATAATAACCTCCAGAATTATATGTCACTCCTTGCACATTCTTTTGGTGGTATATACGTTAAAATAGATTTTAACGTTTACGCAGTGTCCTCTTCTCTTGATGCATTATGGATCTAGTTATCGCGATTGTGCCACGTAAAAATAAATTATCATGTATCAACTGATCAATCACAATTCAAACATGTAGAAGACATTCGAGTACCAGGAGACAGTTACTGAGTTATATAGTCTATTTCATGTAACGAGTCAAATTGATATGATGAATTATCAGTGTTGAACTCATTGGGAATTACAACCGAAAGTTGCACTAATTCAACAACGTCGATCTTACAACACCAACTAATGTGCAGTGAACTTCAAACTGAAATCCTCTTACTGATTTTCCCACCCACCTGTTGTCTAGTCGCACAAGTGATCAAAGAGAACATGCAAAATCACTTAGTAACTCGAATTGAACCGGTACAATTAGAACAATATCAAACCTGATAAACTGATTTCACAATAAAAATAATATGGAATAGTTACATTAACAGACTAATTTAACGAAAAATTTCAAACTGGTATCCCTTCAAATATCCATCATTATACCACCATCCAACCTCCCAACATATCTCTACATAACAATAAAACGTAACAATCAAACAAATATGCGGGACACTACAGCATCCCTCATCAAACCATCCTGATTCATTTCAGTATTCATCTAATACAAACTAGTATTTTATCATTTTATTCAGTTTTGTCAACATCCATCAAATTAATAATGCAAAATTAATTGTTAAAATGATAATCAAATCAATTCATTATGGAGTAATTAAAAACAAAGTAAACAATACAGTGTTTAGTGTGTAGTAACCACTATTGTACGTTTCCATGACAAACAAATGAGTTGACTATAAATATGAAGTGATATTGTTAGCTGAACAACAGATCTATAATAAGATTAGGAAGCAGGTTAGTAGTAATATACTATTTATATTCATATTCATTATTCACCTTCATTATTTTTTCTCCCAAATAACGATCTATTTCATCACGAAGTACATTGAACTCATGATAATTGAATGTTGACGAGTTATCAAGTTATATCTACTCTATGACTCAATACCATGTTGCTCAACTTAACATTTTCTGGTCTCATCAACAATGATGACAACCTCAAATGTTATCATCATTTCTTCGTCAAACTAACACAACAATTCAACTTGATTTCAATTTATTAACAACAACCTACGACTGATTAGACAAATATATTTAATGAACATTTTGATAAGTATGATAAGTTGGTGGACATTACATGAATATCTGTTGAATTTAGGTGAGTAATATGTAACAGCTATGTATGATTCAAAGCGTTATATTAGTCAGAAATGAGTAGGCACTACAGTGATGGGACGACTGACAGAAGAATGCACTTTACAACAATCTCACTGTAATTGAAAGTGTAGTATTAACACAGTAAGCGAATAGCTGTTGATCTCGAAAAACTCAAAGGCGACTCATTTGTGTAATTTTTAAGAGAGTAGGTCAACATATATTCAATATTTTGATATGAAAATGAGTTGTTTAGATGTCCATTTCTCTGATTAACGACTAATCGATGTATAATAAATGTGCAATGAATTCTGTAACATTGAGAGTATATATACATTACGTTGAATATTATATGCAAATCATTACTTGAGTAATTTACTTGACATTACACTCAGAATAATTCAGACATTTCTTATCTTTTACAGGTGTATCAATCTCAATATGAAAACATTGGTATTCAACTTGTTGATAATCTCAGTCTTGTGTGTTTTGGTGAACAGTTATAGACACCAACCAAATGGTTTACCAGTGATCGGAAGTGAGTTGCAGGAAATTGTGACATTAGGGGAGAATCTGCAAAACCGATTGGAAACAATCCAGGAAGGTATTAATATTCTGTTAGGTCGAAATGGAACAGCATCAAATACAGCACCGACAGCAAAGCGAGGGCAACAGTTATCATCGAATTTCTTACAAGGTCAGTATTCACAAGGTCAACAGCAACAAAAACAACAACCGTACAATCAATATCAATACTCATCAAATCAATTCAAACGACAATACTACGATCAAGGAATACAATCAAATTATCCACTTGTTCAAATATCCGGTTTAGATGGAAGAATCAAGGAACCATTAACTCGATGAATGTTGACCATTCACTAGTTAAATATGCAAGCATCTATCTCCATTATGATGATGCTTTTCACTCACAATCACTTTATTCATTGTTACTCAATTTAATCTACACATAATTCTATCCCTTAGGAATATCAATAGTTGTGTAGACTAATATTACATTGAAGATTATCTTCATATATCTTTTAATAGAAATTAATGTAGTTAATTATGTTTGTTATGATATTGAGTTATGTGTGAAATGAGGAGTTGTGATTGATAATGTGATAGATGCATGCCTGTGTGTATGGGTTGATTGTATGTTGATGGAAACTGAAATTCAATAATCAACAATGTAATGATGTAATTAGTATTGAAGTGTTAATGTACACATGATATGTAAATTGACAACTTGTATTTCGAACAAACCTATCTAATTTGCATACACCGATTGATTAGGCAATGATATGATACTTACCGATGGATTTAGCAATATCACCAACCTGAATAAAATTGACGTATAGAATAGTAAACGAGAGTGTAGTTGATTGGGAAAGTGATAGTGAAGTGTTCGATGGAGAATTGTAGAGGAGTGAAATGAAAATGGTGCTATAAATTAGATATAGATGATTTAGGCATCCTTGCTAGAAGAGGGACAAGGGGTGAAAATTCTATAGTAGATTTCTTAGGATGTGTGTAGTGTTTACAATATAATGAAAATGTAAGAGTGAATGATTTAGAAGTACACCTCGTATATGACTAATTTGTGATTGTCGTATAACTAACGATAAAACACTTAGGGACGAATAAGAATAAATTCGAAGGGAAATATGAATGGAGAATAAAGTATATTTAATTGTAAGTAGACCGTGGACAGGATAGTAATTTTTATGCTGACTTACTATAGGAAGATTTATGTCACACCTACAGTTGAAATGATAGACTCCCGAAGACTTATGCAGTCTGGCTCCGAACATGATGAGGAGCGAACAGTAATCTGGTACAAACTGACGAAAAATCAGCGAAACGACCGTGAGCAGTGGTGGGTAACGAAAGCAAAGGAAATAGCAACGCCGTTAGGAAAAAATAAACAACTTTTCTAGTTAATAAAAGAAACCGGAGGTAAAAAATCCAGCGTTAGTTAGATGATTTCCTAAAAAGATGGAAAGCTTATTAGCTCTCAGTCTAGACGTTTAGAACGGTAACCTGAACACTTCAAGGAACAGTCGCTTAAGAAATTTCCACTATTTTAAGACATCCATAATGGAAAGTCGACATAGATCCCCTAACTCTTGTCGAAGTCGAAAAAGCTATAGCCAATCTAATGCGAGGAAAAGCAGCGGGTCCAGATGGATTATCCCCAGAGTTCATTAAGGATTGTGGCCCCACATTGACAACCAGGCTGATTGATATTTTGACTAAGGTTTTGGAACTTGACATAATGCCATCTGATTGCTGTCGATCGTTAATATTTACAGTATATAAGAAACGGTCAAAATCTTCCTGCAATAACCATAGAGGAAATAGTTTGACTAAAATACAAGCTCTTATAATTTCAGACGCTTAACTGCGACTCGTGATCTAAAAATACGAGAAAATCAGACTGGTTTCAGACCTGGTCGTGTTTGTATAGATCAGATATATACATTCGTCAGATTTTAGAACACAGACACATTTTTCGGCTGCCGACAGTAGTTGTTTTCCTTGACTTGAAGGCGACATTCGACTATGTAGACCGCGAAGTTCTATGGCAGGGTCTTTCATTGAAAGCCGTGCCCCAAAAGTACATAAAACTTATTAAGGCTCTTTACTCAAGCACTATTAGTCGTGTCAGAGCATATGGCGAACTCATCTGAACTTGTAACCTCAAGTGGTGTCCGTCAAGGCTGCCCACTTTCTCCATTTTTGTTTAATTTCATAGTTGACATACCGTTGGAAATTACACTTTCATCGTCTGACTTTTCAGGAATTGATCCCCTACCAGGAGATCCACTTTTTGACTTTGAATATGCTGACGATATAGTCCTTCTTGGTGAAGACGCTGATAGGATGCAGAAGCTTTTAACAGCAATAGGCTCGAATGCAAGCATTTTCGGAATGCATTTCTCACTCTCTCTAAATGCAAACTATTGCTACAGAACTGCTCTACGTCAAAGCCTGAGATAAAGATAGGGAGTGAAGTAGTTGAGTACGTCGACCACTTCACTTATCTTGGAAGTCTGATTAGCCCTAATGGGTTAGTCTCTGACGAAATCTCAGTAAGAATTCAAAAAGCTCGTTTGGCTTTTGCCAACTTACGTCACCTATGGCATAGACGAGATATTCGTCTTTCAACGAAAGGGAGAGTGTACTGCGCAACAGTTCGCTCTGTCTTACGGTATAGGTGTGATACGTAGCCATTAAGGGTAGATGGCACTCGTAGGTTATTAGTTTTTGACAACCGATGTCTTCTTAACATCGCTCGCGTTAGCTAGGATCATCAAGTAAGTAATAACGAGGTTAGGCGACGAGTGTTAGACAAATGGGGTAAATCAGTCGATGAGGTTATGAATCATCATCGACTGAGATTGTTGGAACATGTGTTACGTATGCCCAACTACCGTCTGCCTCAACGAGCAATGTTGGGTAATATTGTAATAGAATGGAAGAAGGCTAGAGATGGTCAAACTAAAACATGGCATCAGTCCATGAAGTTACTGACTGCTGGTTTGAGTCATGTTAGTAGCTGCAGATTACCTGGATGGGGTCTTCGCGATTACCCTAACCAGTGGCTATAAACACTGAGTGACATGGCCCAGAATCGGTCACAATGGCGCAAATGTGTTCGCTCATTGTCCTTCCTTAAATCATGAGCTTCAAATTATGCTATAACTTTCTTTCTACGTTTCCTGAACCATATTTTATATGTTCACACTCCTTGTTATTATTATTTTATTTTATTGAAGTAACTTCTATTAATGGTGATGGTGTTATTTTGCGGTGTCATGGTGATATAGCAACTTGAACCGATGCACACATGTCCCAGGTTCTAAGTTGATTATACATAGATACAAATGTGCCACATTCTTACGGAAGTTGATGTTTTGCTGAATATTGCAAATTGTAAAAGAAGGATAATGTAGCAGAAAGAATTGAAATGAAAATGAACAGTTGCTTGGGGTTCAGCAACTTTGGTGAATATCACATTGACATATGCTCCCACTCCGAAAAATCTCAACTTCTCAAAGTGGTTTATAAAATTATGAATTCGGTGCATACAATGAATTGCATCGTTCCATTTCCTTTCATATCAGACAATGGATGCTGACTTAATCAATTGAAGAATATTGTGGATGAGAAAGAATAATTAGAAACTGTATGTTTACTAATCAGTATACATGTGAAGTGTTACTCTAATCGGGATATTGACGCATCGTTGTCTATCCAAAGTAATTGAAGTCCATTGAATATAGTGATGACAAACTGAAGGTAATGTGAATATTACTGAAATGTATTGTGATGTTATTGACTGTTAATTCTTGAATGTCTTCATATATCATAATACAAAGTTACTAAATGTTTGTCTTCTTTCTTCGTCATTTGTTTAAGATATTCGTTAATTTTGTAAATTCAGTTCACCTCTCTATACACTAAAGTATCTGTTTTCAATAGTTCAGTAAGTGCTGAAAATAGTTTTCAGTTTCCATGTGAATTGTATTTCAATACGTTGAATGGTTTCACTCCCCCCCCACTTTCTAATATTTATTGGTTAATGCTAATCAGTAATGAGAAATCCATTCGATTCAATTCTACGAGATTTTGACAACTGTGCACCCAGTTGTAATGTTATATTTCTATTCTCTAATTCAAATTTCATTATTTTTCTTGAAGTGATTGTCATCATTCATCATTTCTTGAATTTCGATTAAGCATCCTTCACAGTGTGAAATGTCCGATTTGTTTATTTCGTGATTGAAATTGTTTATACTCTATGTAATTTTGACTGGTTCCATCAACTGTCATCTAGATATCCGTTTACACTGGTAATTGGAAGTCGAATAGGTTGACACATATCTCGACTCCATCAAGTGTCAAATATGTACGAGAGAGAATATGTGTATCAATAGTGTTACACTGATTAATGATCATTAGTGTTAGTTAGTAAATTCGTAAACATGGAATTGCTCAATTCACTAATTACATGACTGCATGTTGTCATCGATTGTGGACACTTTACTGTATCTGTGAATCTATCGGTATTATTTAGATATTTATTCTAGATCATAATAACCGAGTGTGAATTTGATGTTCTTCACCCTACTTTAATTTTCATTTGATATACATTTTTGCTTGTCTTTTCTATACTTAAGTGACTTCAACATATATTTGAAAGAGATCACTGTTAGTGTGGTTATTCTTTAGGATTCGCAACGGTCAGTTGTATTGTTTAAATCGTAATGTGACTGGCAATCTGAATGTGGGACTCGTGCTTTGTCTTATTTGGGACTCATCGTCTGGATGTTCTTGTATCCTAGTATTAAATTTCATAGTGGGATGCGAACTTAGTCCACTTCATATCAAACGCTTTGTTTCAAGCTCAAGCCTATTTAGTTGTATTATTTTGATTGTGATGCATTGCTTATGATGTTTGATAAGTTTGTTGAACTGAACATTATACTTGATGTACTACAGATTCAATGACATACTGCATTTGAGACTTGTGATCTATTATCTAATTGTCCTTAGTTGTTACCTAAATCCATGAAGTCTCAAAGCAGATATTAAGTAAGGAGAATGGAATTTTATCCTATCTTAGTATTCAATATGCTTAAAAAACAGATGACCTTTTTTGGTAACTCGATACCTTGATAATAGTTCACTCATTACTCTGACAAATTATCTATCTAATCTATTGACTTGTATCAATTGAATTCTGTGTAATTTTTTGTACAGATTCAAAGTTTTTTCACATTGTAGTCAGCAGGAAAACTTATTTTTCGTGCTATTTGATACTCGCCAACAATGCATAGCTCCAATTTCTCTGATGGATTTAATCCAAGGTCACTTCGCTTTACAGTTTAGAATTATTATTACTGAGCTATACGGTCCACGACTGACCCTCTATAGTACTGAGCTGTATACATTTGTTAATTACTGCGTAGTCATTAATTTTAGCGGGTTCTTAATAACATAAAACCTAGTTCCAGGTTTTTCTGTTGACTTCTACCTAAAAAAACTTTGCTTGTTTACATAGTGTTAGTGAAATCAAGTCACTTAGATATGCGACCAGATTACAACTAGATGAATGGAATTTGATCAGCACAATAAATGAACTTGATATACATCAAAACTGGTCACTAAACTGTGATGAATTGATGTAAACTACTTAACGTTAAGACATCTGTAAAGTTGATTGGTTTGTTTCATTTTATTCATTACTAATAATCTTCGTTAAAATCTATTCAAAAATGTTTTCATTAAATATTTCTACATGTTAATTTGTTGTTGCGATATTTTCTGCATGCAAAATATACTATACACTCAGTTACAATTGTCACCCAATCAACTTCCTACGGTTTCAATAAGGGTAGTAATATTATATAAGTTGGATTATGACTAGCAAATGGAATCCAGGACGTGCGTTTCGTCCCATTTAGGACTCACCAACTGGATGTACCTGCATCCCAATGTTAATGTTCACACTGGGATTCGAACTCAGCCCGTTTCGTGTCAAACGCCACCGCGTTCACCACTAGACTACTGAGTCCAGACAGTCACACTTGTGCAAAGGGCACTTTGGTATTAGGATGAACTTGTATATTCCTGTTGATTTGTTATAGACTGAAGTTGGTCAGTATGAACATCAACATTGGGATGCAGGTACATCTAGAAAAGGGGAAAGAACAGCCTCTTGAGGCAAACCAACTTCTGTTAGCAAATGAGTGGAGAACTTTCCCTTGTACACAGTATATTGTTCTCTTCCGGAGAAATAGGAATATAGCCAGTTGGTTATCCAGCTTTCCATGTTCATATTCTCAAGTTTATTCAGTAATATAGATCTAGGAACGGAGTCAAAGGCGGCAGCGTAATCAAGAAACGTACTTCGGACATACTTTTCACCATTTTCTAAGCTACACACTATATTATGATGTAAGACAACTGCCGCATCCAGTGTACTTCTATTGCATCTGTATGCAAACTGATATGGGTCGATATGCCCTTTCATTGTTGGCTGTAGCTTACGTAGTAGACGTTTTTCCATAGTTCTGAGAAAGGGAGAGGTTACAGCTATGTGTCTAAACCCAACATTATCACTAGAAGACGCTTTTTTTCAGTATAGGTGTTACTTTTATCTTCTTCCAAGCTTTTGGTATCACGTTTGTAGAGAATGATTCGTTAAAGATACTAGTTAGTGGCTGGCACAAAACGTTAGCACATCTCTTGAAGAGAAGATTTGGAATCTCATCAGGACCTGAACAACGTGATGGTTTAAGTGCCTTCAGACATTCTAGAACTTCAATTTCGGTGAATATAGGACCACAATATTTGTTCAATTCACAGCGATCTAAGAGCATCTGATCAGATCCATGCCGCATAAAAGACTCATTTAACGAGCTGACATTTAAATGTGTATCTTCTGTAATCTGTTTAGTGTAAGTAAGTTCTTTGAATAGTTTCCAAACAGTAAAAGAGTTTTTACAGGATAGTAGCTTTTCAGCATACAGTGCCTTCAAACGTTTTATTTCTTGGCATATAGGGCCATTTAACCTTCTAACTTCAATATAATCTTTGTTCCTGTAGTGACTTGCTTTTTCTCTTCTCAATCGTTTAAGATGTGGGGAGATAAGTCGGTCAAATCTAATAAAAATTGTTTGATTGGGACAGCTGACATCAAGACAAAACTTGAGTTAAAAACTAGTGACATCTACAGTGGTTTCTAAAGGTACATTTGTAAAGAGGTTCCAGCTAGTTGATTTGAGCATGTTATTCAACTTGTAGATGTTTTCATCTGAGTAATTTCTATATTTTATTTTCCTGGTCGAACAAGAAGTTGTACGTTTTAATGATTTCGCATAAATTTTTGGCAAAACTCGAATGATGCAATAGTTGGAGTTTAGAAGAGGGGCGCGTTTAGGAGTCTCGTATATTCCAATGTCATTGACAAAACTAAGTCAAGCATAACATTGTAACAAGTTGAAAAGTGTACTAGGTTTCAGTGGCCTAAGGATAAAAGAAAAGTGCAGTCTGACGAGTTAAAGTCGCCACATACAACTGAAAGAGACCCATTGAGAGTAGTTACAGCAAACTCTGTGAATTCATCGGCAAAGTGGGATAGGACAGATGATGTGCAGTCTGTAGCCACATAAACATTGGTAACATATATGTATTTATATTTATTCAGATGTTTCGGACGACATCTTAATGTCAAGCAATCTATAAAATCATTCGAAAACTTAAAACATGCACGATTAGATTTATACCAGTTCATGTTCACGAAGGTAGCAACACCACCACCACACTTTTTCTTGATGACAGAACGATCCTGACGAAAAATCTTAAAACCATTTAATGATATCAAGTTGTCATCGTACAGTTCATGTAGCCAAGATTCTTGAACTGTGATTAAACCACAGTTACGGTATATGTTAAGTCTAAGACGAAACTGTAGGTAGTCCACTTTCCAATAAGGGATCTGCAGTTAAAACTAAGAATTTCAGGAGCAGACATTTGATGAATATTGGTTCTTTTTAACTCGAGCTGCCAGCCACCATGATGTTTGCGTTTAGACCTGACTGAATTGCACATGATAGGCCGTAAACTTTTATAAAAGTGCGTGGGTACACAATGCGATTTTGAGACATGATTGGGCAATTAAAACAAAACAGAAAACGTAAAGAAAACTTGTTGAGATATTGGTAAAAAAGGTAGCCCAGGATTTCAAGCAGGCATTTTGTCGAAAAAAGAACGAATGCGTTTATTCAATTGTAGGTGCTAAGTGTATTCGAGATATTTTTACATATTATATCTATGGACAATCTCAGACAATGAAATCAATAAAAATTCCAATGCCTTATTCGATCAGCTGGTTATGGCTTCATCAGGAAAATAACCAAAGTCGAAATTACCAATGTAAATAAGAGTTGAAATGCAGATATGATTTACAAATTGTATATATAATAGAGTGGTGTAACATGAATGATTACAAGTGAACCTTTGTTCAGAATGTCATGGATGAAGGAAGGTTTGCAAATATGTATAGTTTACATACATTAAAAGATGTTTACATACATGCATAGCTTCAACCCCCCTTACACGCACTAGCTATAATCATGGATCATAATAGACGATGTGAAGAGTAACTTATCAACTCAACCCGAATCTGAGAATATGTGGGGATGAATGAATGAGATGGTGATTAAGCGTCAAAATGTGGATGCATATGTTGTTTCACTTGGCATTATTGAACGGTTTATTCTTAGCAGAGTAAATAAATTATATTTGTAAGAATTAGTATCTTTCAGTTAATTTGTTGTGGAGTGAAGGTGATCAGTTACTGCTGTCTTTTTCGCATCTTCAGAGAACTGTTTTTATGCAGTGTTAGTACATAAGTATGAATGTGGTTGAATTTTTGCTGACAATTGGGGTTTCGTATAAGCACCCAGGCCTGGTGAAAACAGAGGAAGTCATAAATAATATATATTAACTATAATTATCCATTTGCATGTCTTTTGCGTTCTTCTATCAATGTTCGTTGTAGGCCTACTTCTCTTGGTTGCCTTAATTTGACCTACGTATTTTGATATGACTTTGCTACTTGTCACCTCTCAACTTGTCTCCACTTTCACGCGACGTTCCTCTAATTACTACTTATGGACGGCTTTATGAGTAGTATCCACCACAATAATATTAGATTGAGTAGTAGATAATGTTTGAATCGATTTTTAACCATTAGTTACTATAGTACATCTAAAAGTACTCCGTTTTGTCGGTTTATAATTATTTGGATTTACGCATATGTGTAGAGCATTGGCCAGTAAATTTTGAAAACAATTTTTTTTCAATCGAAATTACTTCTTTATTCTATTACTATTGTTAACTTATATTCAAGTTATATTAAATTCTCCTAGGATACCAGAATATGCTTTGTATAACGTATAAGTTCTTTCACCATTACATTCAACTGTTGTGATGCATTACATTTAACAGCATTATTAGTAATGTAAATCAATCAATGTAAATCATTATGAAGTAACTATTTGAAGTAGAATGATCAAAATGTTTATGAATTCTTTGAAATATTCTTTATTTGATGAATACCTGTTGTAACAGGATCATCATTAAAGCTTCAAAAGAATATACATTAAACTGACTTTTATTGAAACAGAAGATACTGATATTCAACTAGTTAGTGGTAATCTGACATCAGTGACATCATCTAATAATGATGAATAAAAAAAAATGGTGTGAAGTGATCAGGAAACTGTTGAATTTAAATTTCATATAGTGAACTGATTTGAGTCAAGTAACCAGTGAAAACTAGGAAATAGCATGGAAGAGTTTTTCGTACTAATGTTGGACTTTTAGACATTACACACCGACAACCATATCTTGGAATTAAATCCAGGACTGTCAAGTTTCTCGGTAAACGTTTAACTGTTAATAGAGGTCTTTCATCTTTTACTAAACAGTCGTATACAGAAGCACAGTAATGTTGAGTTGTATTTTATTTTCTTAGTGATTAATACTTTATTTAGGTAGCTAACGTTATGCATTCTATTTAGTTTCTATCATTACTCCCATGATGAGAAGGATCACTTTCATATAACCAGAATGAGAATAAGTTCAACTGTTTTTAATTTGATAGCCATATTGTGTTCATCTATTATTGGTCTCCCCGATTTAATATTTGTATGTTTCATTAATATCACGAATGGGTCTAAATTAGACAACTATCAACGGCCAAGAAGCTTTGGATAGCTGTTTTGTTCTAGTGTAGAACTCTTCAGCAGTAGATTTCAGTCATGTCGGATGTGGGGCAGTTACACACCTATAACAATAGATAAAGTTACGTAAACATATCACAGGTTGACTGAATAAGAAATATCGACCAATGGGAAGCAACTTAGTCGTCTAGTGGTAAAGAAATCTCTAAGGCGCCATAGGGCCCGGGTTTCGATCCATATTGGGATCAGTGGTCCCATACTATGACGAAACAGCTTCCCAGTACTTCTTAATGAACATTGGCTATTTAATTCAGATCAACTTGTGATATCAAATTAACATTCAACAATCTTCACAACACCCAATTAATATGAATAAATATTAATTGAAAGATATAAGTTATGCATCAATGAGTTTTGAATTCATTTCTTCAAGACAGTATTATCACCTTCGAAAATCATCTTCTTTAGCCTAAAACACAAGTGCAAGAAATCAATAGAAATGTATTTTTATTCTTCTTGATAAAGAAATGTAAACAAACTCTGATTAATAAACATACACTTAGCATAGAAACAAAAAAAGACATTACGTAATTAAAAAAATGAAATGTTTACGGAAAATTACTTTCAGTTATTTTTAGATTGTTAAAAGTAATCTAAGTGAATTTTTTTAATTGTTTAATAGTTTTGTTAAGAAATACCTAATAAAGACCCGTGTCAGACGGCACTGCTTACTTTCATCCCTCCTCTTTTTTATGGTGGTTGACTGGATTATGACAATCTGAATATCCGAGAGGAAGCCGTAGGCAGCATGGATGCATCTAGATGATTTGTACTTTAGAGATTACCGACATAGTTCTTCTATCGCACACACAAAGGTAGGCGAAGTTGGATAGCGTAGCAACAGCCTCTGCAACAGTAGGCCTCAACATACACAAAGTATAGCATGATCTTTAGATACAAAACAACGATTACCAACTAAATCACACTCAAATTTACAGATGAACTCTAAAAAATATGGAAATTTTCACCTACCTAGGCAGAAGGACCAGCGATAAACAAGGATTATCTGACCTGGTAAAATGTGAAGACATAGATTAGTAACGCGAAGCATCGTCATCATTTGTACGGTTGAAAAATATTTTGAACTCGAAACATCGATAAACCAACACCAAAGTCAGAACTTTAAATACAAATATGACGACAGTTTTATTTTATAGAGCTAAAGCTTGTATGGAGAACTACGAAAGTTATCATTCAGAAGATACAACTACTTACAGACAGATGTTCGAGTAAGATATTTCGAATCAGTTGACCAGACTCTCACATCAACAACCTACTATGGCAGAGAACAAACAACCAACATCCAGGTGAGAAAGAAATCAGGAAAATACACTGTATGTGGATAGGGGAAACATTGAGGAAGTCATTGAACTGAGTTATAAAGCGAGCATTAACTTTGAATCCTCAAGGTGAAATGAAGAAGACTAAATAACACATTGCTCCGAGAATTTATAGCAAACATGAAAACAATGAACAGCACCCGGGGATATCTGAAAGGAGAGTCTATGATAGAGTTCAACAGTGAATGCTGGTCAGTAGCCTATGCCCCACGAGTAGCAACAGAGACTGATTGATAAAAATCGGCGTGAATTGTAAGCACTACCTACGAGACAAAAATTTGAATCCCTAAGTATATTAAGTAGTCTCGTTGTATATATTTTGAATGTGAGTATAATGCATTCATGTCAACTTAGGTAAAATTTACTATGAAACACCTAAATGACAGGTTACTTTCCATGTAAAATCATGGATGGAACAACTATATTGGCTTTTTATTGTTTAGCTTTACAGCTAAGAGAGGCTACTAAGGAAATGTATGTTTAGTGATAGGATAGAAGCCAGATATATGTCACAGGCTTTTCAAAGCTAGTACTCTCATAGATGACTTCAAGGCAAACAGTAGGTAAAAATTCACAATATAAACAATATATTGGAAGAAAGGGAAATATATCCTTAGTTTAGTTATTATTCTACTAATTGCTACCCAGGTCAACGTGGATAAAAGTGCCAGTAATCTGAGTAGATTATAGTTCAGCTTTACAGATGGACCTTTCTGCACATCTCTGGCATTTTATTATAGTTAATGGTTAGGTTAGGTAAGTGCACGTAAAGGTGAAGTTTGCGAGGTTTACCAACGTAATATTACTTTAAGGTGGTACAATTTAGACTACAGATGAAATTGCATTTGTCTTCATTAACCTTTGTATCTTTCGGAATGCATAAAAATGAATGGAGTGATTTTGTTGGCGTGTAAACGACAATTATTCTAATGTATTGAAAAATCTTTGGTGTAGTAGGAATCGTCAATGCTTGTGAATACTGGATCACGAGTAATATAATTCCAAAATATTTACAGATCACCATAAATCCGATCGACTATTGCACACGTATAAACAATCGAGTAAGTGTATATATCAGAAGTCGATAACGATGAGTCTATGAGAATTATATTGGAACACAGTATAAATCGAACAAGCAAATTGTACAACGCATCAAGGTTCAACCGTACAGTGTCGTCCAACATTTAGTACAAATATCAATAAAGAAATATGCGGTACAATAATCATTATGTTGGAAGGTAACAGAAGCCTCTACAGATCCTTGTTATGATTTCTGGGGTGTGCAAATTGACCAATTCCCTGAGATTGATTTTACAACACGAACCAGATTATTTAGGGAGTTTTTAATGAAGCATATAAACAAATACGGACACGAATCTGATAAACAAAATTTTCAAAATCTAAATCACGGGATTTTTAATATCGCTGAGTTTCCTAAAGTAGGACATTTAAATCAGTTAGAGGTCAATAAATGCATCCTATCGGTCCATGGTAATGAGCCTAATTAATCATATAGCCAAAAGTCATCAGACTAAGACAGTATATAAGACTACGAGAACAAATGAAGATGAACAATTACAATCACGGCCGTTAGAAAAAAATGTTTTAACTCTTAAGCCTGAAGTTCACATAAAGTAACAGCTGGTATCGTTGTCCAGAATGACAATGAAAGACTTAATACAGAAGCCATTCAATTCAGAGGACTAAACAACACCAGAATGTTAATGTATTTCCTGTTATATATTTACATACATAGCACAATTAAGTTGAGTAGTCAAGGATAAAAATAGTCACAGAAGTATCAATAACCACTTAGTTCTGTTCTGTTTATTGTATCTTCTGAACAATATACTGTTATGAAGTAAATTTGTTCTCTAATTATCAAACGGACCTATGATTTTTGCCTCAAGTGATGTTGAAGCATGATGAATGTGAGCCGTAACAGTAAGCAAACCTTGAGGCAATTCGTTAGCATTAATTATTTCAATAATTGTAGTTACTTAGTCATAGTTAGTCAAGTTTGATAAATGAATGACAGCTATAAATCCGCTTCTATCAAAGTTTAAGTAAAAGAAGCAAAGGAAATATGTAGGGATGCTTAACCGAGAAGTAAAACTAGTCATTATACAGGAAGCGTGACTCAAAGCCAAGTGTGTGCATGGTAATTGAATTAGAAATCAGGAAATGATCTGGGCTAAGAAGTGATAAAACCCAAGAAGCAATAGACAAATGTTCTATCTAAGTATGAGACTTCAAAGCAGCGAACATCTGTGTCACTATTGAGGCTCCAAAATAATACGCACAAGTTAAGCGTTGAACGCCTTATTCACAGACACTAATGACTTCACTCTACTTTTTCGGTTTTACTGTACAACGTAGATTTATTAGCACAAGACGCAGAGTAAGCATTTACCCATCTGTTAAGAATACTTTGAAATTCCTGTGATTTCACCTAAGAATTTAAAGTTTTAGATTTGTGCTCCAAAATACTACCAGAGAAATAACACTTCCCTAAATGGTTTAAGTCACTCCCTACCTTATTGTACTTTTATTTGTTTATTCTATGTGCATTGTGACGACAGTAAACTATGTATGTGAGTTGTGTTTGCCTAAGTGAACATATGAATTAAGTACCGTTGGAGGGTTATTGTCGTAAATGTATAATTCGTCTAGTAATTGTCAAGTCTTTACCTTAAAGTATGAATTATGAGTCACAGTTCAAATTATACTCTTTTTTTGAAGAAACATACTTGCTAGTTGCTCCGAGATCTACATATACATGTCTGAATCATTTACTTACCTTATATGAATAAGGCTAATTTCAGCTGATTTAATAGAGATTTAGAGGAACTGGTTGCTCTATCAAACAACCAAGACCGGCTTGGCCGCCTTAATTATGTTAGGAATATAGCATTTCTTACTCATCGTGAAACGATAAAGCGCATCTAAGGTACTAAACGAAGATAGTGAATAGGTTGTTGTTAGAATCCTCATCGACTGAGATGAGTGACACATATGATACATGTGCTCAAGCACCAGCTATCTCGACGTTTACTGTTAACTAGTGGTGATATGGTCTATTAGGCAAAAAGGTTAAATCAGTTGATGAGGTTGTGAATCATCATCGACTGAGATGGTTGGGACATGTGTTGCGTATGCCCAACTACCGTCTGCCTCAACGCGCAATGTTGGCTGATATAGGAATAAAATGGAAGAAAGTGAGAGGCGGCCAAACTAAAACATGGCATCAGTCCATGAAGTCACTGACTATCGATTTGAGTCGTGTCGATAGCTACAGACTACCTGGACGGGGTCCTCGCGATTACCGTAACCAGTGGCTAGAAACACTGAGTGGCATGGCTCAGAATCGGTCACAATGGCGCAGATGCATTCACTTGTTGTCCTCCCTTGAATCACGAGTTTTAAATTATTCCATGACTTTCTTTCTACGTTTCCTGAACCATATTCTATATGTTCACACTCCTTGTTACTATTATTATTTTATTTTATTGAAGTGATTTCTACTAGTGGTGGTGGTGCTAATCTTGCGGTGCCATAGAGGTATGGCAATTCGAACCGATGCGCGCATGTGAGAGGTTCTAGGTTGATTATACATACACACATACAATGTAGATATAGATCAGAAGAAAGTCAGTGGTAGTCAGACCACAAAATTGTTTTCTGTTTATTTGAATCACATAAGCAGGTTCAGTCTCCTTAATGGCAGCCGATAGGATAATTTCAATTGGTAGTTGGACACGTCAAATGGCATACCACATAATCAATCCCACCGGCATATTTTATATTCATTAAGATGTTAACTTGTAATACTAACTTAATACGTAGCTTTCATTTTCAATACCTAGTGTTCTTCATTAGTAAAAGATAATCAGTTAAGACGGTGAAGTATATCAGTGCTAGGTGATATATCTAATCAATACATCTGGAACAATCTGATCACATACAAACTTGTTAAGACATATTTATACCAAAAATAAAAATCAATTAAACAAATCAGAAGATTGGAAAACAAAGTTATAAATGTTTTAACAAGTCTATGTGTGATCGGATAGTTTAAAATGCATAGCGTAAATATATGCATTACATAGCTCTAATAAACTTTATCTTCATATTGGGTTATTAAAGCGATTAATTTAGTTGTTTATACAGCAACAAAAACCAAGTAGCACTAAATAGCCATTTTATCTCAGTATGTGACTTCTCTAGAGTGCGTAATCAACTCCTAACCCCCCCCTCCCCGCCTCCAGGAAATCGAAACCTGAGCCTTCAGATCTCACAACATACGCTTAACTATTTACATTATTCGTAGAATTCCCACTTCCATCAATTGAATTACATTATTTGTCATTCAAGAACTATAATTAATTAACTACGTATCTGTACCCACAGTTCCTAGTCATTATTATCTCCATTTTGTATCATTCTACCTATTGATGCGCTACGTGGTCAGGTTTTGTATGTATATAAACAAACGAGTGAAATATAATCTCAGAGTAAACGTGTGCTTATTTTGATCAAGATCGTGTCAAGATTACTGTTTTCCATACACTGTAATTGGTCATATTTCTCAAAATACAGTAAAATTGAAACTTGTAAACAAGAAAGAAAACAATATAACTCCCATTTTAATCCACCTTCATTGTATATTACCATTAGAGTTAATATGGGCAATTATCACTTATTAGTTGTTAAGTATTACATAATATAAAAGTGATAATGAATACATTCATTCAATATGTTTAACTGTAGTTTCAGTTAGGAAAGTGAAACAAAACAGCATAGAGAAATTTCACTTTTTTTTCTTTTCAAATGAAATCATTCATTTAAACAAATCATAATAGAATGTTAATAATCATATGAATAATAATCTTAGAATGAATTGAATAATACATAATAATAATATTCACTTAATTATGCAATCATTTACAAAAGACAATATTACTCATCAACTAAATAGTAGTATCATAAATACTGTATTTAGTATACACATACTGTAGATATATGTAGTTTTTCTTTTTACAAAATAAGAAAAATTGATGTAGAAGATAACAACAAGTTGATAGATGATAAGTACAAGAGAAAGTCTTTCTGTGTGTCTGTGTGTGTGTGGCTGGGTGTACTAATACGGAGACAAGAGTTACAATCCACAGCCGATAAATAAAGTAGTATAGATAGTAAATAAATAAAGGAAGCAAAAATAAGATATAGAATAAGAATTATAAGAGTAGAGTAAATAGTAAACAAGAAGAAGGGATGTATAGAAATATAA
This sequence comes from Schistosoma mekongi, assembly GCA_034768735.1. Lineage (NCBI taxonomy): Eukaryota > Metazoa > Platyhelminthes > Trematoda > Strigeidida > Schistosomatidae > Schistosoma > Schistosoma mekongi. The sequence goes on from CM068310.1 coordinate 5,222,782, forward strand.
AATATTTCATTAGTTATTATTTTATACTTAATTGTGTTTACCATTCAATTGACAATAACTACATTATCAATTAGATAAATGATGATAGTAAAACATGAAATGAAAGACAGATTAATTTGAAGAAGGAACAATAAATAAAAAATACAGATGACTACTTACCTAGGATATGTTCCACCGTATTCACCTTACACATATGTGAATGTGTATATGACTGTGAGTGTAGTGTATATATATATATATATATATATATATATATATATATGTTCGAGAGATAATAATTTGTAGTTATGAAACAAAAACGGTATAAAATAGAAAGAATAGTACAACTGTGAAACAATGAAGAAACCAATGTAAGTGTAGTAGAAATAAGTAGTAGGAAATAACTCTATTGATACTTTCACTCTAAATAATAATTAATTCAAAAAAAATAACATTAAGCAAAAAATACAACAAATATAACAAAGAACACAATTAAAACAAAAAATACTTTAATCATAAGCCATCGACTTGAACTAATTGAACGAAAATATCTAATTAATTCTGAATGACCAGCTTCAATAGAGATGGCAGCATCATCAACATTAGCGTCAATACGACGAATTGATTCATCTTGTTCATGAACCTATAAACATAGGTGATTTTAATTTATTAAAAAAAAGATTGTAAAACAGAAATGAATAGAAAATTTAAAGTTAAGCATGGTATATGTGTATATCAGATCAAGATTGTCACACAGACAAGATCAATACCAAAACAGAATATTGAATACACTGGGCTCGCTGAGCTGGATGGCTTAATGGCGGAGATTTCATCGTCATTCTGAATGACTTCATTTGCTTAAAGTTCTAAAAGATGTGATTTATGAGATATTCAACTAAAGTGACTAGCAGTTTGTTCTTTTGACCTTAAATTTGATGGGGTAATTGTGTACAAAAATCTGACAACTCACAAAAGCAACTGTGTGCAAACACTGCGTCATAGGGCAAAAACACTGCAGTATACCAATCATACGAAAAAATAAAGCAAAATGCTTGATGAACGTCTTCGAGAAGAACAGCTACAAACTCAACTTCATAAAGAAATGTCCATCAACATCGCCAACAAAAACAAAATCAAACGTAAAAACAAACGTTTTCCTAGACAAATCGAGAATTACAACCAATCTATTGAAGCTGTTAGAAGTGTTGTACACAAACTAACGAATTCACTACAATCAATTCTATGCAAGCCAAAGGATGAGATAACAAAAGAATACAAACCAAACATTATCTACAAGATGAACTGTTCCAAATGTGATAAACATTATATCAGATAGAGGCCGACGTTATCATCTCCGCCTGCACAAACACCAATTAGCCGTCAAATGTTACGAAATATTTTCACTTAATATCAAAACACAGACGGTTGTAGAGACAAGTTTGAGAAATTTTAAAACTTTAACATTCAGGTCAATCAACAATCAATGAACATATTGAAATAGATCCATTTTATCAACTACATAGAAAACCAATAAACAACTACAATACTATGAATCAGGTCGAGAGGAAAAAGAATTAAAATAAATGTGAAAAACGTGACAAAGTGTCGGTAAAAATCAATAAAATTCAAGATCTACAAAACAAGCTGCTAATCACTTGCGGAGAAAATCTCATACCTCACTTCTGTCTAAAGTTAGTGCCGATAAAGTCGCCCAGAATGAGCACGGTGCAATCAAAACCAGCTTCCTGAACTACAAATCCCTACCGGATTAAAGAGGTAGTAATTCAAAATAAAGAATATGATTACCGACAAAAAGAACTAATGCATGCAATGAAAGGTATAAAATAATTCTAGAGCTCAGAATCATGAGGAAAAAAACAGAGAGAATGTAATTGTGCTAATGTCAGCGAATCCAAACAATGCTAACCATCGTTTTCAACTAGTGATCATGGTTATCACATCAGTCCATGCTTTAGTTTGATCGCCTTTAGCTTCCTTCGACGATAGTTCTATTCCAACCAAGATTGCATGTAGATTAAACAGTGGCTGAGTAAACGTAACGTCTTAGCTGCTTCGTACTTCATCAACTACTTAACAAATCCAAACCAATTAGTGGACGTATACAAATACTCTTCAACAAAGCTGGTGTTGTACTCCCCTCTCCTGTCGATGGACTAACCATCTCCTAACTATTATTCCCTGCTGAAACCGACGGTAAAGTAGGGACCCTTAATTTCATATCGCTCATTGATGTCCCTGGGAATCAGCCAATCAGACTAAAAGATAATGACGCTTCATTTCACAGTACACGTGGTAATTACAATCCAAAATGGCAAGTATTAAAGAGCTTGCCATTTAGGCTAATTCACACAAGATTATTCGGACATAATTCACTTCCTAAAACAATTCAACTATACTGAAACAATGAATGAAAACTTAATATACTAACACAAATTTGAGTCAATATGGTGTGAAACAATAGGGAAGAAGTGTGTGTAAGTTCAGCGTTTTAACATTAAGCCACCACTTCACTAGTGATTGAGAAATTTCATATCTTCAATGTTTACTGAGCATATTGGATCGAACATTTTCAATTAATTTTCCGATCACTCAACGGGTGACTGTCACATTTTGCGTAATAACTTTTATTAAGGAATTCATTGAAAGCCTTAACTATCATTAGTGTATTGTTTTTCATCCAGCATATCAAGAAAGTTCATGACAGAGTTCCAGTAAACGTCAAACGCTTAAAATAACGGTAAATACACTCTAATATACTTCCTTACCAATTAAATAAACAGAAAAAATAACCGGAAATGCTGAAAATATTGTAGTTAGTGAACATTAAAAACGTTGCGGATAATCTTGGCTCTTTAGAAATTTAGAATATATTCAAATAAGTAGTGAATTTTCATCCTAAATTCACCAAATGGACATTCCATTCGAATAATATCGGTCAGATGGGAGCTTGAGTAAAACAGTCAACTTAGTTGGCTATGTTAAGTGATGTTGAAAGTTAGGGATGTTTACTTACCCTTAACAATACAAATTTAATTTAGTCATCAAAATATTATGGCAATAGCAGCATTTTTCCTCAATTGTTTATTTCAAGGATTCTTATACAGACTTGTAAAGCATAATTTTGATTATAGTTAGGGAGATTCTAAGAAGATACAGTATTGTGAACATGAAGATAACAATTATGATAATTGGAACATGCATTAAGTATGCCCAACCCACCCTTAATTCCATGTGTTAATCGGCGTCAGAATGAAGGTTGAGACAATCAAGTTAAAACGTGGAATCAATTTACGAAATAGGTGATTATTTGTATGAACTATGTTAGTATATGTTGACTACCAAGTTGAGGTCTGCACGGTAATTGGGATCAGTGGTTGAAGACGTTAGATGATATGATGACCGTTAATTTGAAAATTATTTTCTACAATAATCACATTCCCTATGCCCAATCTCCTCAACTACCATTGATATCACAACTACTTTTATTACTTTGATATTCATGCGGACCAGTCAATCAGTTACAACGTAGAACTTGGTACATACGTACATCAATTCAAGTTGCCAAGCCCCAATCACCATAGGGACAGAAACTCGTCAGACCGAATCTCAGAGTAATGGAGGGAATAACAGCATTAGTAATAATGAAGAGGATTGGGAGTAGAAGATAAGATTTGAAAAAATATAAACCAGTGAAGTAAATTGATATAAATCCAGAAACAAAGAATGAATACACCTGCATCATTGAGAACGATTTTGAGTCCTGTCAATTAAAGCATTTAACCACTGGTTACGATTAACGTGCGGACTCCAACCTATTAATATGGCTCAGCCCTATTGTCAATGCACAGGGGCTATGTTTTGGTTTGGCAACTTCTAGCTTTTTCCAGCCTACTCCTACTCCAGATAGCATTGCTCGTCCAGGTAGTATCCCGACAATTAAATCTCACTATGATGCAGTATATCAAGTTCTATGTTGTTGATAGATCCCGTTAACCAAATAATAGTTTTAAAGTTGTAATCTGTTCACCAATAGAAATAAAGCGTAATGCTAAAGCAAGTATAAATATCTTTCTTAAATGATACTAATTCAATGCATTGCCAACATCAATAAAACAAGAACAATACACCTTAACATGAATGAAATTGAATTCAATTTTTTTTATTTTCTTAATGTCTTCTATTCACATTTATATAAAGATAAATAAAAACAAGAGAGTTATAAACAGAGTTGAACTGATAATATTCAGCCTTGAAAAAGTAACAGAAACTTGAATGGTATGCTATAGTTAGATCAAGTTTTAAGTAATTTAGGATAAAATACGATGAGAAAATTGACGTATTTCCATTTAATTTGATTGTTATATTGTATGATTGAATATAAAGAATAATGTTTTACATGGTGTTTTGATATGCCGGGCACCTAATGAAGATTTGGCTATCTTCGGGAACTGTGATTTAGAACATTATTTCATTTATTATAACTGTGGACAATGTTGTCATTTTATTTCTATGACCGTTACGTTCCCCGTGACCGGTTCTCTCATTTAGTGTATTGATTCTTTATGTATTGTTTATTATTACGGACTACGTCTACCTATTTGTGTACAAGTTCTCCCCATTCACTACCACTATTTCTTTTGTTCTGTACAAATATTAAATTCTTGATTGGTTCACAGTGTGGTCTGATTTTATGTATATATAAATGCATGATTAAAATATAATACGACCTTGGACCTTGCTCTCTCAGTCTTCCTGTTCTCAATTCTGGTTGTCTTATTGTCGGCCTAGGGAGGTGAATGGGCTTAGGTCAATCGCATATTCTTAACTAGGCACACATCGTATTGGTATTCGCGTCCACCAACCAACTTCATCAAAATCATCATCACCCTCCTCCTTCTTTTCATCACGTCATAACATGTTTGCAAAAAGAAATATGGAATATTGAATTTCAACTAAGTAGTCTAAAGGTAATACACATTGTGAAATCAGACGATATTCCAGGTTTAATCTCTGATTACAATCTGAGTGGATACTACCTAGAAATTCCATGTATTAAAATAAAACAGCCATTTGATGCCACACCCCCCCCTTAATCTTTAGTGATATCTCACTTGGTGTACATTCGTGATAAATATCATCTACAAAAAAGGTTAATTTTTTCCGATGTTGTAGAAATTGTTGATATTGTAATTTTGATCCACGAGCAGACTGTGATCAAACAATCATTAAAAACCAGGTCCTCGAATTCAACGAATTAAACTAAACCCAATACTAATAATAGTATATTTACTAGTGACCGGCTTCAGGAGAGAATCCCTAATCTGTCTCAATACACAACCTTAGAGTTTTGTATTACTAAACATGGCATTGCAGCTGGATGTGAACAGTTGCATAGAAATGATGAGAATCCTGAGACTGGAATGGTCAGGTTCCAAAGTATTGAGTAGAACCGAACTCATTAACTCATTGAAAACTCAGCCATTCAATACTCAGACGAACATTATGGACGTGCAAAAGATGGACATCAGCATGCATAGATTGATGTCATCTGTCACATTACCATCATAATTTATAAAACCATAATGATACATATTCCTTTTATCCATTACTTACGGTTTGCATAATTGGTGAGTGAAAGCACAGGTTCTTATAAATCGATGGTGTAAAATGCACTCCGTATTTAGTCGATTGATATATATTCGAATGAGTAGAGAGAGATATACAATAAACTACTAAGATTGTATACAAAACATTAGTATTGTGAACGACTGAAGTTACTCATTAATTATCCAACGTTTTATTTAAAGTATCGTAAATTTTCAAATGATCATGTAAAATGTACATATATACTTGTATAATTTATGAGTAGTAAAAATTTATAATATAACTAACCATTGTAGCTAATTGTTGGAAAATCTGTCCCAATTCAACAATTGTATGCTCAATACTTTGCATTGTATCTGATCGAGATAATAAATAGGATTCAGTTTGATCAGGATTGGCATATTTTTGAGCAAGTCCTAAATTAAAATTTACAGGCGGTACATTATTACCGAGACCATCTAAGCCATCGCTTCCATGCTTCTCACTTAGTAAAGCTTCTCTGGCTCGTTCATCATCCTTTATGAAAAAACATTCAGAAATATAATCAGTAAGGTACATGTTAATGGCTTAGACATTTTTAATTTCAAATAAATATCTATTCATAATTCCTAAGTATTTTTTTAATTGTAATGTAACTTAGTAAATGTATATGAGAGCGCCCAAGTGTACGTAACTAAGCTCTTTAAGCCACGCTCATTGCATGAAAACTAATAATACAACTCACATGCCCAAAAATGAGGCAGAGAGTACTATTGTGGCCTAGTAATCAGAGCATTCAACATTCAACCACGAAGTCCATGGGTTAAACTCCGTTCCTATTGCTTCTGATAGAGTAGCATCACTAGCCTCATACATGAAATATAGCTTAAAGTCGAGTACATGAACATGTACATAGTAAATAAGTGGGAATTAATGACAGCTCAAAATTAGTAGCTGTCGTACAAACACCTCCAGTAAACGGTTGTAAAATTTTCAAGGAAATGCCAAAAAACACCAATATGACCACACAATTCAACTTACATAAGCTTAGGGATTTTAAGTCTTGTTAGTATTTAGAAACTTTGAAATTTATATTCTTTAAAATCAACTCACAGGTTCCAAAGTGGACAACCCAGTGAGAATGCAAATAATGAATACGGATTATTGTGCTTAATTTGCAAAAAACATATTCGTTAAGCCGCGGATATTACGTGGACGTGATGTTCAGGTCTATACCGAATTACGAGATAAACAAAAGTTAGGCCAAATGAGATACAATAAACGCCACACATTTTGGTGATATAAAGAGACAATATTCATCACTGTAGTACATGGTAAATAACTGAATCCAGTTACAGTGTCGAATAAACATTCAGTAGTAAAAACTGTCTTCACATAAACAATCCTGAATAACTATGCTACGATTTAGAGTTTTAGTTAGAATGATTTCGATGTTAAACTTTTCAACTATTGAATAGTAGGCCAAAATGTATAATTTAGTGATTTTACTTAATACGTTTACAAACATAACAGATCCATGCGACTGTGGATTATCCCCTAACATAATAACTATTAATGTGAATCGCAGAATCTGACAATGAATTTTGATCCCATTGAATACTGAAATACTTTCAAATGCCTATACAATAAGTCAATCAGTCACAACGTAGAACTAGGTACGTGCGTACATCAGTTCAAGTTTCCATGCCCTAATTAGCAAACAGAGATGAAATTGTCAGACCAAATCCCAGAGTAGTTGAGGTAGTAACACACCCATAAATCATTGACAGTCATCACAGGCAGTCACGCTACGAGTTATTGAATAAACATGGAGGTGATTGGAAGAACAAAATTCCTGAAGTTACTAAACAGATTTTCAGTCTTGATTCTTTATACAACAAGCTAAGTGTTGCTACTAAGAACAATGTTACCTTATCATGAAACCCAAATGATAAACATAACACTCATACCACGGATAATAAACACAGGATAAAATATCTTTCGTCTACCTATCTATCAACAACAGATAAATGCATACAGCGCTCATGATATAAAACAAATGAGAATCAATCAAAATGTTCAAACCTTATACTAATAAACAAATAAAGGGAAAAAACTAACATGAGGGAGAACGGTGGAGATAAGTATATGGTATTAACATCAGTATAGAGACTGAGAGAAAGAAGACATGAAATAAAAACGTAATGGACAGTGAAGGCCAATATGATATTCAAGATTCAAAGGAAATATAACTATTAAGAAACTGCTTACTTTCAACAAAACTGACGGGATAACAACATGTGGAGGCCTTACAGATTGTGTTACAGACGAATCATACTTGTCATCCAATGAACTATACTTGCTTTTACGGGCATTCTGTGATTTTATGTTTGCAGAACGAAATTCTAATACCCCTCGAAATCGGTTGGACATTTTGGCAAGATGGGTTTGTAAAACCATCAGTACGGAATGAGAGTGTGTAGACTGTTGTTTTCCACCTGATACCTATGAAAAGAATAAGATTTTATTTAAAAACTGGAAATTATAAACAATTTAATTATTGTTAATCATACTGTAACGGTTTTAATGAGAAATGAAATTTCAAAGTGCATATGTTTTAAACTACTAATCGCTATTCATACCTTTATCACCTCGAGCCGCAAATCATTATTTAAGTTCTCGAAGTGTTATTCAAAGTCTCTTGAAACCTCCCTCTAAATTGCATTTTGGGACTTTCAGTGCTTGAACCTTGTACCAAGTAAGACAACAAGCTTCTTTAGCTAGAACTCTAGGATCCCGTGCCATCGATGTATGCTGTCTCCGAGACCCATACACAAGATCCAAGTACAGTCATTCACTTGACTTCACTTTATCAAAATAAATGAACAGTCCGATTTACTCATCATGTATCCGGAGATTTCACTGATACTGCCAGAGGCCTTGCTGGTGTAGGCATAGTATTAAGTTCGAAGGCAGAACAGGCTCTCCTAGATTGAATTACCATAGACAGTCGTTTAAGTGCTGTCCGACCAAACGAGACAGTAAGGACTTGGAAGAATAGAGACATACGCCGTTGCTACTTTGTTGTTTTTGCCTACGACCTCACTGATTACAGCGCGAGTGAAGCAAATGATGAATTTTATAGAAAGCTTCTCAGCTTTCTTTAAAAAGCCTTAATGTAGAAATAGTAACTGGTGATTTCGATGTCCAAGTAGGTACACTAAACGAAACCGAAAGCCATCTATGTGGATCCTAAGGTGTCGCAGATTAGTGAGTAGACAATGGCTACTGTTTTCTGAAACCACGTTCAGATAACTGTCCATTTCCAGCAAGCACCACCTGTAAACGTAAGGAAAGATATCAGTTGATATGGTTACCTTCACAATCGACTCAACGATGTACTCAAACAGACCACATTACCATCAGCCATCGTTGGAGAAGCTTGATAGGAGACTGCCGCTCACACGTTTAAACTCAGATTATGCTCTAGTGCAAGCGTGTTTTAGTCTGCGCCTCACTGGACGTAAATAAGCCACTGAGAGACCCCATCAGAATTCAACTTAGAGATAAAAAAGCCAAGAATACATATCAAAAATAATTAGAAAACTAATCAGTCGACTATATAAGTGATACCCACCCAGAGATAGCATAGAATGATATCCGAAGAGCTGTGAAAACAGCAGTGATCTCAACTAGTAAACTAAAACAAAACGTTAAGGAACGTTAGTGGATTTCAGCTGCACCCACTGAGGTGATAGAAACACACTCCTTCTGGCTCTGAACACGATGAGGAGCGAAGACAACTTAAACACAAGTTTGTAAAAAGCCTACACAATGATCGTGAGCAGTAGTGGGTAGCGAAAGTTAAGGAGATGGAAAATGCAACGGTAATAGGTAACAGTCGACAGTTGTTAAGACTTATCACGGAAATCGGTATCAAAAGGTCAGTTGTTAGTGAAACTATTTCGGCAAAAAATGAGACTATTATTCACCCTCAGTCTAGGAGACTGAACTAATGAGCAGAACATTTTACGGAACAGACAAACTAGCCTCTACCCACACCTCAGTTGCTCCCCAACCCAAAAAAATCTGAATATCAAATTAATATCAGTCTCCCAAGTCTTAGTGAGGTTGAAAAGGCTATATGTAATCTACAGGGAAAAAGAGCAGCTAAACGGGACGGATAAACCACTGAGATATTTAAGAATAGTGGTTCAGTTTCAGTAGTGAGATTAACTGAGATGATGGGCTAAACTTGGGAACTAGAGATGATCCCATCTGACTGGTCTCGAGCACTTATTGTCCTAGTCTATAAGAAGGGAAAAAAGTCCTCACGTGGCATTTATAGAGAAGTCAATTTAACAAATATAATGTCTAAAATATTAGTTTGATAATACTTCGATGTCTAACTAAAGCTCATGAAGAAAAACTCGAGAAAACCAGGATGGTTTCACACCGGGACGTAAATCAAATAGCTGTAATTTAACTAGTTACTGGGTACACGTACGTGAACTCGGATATAATTTACACTTTGTACACGGCTGTTAGGGATACTGCCCTATTGCCAAATCTAAGAAAAAATGAGGTTTCGATTTATGACTTCACCATTTTAACTATGCTTGCGGAACCGGTTATGTTTGACATACTGCTAGGCAGATACTCCACCGTATTTCTGAACGTCACCCTACATGGTTGGAGAAAGATCAGACCAAGAATATAAAAAATTCTATTCTTGCACATCTAATTGACGCGAGCCATAGTGTCGATAAAGAGCAAGCGTCCAAAGTCTTATACAGAACACCATCTAACTTACCCTACTGATCTACAATGCCTCTTTTAAAAGCTGCAGAAACTATAGGAATACATCTGCATAAGCCTAACGATACATAACTAATAAATACAAATGAAACGTAGACTAATAAGGAGTCTGTGCAAGGACCGTGAGAAGTGGTGGGCAACACAAACATAAGCAATGGGAGTGGCGACGGCAGGAGTAGGCAATACTAGACAACCATTTCAACTCATCAATGAGACAGGTATTAGGGAATCGGCTGTTTGTGAGACTACTTCCGAAAAAGATGAGTCTACGACCTACTTTCAATCTAGAAGATCTGATCGATTGGCGAGGCACCATCAGGGATAGTTCAACTGGCCTTTAGCTACTCTAGATTTATCGACCATCCCCAAACTACGTGAGTGAAAAATTGACAAATGACTCTTAAAAACGAATTTATGAAGAAAGATTCATTAATTAAAATAAATTCTATTCAACTAACTTGAGATTTGGAAATTTCTTGTAAATTAGCAATTCGGCCGTTTAGGTTCGCTATAGATTCCTTTATAACATATGTTAAGTGCTGAATTTCTGAACTACGGTCATCAAATAGTGTTTGTTTTCGTGCTAATGCGTTTAACTGCTCCAGTTTAGAGAATGTATTTGTTAAATCTTGACTAATAATTGAAGCTGCTTTCATAAATTGAGAACGGTGACTAAGGGCAGTAGATTTTGTGTTAGAATGATTCCGAGAATTTACAGATCCATTTAGAACATTCGGTTTATACAAAATATTGTTACCGAACATGGTATCACTGGAAGCAGTTATAGGCATTTCCATGGAATTGTGGTTTATTACATGATTCGAAAGTGAATCAGAAGATAAATTATCTTGACGCTTGAAGTCATTCAACTTGGAACGACTAAGCTGAACAGAACGAATAAAATCAGAGGTACGATCAACTGCTGAGCTCATCTGAAGTGAACAAAGTAGGAATTATTCTCCAGGGAAATGTTATTCATAAAAACAAAATAATGAACCACTTAATTTATACAAGTGCTCACAAAACGTCGAAGACCGTTAATTTGAGCAAATTGATATGTTCACATAACTCTGCTATAAACAATATCATGACTAAATAAGTTTGCAATAGTTTGACAAAGGAACTCATACTTCACAAAGAAGGAAAAGAGTATAGACCATAAAGGAATAAAGAAAACAAGTTTCAGTATAAAAACAGGAACATTTGTACGTCGATCCTAAAGCAATTTAGAGGCGTATGAAGTGAAGTTTAGTAGCATGCATAAAATATTTTTTTTCCGTATAAGTAGGATGACGAAAGGGTACAGTACAGAAGAGCACCAGTAGAGACCTCATAAATGAATTAATAAGACTGTGAGGAAATAGAGGGAATGGGTGTAGTGAAATCGACAGATAAGTGAACAAAAGCATTACTGTAACGTTGGAATATCGGCCAAAACAAAATCTTGGTATAAAAAATTAAAGCGCAGTGAACTTGACAAATAAGTCTAATAATAATTAAAAAGTTCGGATTTGGACATTAACTACAAAGTGTTAATACAAATAGTCATCACTAAACTATCAATGCAACATCGCTTCAATAAATTCAAGAACTCAGAGTTATGACTTGAGAACGATTGCACAATGTAATGCATCAATTGTGGAACTTTTGCTTGTTGTAGTCACATCCCTGAGTCTTTAAATTCTTTACAATAGATGTTTCGGACGAGACATCACCAAGAATACTAGGAGGAAGAGGCAAATTAATGACTTATTAAGAATGCAAACGCCCGTGAATGCATTTAAAAAGTACACACTAAGCTAGTGATAGGCGCTTCCAATTTTTTTATAAAGGGAAACTGAAACACTCAATCTTTTTATATTAACTTCATTGTAGAGCGTGTTGGGATTTTGTATCACAGATATGAATACGGGTGTTATTATGTTAACAACAATCACCTATAAGGCCGCCAGAAGAAGTTAGGTAAACCTTGCTCGAAAAGACTCAAGGTGGGGTTTTGTACTTTTCATTAAGTGGTCGGTAACACCTTGTAGATAAGCATCAAGCCTGTCTGTCAACACTTATAAAGAAACTGGAAAATTATAAGGATACATACTAAAAGATTAATAAAAGTCAATCAAACTACCATCTGTTTCTAAAAAGTGAACACAAAGTGACCCTAACCTGGTAACAGATATTAATAGTACTGTGCAGATCCTTGATAATAGATTACAGACTATATATTATTTTACACTAAAGATATTAAGAGAATCAAAAATAGGCCCAGTCCGTGACAGGTTTCTCGTTTTTTAAGCTTTATAAAGCTAGCGTGATGTTACCAAACTGTTGTCAGGACACAAGTCCATAATGCACATAAATCAAGTTGCAGCTTAGGCTTGAAACCTGTGACAATATAAGTTATGATTCATGTACCTAACTATCTATATTCTCAGATACACTCACGTCTAGCATAATTCGACAGGACCAAATTATTGTGCCACTATTGGATATTCTCTAAGTGACCCTGACTCGCCACATTTCTTCTGGCACATGATTTCAGCCAATTCAAGCCTGAAACTTCAAGATAATGTCCTACAAATCGTAGCCTAAATTCAAAGATACGTTCTACACACAAACTCATCATTTCAACAAACAACCATCCCAAATGTTCACCAAAATCTGAATGGTTTAATCAGATCTATAACTATAGTGAACTATGCATGTATATAAGTATCGGCTACACTACTAATTAAATGACTACTTAAAGAGGTACAATTAGATTTTTTAAAAATCTTCAAATATTCAGAGTGGAACATTTGACAGACTTGACTTAAACGGCCAAAACTGAGTGGCTGCTAAATGACCTCGGAATGAGCCGATCATAACCCTCTAAACCAGAATCAAAGATTTTCCCCAAAACTTATAGTGGTTTATTGGAGAACATCCTGACTGTAGCGGCTACCTAGACGTGGTGGTCGGGCATGACTATCGTGATGACCTAACCGAGTTATATTGGCCGGGACGCATGTTACACTAGGTCCTACTATGCCAAGCAGGTCTGCTGGAGAGCGCTAAGACTAAGGGCAACAACCTAAGATCTGAGGGCGAAGTCGTACCGCTGAGTGCAGCGGAGTGTGACAACAGTAAGGTTTTCCCTCGGATAACTAATATCTGCAGCGATTCTGCCTTCTTAACGGAAGGAAGGGGTTAGAAAAGGTCGACCATAAAAATGTCACATCTCAGCTTACTCCACGGATTTCCGTCACCGGAGGCAAGGCCTTCTAAAGAGCGGAGATAGCACTTCAGAAACTTCCCACAGAAAGGTTGTGCGTGATCGGCCTCAAGCAGTTGCCACTTGGGCTCTGCGATCGCATTCCCGGGTCATTATGACCAATACTAAACCAGCTTCTTTTTCAGGTACCTCAAGAAGTAATATCCCTTCATGGTGTTGGCAGCCAGGAAGTGACAACCAACTATCACTATATATTATTGTTCTAGGTAAAACGCATTATTTACTAGTCTGGATAGGGTGGCTAATACAAGAATCTGCATCAATTCTAATTTGAAACGAGTGAAAAACGAATCCGACCTCATGGACTTCTTACAACGTAATTCAGTGCACTGAAAAAAAAATAAATCTCGAGTTACTTAAGTTTAAAAGACTGTCATTTGTGTGCCACATTTACAATTTAATACCCTTCTTAACAGTCGCACAGTTTGTAAACGAACTACAAGCTTATTGTCACGGCACGGTTGTTTACTGGAAGTGTTCCGTAATACAAAATATACCTCTAGTACTGCAGTACTGTAAACTGTGAAGCTAGCTACCGTTGGCTTCCTAATTAATTAATATCTTCGTATATCGTTAATTCCATAAAAGTAGATCTACTAAAACTGTTACAATTAAGCCACATCATTCTGATCATGCCTGTAAACTGGTATGCACTCATGTACAAATTGTAACTTGAGAATAAACTAATATTATTATTATATAGATGTAGAAGGAACAATGCCTCTAAGTGGCCGCAGTAACCTTGAAACGTCCCAGACGTTTCTTATTAGATCGGCCGTAAAAGTCAAGTCCACCGAACATTCGAGTGGCTTATGAGGCAGGATTGCTAATATTAAGGCACAGGATTTAAATGTATGTACGACGTAGCAACGAACCTCCCAAAAACCCCGCGTAGGCTTTCAATATCCAATACCCAATACATGAATAACAAACGATTATAAACCGAAAATTTCCTTGTACTCGCCTTATCGGTGTCTCAGTCTTGCCTTGAAGTCCTCGGGTTTTTCTGATAATTTTCTGCCTACGTTACCTCTCTCTTTTGGAATTTTTAATCGGGATTCATTCCCTATTTTTCTAATGCGACTTTTTTCAAATTTCTTTGTCATTAATTTTTTTCATAATTTTTAACGGGTTTTTTGTTTCTTTTATGTACTTTTTATGAAGAGGTACCACAAACCAGTTGATTTTCTTGCTTTACCTACTCACTATAAAAATAAGGATTTAGATTCGCAGGGGAATCTGATAATAGTTGAACGCTTTGGCAACTTCAGTGAATCAAGTAAATTTAATTTTATCAATCATTTATTTTAATCATCTTTGTGCTTCTCTTCGTTCTCTTTTAACAATATTTTTAATCATTAGAAATATTTCTAACAATATTTTTTTGCGGTTTGTAGCAGCAAATAATTCTCTTGTTATTAATTCTGACAATGTTTGTTATATTGGACAAAACTAGTTGAAGGTGTACGGTCAGGTGCCATCACCAGATTACGACGCAACACGACTTGGAAAGCAACTTGCTCTCTAGTTAAGCAGCTTAGAGGTTGCAATTTCACGATCAAAGATTACTTCTCCTTCACCCCTCACTACCTTCTGATTTATTCTTATTCGTACATGTGAATTTAATCTTCGATATTTGCTCTGATTATACGACAATCGTTACTCGGTAATATACCAGGTGCAATTCTGGTTTACGTCGTTGCCTTCCAAGGCTGTCAGGTTTCGCCATGAAAGCTAGTATAATTTCCACTCTGTAAGAGAGGGAAAAGATGAGTTCACTTTGTCAAATGACATGATACCGTCACATGGAATAAACTGAAACAACGTTATTGGCAGCGTTAAGTGGAAAACAATAACATTCGTGGAAGAATATCATTTTATTTATTTGTTTCATTTTCACTTATTAACAAAATGCGTTGTAAAGATAGCGCTTTGGTCTTCATCACTGGAGTGTAATGATGCGATAGTTAAAATTAGTTTACAAGGTAAAAGAATATTCAGAATAAAATGCAAATATGAATTATCATATACATGTATAATACTTAAAAAGAGAAAAAACGAGTAGATACAAAATGAGCAACGCAACTGAAGTAATATTGAGATATGCACTATTAAATATGTGGAATGTCTAGAAAATCAATAAGCTTTTGGTGCACCCTGAATTCATTTGATGCATTTTGAACAGTTTATACATAGCTGGGACCTTGTTTGTGTATATCATTGTTTATTTCATGGTAGTTAAAAAAAAATACATGTTCCTTTGGTCAGTAGTATTGTAAATTCCATTAATGATTTGGGTATCTCACTGTAAAGATGTTTTGATGTAACGTAAATGACATCGTAGTATAACAGTAGTGGTTTCTTTATTACACAGGATGTGTGAGATGTTGCATGTAGGAAGAAAGGTTGTGGAATAACAGATACCATTTATGAGGCGATAAATAAAATTAAAACTTAGCTTTAGGTGTTGGTTATAGTTCAAATTTGCTACACTGTTGGTGACAATTTTGTGTGCCACAGTAGCCTAGTAGGATTTTAGTGAATATGTTTTAAACTCTCCTGATCTTCATTAAGTATGTGTGCCTGTAGTTGCTGTAAAGTAAGCAGCCATATTCAAATATGGGAATAACACATTTTCTATGTAGTAATAATCTTGAGTTTATGCTGATCAAACATTTTCTTGTAAATCCAGTTAGCTTTCTTGCTTTGAAAACGTAAAATGTCATATGCTTATAATATTACTATATCTAACACCCTTCCTCAGACTACATACAACACCAATAAGCTGCTTTTATTCTTTGTAAAAGTTAAGATTAAGGTTCCAGTTGCTATCAATGGGAATATATCCACTTAGTCTGCATTTAGGGGAAAGTGCCATATTTTAATCCACTCAGATAATTTGTCCATTTCCTCTTTCAGATTGTTTTTGTAGTTGGGTTTTGCATTAGTGGAGGGTGGGTAGGCTAACTTTATGTCGCCCACAAAAAGGAAGGTTAAACCTCGTGAAATTTCTGGTATACGTCATTGATAAAAGGAAGAAAGAGTAATGGTCCAACTACACTTCCTTGTACAGTTCCATTAACTACATTTACTGTCTCTGAGTAATTGTATCCAAACCTTACAATTTGGCAATGCCCTGTTATAAACGGTTTAAACTAACTTTACAGTGGGTTAACAGTGACTTTACATGAACCGTGATAGATGCCTCTCGATATGATGTGTATGTTTTAAGACATTTGGTAGCATCCAAAAACTTTAGTCAAGCATCTCCAAGTTTCTAGCTCTAGTTAGTTAATAAGGTAAAAATTTTGAAGGTCTAATGTGACTAGGGGATAAATAAAGGCATTTATCGAGAGACAAAAAACCTTCCAGGCCCAAAAGCTGTTCTCTCATGGAAAGGAAAATATAATACTAGAATACAAAGGCGTGGTGACATTAGACCACCCAGGCACTGACCGCTATGACAATAAGGCCTTAAAGTTTCGTTAATCAAAGTGAAAGCATCAGTTGGAGGCAATATATACCAATGAAAGCACAGGCATGAACATATTTGTTAACAAAAATCCAAAAACAATGATAATGAAGGCACAAACAAGCAAAGTAGTCACAAAAGCAGGGAACAACAAGGCGATACCAAATGTAAGATTAAGAAACTGCTTAATGCAGTATAATGAGATGCTTTAACAGAACAGAATGGTTGTTGCGAGTATCTTTTGATGATTCATTCTCTTTGGTCTCTGAAGAACAATACAGTAGGAGCAACATACTGGTTACACTAACTCCGAAATCAATCTAACGCTATTTTTCTTATTTTTAGAGACAAAATAACAAGTCCTATTTTGTCCAAGACCAAGAAAACTATAACCTACACGTAAATCTCAAGAAATGACAGTCATCTGGTTCTGCCGAGCAATGTTCGAGAGTTCAATAGCTTGAATGCCTCTAGTACGATAGTCTTGTTAAGAGAGAGCTTTGAGCAAAGGATACGCTGTCACGTCGTATATCATGGACTGTAAAATTTTAGCTTGAGTGAGGGAAATCCGTTATTACCTTCCAAAACCAACACCCACACAATAATCTTCACTATACGTAACTTCCACCTTCCTTCTGTTTTCCAGCTGTTTCTTTCCCCCACTCACTATGTATATCCATGCACAACCCTCCGATGATCAGGGGACTTAATGTCTAATGTTCAATTGTTGTTAGCCACAGAATATTCCACGGTCCATAAAATGTTGAAAAGGGAATAACATAAAATAAAGACAGCATCTGAAACAGTCACAGCCAACGACTGATTAATCTCAGTACTTCCATCTAGTGGAACTTCAAAACACAAGCCCAAAGAATTTAAGTGTTTTATACTAGCTCGTCATCAAGATACTGGATATATTGGTTTTGTATAACCTTGAAAACGAGCGCTCTTTAGAGTACTAGTTGCACGTCGTTGTGGTGTTGCTTAATTTTTGAGCCCATATTACTGTACATTAGCACATTTTGGAGAAATGTCAATCAAGGTGAATCCTTTGAAATTTCTTAACCTCTGTTGCAGGACAAAGTCAAGAGTGAAGTCAGCAAAGTCTTTACTGCAAAATCAAGCAAACGGCATGCAGAAGTAAGGATAAAACATTACTGTAGAATTAGCTCTTTAGATTCAATCAGATAATATTCCAGAAAAGGTAAGTGTGTCCTATAAATATTTTAGAAGTAAAGGCCGTTAAACTTGAGAAAAAACAGAAACCAGTGAAACCGGATAGTCTTTCCAAAGTAAGAAAACTTTTCTTTCACAATTAGTCTTGTACACCACTTTTAGTAGTTATCAATCCTTTAGTTAAAAGGCTTAGATAAAATCTATCAGGAATGACCTTTCTTACATTTAAGAGCTCACCAGGAATATTTGTAATACTTAACAGGCTTATTATACGGTTATATTCAATCGTAATCAACTTATAGTCCGGCATTAATCTCGTTAACTTGGTCTCACCTGGATTTACGCGCATGTTCGACAGATCCTATGTTGTACATGACTAATTAAACAATTGAGACCTCTTTACTGCATCATATTTATTACAAACTGCAATAACCCTAATAAATTCTAACCTAGGATGAGGAACTCTACTTTTGTTAGTTCTTATTTTTGGTCTTACGAAGTCATAACGCAGTCGTTCGTAAACTTATTGCGATTGTTCCTTATTTCAGGTGAACACAAAAAGACACGTAAAACGTGAATTTGGGAAAAAAACTAAGGTATCCAATTCCTAAACATGTTTTATCCATTCATTTTCAGATCCCAACAAAAGGTAACGTCCTGTGAAAGTCTTTTAAAAGTGATAAACAAGTTTGATTTATTTTGTCTATTTCTGTGTTTGTACATGTGATTAACTATAGTTTTTGTTTTAGGATTCTTGACAAAAAGAGATCGCCGATCTTTGAAATTAAAATCTAAAAAACATTCGGAAAGTGTAATTAAATTACTGCCATTGTGGGAACAATTCCGCCGAGATGATATGTCTAAGGAAAAACGATTTGGATTCATCCAAGAAGTTTTAAGGATTTCGAAGGTTATATTTGTGTATATTAATTAAGTATATGATGTATCTATTTGCTTAAAATTTTTTTGTGGTTTGGCATGTTCATATATGATTTCTTAATGACTTCTGTCTCATTCATTTAAAATAAAGCACTCATTTGAACTACGCTGTTGGGTAAAGTTGACAAAATTCCAACCAATAAGATGATTTGGTATCGTAATTTGATTTAATTGCTTATCAGAGAGCTTGGAAATGAGTATATTCATTGAATATTTTCCTATCCCAGTGGATTTGGATTACATAAATTAATAGTTTCAGACTCCGATTATTTTTCAACTAGTCACAATACACAACTTGATGTGAAGTTCAGTGAAGTAGTCGTTATGTTAGTTGGTAACAGCAAACTACTCCATTCTCGAGCAGAATTCTAGTTGTACTATGGTCTTGTTTCTTTTCTTAATCATGTTTCTGCGAATCGAATGTTTGTATTCACCTTTTATTTTCCGTAATATTTTCTCATAGGGTCTTTTCAATAGTTAACTTACCTATTATGTAAAGTAAATTCTAAAACGTGTTGCCGTTCTCAATATTGTAACTAATAACAGATGTTTGATGTAAATTCAGACTACAAATAAATTTAGCGAAAAATGTATAATTTTATCTCAAGTATGTGATAGCAGTACCTGTCATCTTCAGTATGCTTTGTTGAGATCGGCATTCATTCGGACTAAAATACAAAATATGAACATGGGATTGTGCCAGTTCAGCAACTTCTCAATGTTTTGGTTTATATGATTTGGTCAGCTTATGTTTCCTCTTTATAGTAAACTCTAACGTTAGTATAAGCGTCATGCTAGAATAATTTCTGAATTTTATAAATAACCATATAAATAAATTTCAGAAAATATCCTTTTACATATTCAGTTTTATCTTCTAATTTTTTTAAAGAATATTATACCTGATTTGTGCATGGCTCACGACACTTCTAGAATTTTGGAAGATTGTGTTAAATATGGCACAGAGTCACAACGTTGGCAAATTTTCACTGAAATTCATACACATTTAGTAAAACTGGTTAAATCACGTTATGCAAAATTTGTCTTATTGAAGCTAATAAGATACGGTGATAAACAACACGTATTGGAGATGTTCAAGGTAAATAACCATTAAACATTTTTACTAACTAATATTGAGTTTGGATCATATCGATACGTTCATCATCTAGATAATAAACTATTTACTACTGTGAAATTGCGCGATTTTATTTTTAAAGTCTGAATTTCTGTACTCGATTCCAAACCACTTCTCAAGTGTAGACTAGCGATACTCTTGGATTATCAAAACATAACTGGATGAATGGGGTTCAAACCTACAGTCTAGCAGCTGAAAGTCAAATAGATTAAACACTGAATCACAATCCCACGTCACTAGGTAACTGGAGTTGAAGAATGCGAATCCTCTTGATTATTTATTCACCTAAAAATAATTTGATATCACTAATGACATTTCTGGTTATCCTATTATATACTATCTTACATTTTGTAATTTTATATTATCTCTTTACGTAAGTTCCTCATTTCTTTTTGTAATGTGTGTGTTTTAAACAGACGAATAACCGTCTGGCACGACTGTGTATAAGTCCAATCTGAAACTCATATCACCACAGGAAAATTGAAGTAAAAAAATAAGATGATGAAAATAGTGAAAACAAGTAATAATAGTAGTGAACTAAAAGAAACGGTTTAATAGTGTGAAGAACGAACAATGCTATATATATATATATATATATATATATATATATATATATATATATATACATAAACAGTACTAATTTTTAGACTGGAGATGATAAAAGATGAACACATTGACAACGAAATAGTTGGCCGCCAGTCAGTGCTAAAATTTCTCTAGATAAGCGTTACATTAGTTTCAGCTAGTTTAATTAATAAAGGCTCAAAATCGTATGAACTAACGTCATGCTTTTCTAATGTAATCACCGTTCATGTGTCTGGGATTTGATCCGATAATTTAATCTCCATCTGCTAATTGAGGCATGGCAACCTGAACTGACGTACACATGAAATAAGCGATTCAGAGTTGAATATGATAACATGGCATCATGTTGAGAATTTGTCTATTATTTTCTGTCATGATGGCCATTATTTCGATACAGATTACTAATTTTAATTCTCCACTTTTTAGGCATTCAAAAATCGCATTCAACGTTTAAGTCAACATAAATATGCATCTGAAATTATAGATACTTTATACAATGATTGTGCTACTGCATCACAGCGCAATGAAATGATTCAAGAGTTTTACGGAAATAGACATGCTCTCAAACTTGGTGAATATGAATTTGTCACACTTGAAGATACTTTGAAATTGCACCCAGACAAAGACACTTTGATACTCAACAATCTCACTAAAATACTCATTAATTTGGTATCAAAGTAAGTTGTTTTGCTTAAATTTTTGGTTCCAAATTATTGGTTTACACACGCATCAAATATTCATTTACGTATTCAGCTTTGAGGCAAACTTTAGTTGTGTGAGGGTTATCGATATTACGCAGTCGCCCAAACTGATTTTGATGACGAAGGGTTCTAACTTAACCGATTGATTGTCATATGTTCCAGTCACTAAGCTGTTTTTGATTGCCTACGGTTCAGTTTGATTGCTATAGTGTTTAAAATATTAGCCGACATTTATCTAAAGCTCGGGAACAATTAATTCGGTTAAACCAGGCTGGTTTCAGACCAAGACGACCCATTCATAAAATGTTCATCCTCCGTCAGATTCTATAATGTAGGCATACTTGCCTATATCTGATAATAGTAGTATTCCTTGAAAAATCCCTATAGGCTGATGGGTTTTGTAGGAGTTTGTTATTAAAAGGCTACCTCAGAAGTGCGTGTACCTCATGAGGGATATCTACCAGAACACTACTGGTTTAGCAAGAGCTTATAGTGAAGTGTAAGTAGAATAGTCAATTTTCCAGCGATTGGCATCATATAAGAAAAATCACTTGTAAGCTTAGAATATGCAGACGATATTGTCCTGTTGGGTGGGAACATTGACAACACATAGTCATTTATACGCCTTGAATGACAGTGTATGCGTATCTGGAGCACCATTATAAGGAATGGATCTCCACTGAGAAATTGAGCAAAATTCAACAAAGGAGGAACAAGAAGATAGAAATCAACAACAACCGAACAAGAGCAGAGAAAATAAAGGCTCAAGCTGAATACACAGAAGCAAATAAGCAGGTAAAGAAGTGCGTTAGAGCTGACAAACGGAAATACATCGAAGGCCTTGCAACGACAGCGGAGAAGGCCGCAAGAGAAGAAAATATGAAACAGCTATACGACACAACGAAGAAACTGGCAGATAAACATGGTAAACCAGAGCGACCAGTCAAGAACAAAGAAGGCAAGACACTCACTGAGATTCAAGAACAAAAGAATAAGTGGGCAGAATACTTTGAAGAATTCCTAAATAGGCCAGCTCCACTGAACCCACCGGACATCGAAGCAGCACCTACAGATCTCCCGATAGATGTCACCCCACCAACGATGGAAGAAATCAAGATGGCCATCAAACAAATTAAAAGTGGGAAAGTAGCAGGACCGGACAATATACCAGCTGAAGCACTCAAATCAGATATCGATCTAACAGCAAGGTTACTCCACCTTTTATTCAAAAGGATCTGGGAGGAAGAACAAGTGCCGGCAGACTGGAAGGAAGGACATCTTATCAAGATACCAAAGAAGGGAGATTTGATCAAATGTGAGAACTACAGAGGGATCACACTACTGTTGGCACCAGGGAAAGTCTTTAGCAGAGTATTGTTGAACAGAATGAAAGACTCAGTGGAGGCTTAACCTCGAGATCAAAAAGCTGGTTTTCGTAAAGATCGGTCGTGTACAGACCAAATCGCAACACTACGGATCATCGTTGAACAATCAATTGAATGGAACTCGCCCCTGTACATCAACTTCATTGATTATGAGAAGGCGTTTGATAGTGTAGATAGGAGAACACTATGGAAACTTCTTCGACACTACGGTGTACCAGAGAAACTCGTCAACATCATCCGGAACTCTTACGACGGAACACAGTGCAAAATTGTGCATGGAGGACAACTGACAAATGCATTCCCAGTGAGGACAGGAGTCAGAGAAGGCTGCCTACTCTCGCCTTTTCCTCCTAGTGGTTGACTGGATCATGAAGACCTCCACATCTGAGGGGATGCACGAAATTCAATGAACAAATAGGATGCAACTCGATGATTTGGACTTTGAGGATGATCTAGCTCTCTTAGCACATACACACCAACAGATGCAAGCAAAGACAACCAGTGTAGCAGCAACTTCAGCATCACTAGGCTTGAATATACATAAGGGAAAGAACAAGACTCTTAAATACAACACAGGGAGCACCAACCCAATTCAACTTGATGGAGAAACTCTGGAAGAAGTGGATACTTTCACATATCTGGGGAGCATCATCGATGAACAAGGAGGGTCCGATCGAGATGTAAAGACAAGGATTGGCAAAGCCAGGGCAGCATTCCTACAGTTGAAAAACATTTGGAACTCAAAACAAATATCAACTAACCTCAAAGTCAGACTCTTCAATTCGAACATGAAGACAGTCCTGCTGTATGGAGCTGAAACTTGGAGAATTACTGCAAACATCATCAGAAGGGTACAAGTATTTATAAACAACTGCCTTCACAAGATACTGAATGTCCGTTGGCCGGAAACCATCAGCAACAGTCTAGTATGGTAGAGAACAAACCAACTTCCAGCCGAAGAGGAAATTAGGAAAATACGTTGGAAATGGATAGGACATACATTACGCAAACCATCAGACTGCATTACGAGACAAGCATTAACATGGAATGCTGTTGGGAAACGGAAAAGTGGAAGGCCAAAGAACACGCTGTGTCGAGAATTGGAAGCAGACATTAAAAGGATGAGCAGCAACTGGAAACAATTGGAAAGGATTGCTCAGGACAGAGTTAAATGGAGAATCCTGGTGAGCGGCCTATGCTCAGCGAGGAGTAACAGGCATAAGTAAGTAAGTAAGTATATCTGGAGTGCTTTTTCTAAATGTAATGTTCCTTCGAAACTTATCTGCAATATATCCTAGATTGATCATATGGAGCAAAACAATTTACACTCTAACTTGTAGTACCTGTCTGCCAGTCATAAGCATAAATCCGGGTTGACTACTCCCATATCACAGTAGCACGATAAGATCAGATTATGAGGATGAAAAACGAAAACGAATTCAACAGGAAATAAAAATGTATGTACTCAGCAATAATGAAACTTAAGAACTTGAAGTTAAAAAGTGAATATACCTGCTCGACTACGATCGATTGAGTCATGTCTAACTATTAGTTATATCTATATATATCTATATCTATATATATGTATATATATATATATAGTTCTACTATGTGAATGCTGTTTTCCATGTATAGCTGTCTTTCCACTCTTATCCACCAGTCACGGCTCATTTAGGCCGGACACCAGTTTGTTGCTTATTAAAATGTAATAGAGTTATTTCTTATCAATCGGCAAGCCAAAAGTGACGTAAGAAATGCCACAAATTTGTGTTGACTCATTATTTGCTGTCGTATTTTATTATTGTAAGTGATAAACACTTTAAAGATGTCTTTAATTTCATATTAGTAGCCTACCGATATCATTTATATTCAAAGGATATGTTTCACAATCACAAAATAAGACGGTGCGGACTGTTAACCAGACAAGTAGGCGAGTATATTGTTGCAGACTATTTAATGAACGAAATGTTTAACCGTATGGGCCAAAAATATTGAAAATGGTCGTTCTATTAGGCGAATTTAACATATAATACACTCAAAATTGCTCTCGGTCATGTGTGATTTGAGTTAAGACAAACTGATCTGATTACGTGTTTTCTATATTCATCCTTCAGTTTGAAAGATTTTTTACTTTACGAATTTTATTACATGCCGTGATCTCACTTTAAATCCATAAGTAAAATGAATCGTGCTTATAATGTTTCAATAATATGGGCTACACATTTCTACCTTTTATTGTTGAGTAACACAAAACTTAGACGGTAGTTCAATATTTATTGCATTTGATTTTGAAATAAAAGTTGCTGGTTCGTACTCTTTCCACCTATTTTATTTTAGTCAGTTGATTGGAGGTATTTCACTGGTTCTTACACGTAGAGTATGACTAAAAGCCATGTATATGAGTCTTTACTTTGTAAATGAGTTAAGTGAACATTTACTATGGTTTTTGTTTGTATATTTATTTAAACACGTAAAGTTTAGTACAAAGCGACCCCAAAAATATATGCTCTACACAAGTACATCAGTAACATTTTAAAGAAAATAGGGGGGAAAAGGTGGGAAGATGAAATTTAATTGGACAACAAGACAAGGTAAGTGATACAGCTCCGATAGAAATATCAACAGGAAGATTTAAGAGAAGGTATCTTGCTTTTATGAAGGTTTGATTAGGAGACTGCTACAAGATCTCCATTGGCTTCGATTCTGCGTCATATCTAATAAGGTCTTAAGCCACTGATTTACATCATCCCTAGTACCCCCAACTAGGAAGTTTGGATGGGCCGACGAATTTCATACTCATATAACTTTCATTCCAGGAAGCCTGTCATAAACTAACCACTTCTCCGCTTTTACCAATCGCCTCCAGCATTGGCATATAGTGCACAATATGCAAGCCGCTGAGATGACATTCGTAGAATATTGACCGGGTCACCGAAGCCAGTTTTAAAACATGGCGGCACTAATTGAGTTGCCGTCACTACCCCCGAACACAACGCCAAACCTCAGCATTACCAGCATGATTTTTCCACCGGATGTCAGCAATTCTTCGAACACAGTGAGACTGAACATCCTCAGCTCTGTGGAACCAGGTTTATTAAGCATAGATCAAAACCGCTTTTATCAAGGCGTTGTAAACCCGACCTTCTGCGGCAAGACTCGCATCTTGACGGGGTCAAAAGAAGCCTAGTTTGGCATAAGCCGAGTTGTCTTTGATTGTGCGCAGAATATTCTCATCTAACACTGCTATCATGCACTCACAACTACCCATATACACAAACTTTTCGATTTCTTTTAACAGTTTATCACAAAGTGAAAGCAGGTACATGCTGCTGCTAGTTTCGCAGAAGTACTTTGTACTAGGAAGGTGTAAAGTACATGTTGTACTTACGGTTGCTAATTGTAAACTGATGAAGTGTGGTTTGGATGGTTTGTATTATCGCACAGCAAGACAATATCACCCGCACCACCAACGCGCACTTTTTTTCAGAGCTGTTTCTAGAATGTCATCGATAACATAATTGAAGAGGAATGACAAACTTAGACACCCTTGTCTAACTCTACTGTTGAATTAGAACAATGGAGAAAGATGGTTGTTTACCCTAATTCTACCTGAATTGTTTGTTTACAAAGCGTTTAAGATGTTAATAAGCTTCTAACAATTTTGTTGTCAACTGACTTTTTATACCATTATTTTTAGAGGTCTCAACAAATACAGTATTGTTCAACATTTACTACTGGAGTATTTACGAAATGCAACATCTTACTCCAAAATGTTACCAAAATCTGTTAGTGAGGAATCTTGTACCAATAATACATCCCAACCAAGCGAAACATTTGTACCATATATAATTGATGAATCAATTGATTGTAAAGATGAAGATGTTATGCCTAAATCTTTCCATGATAATTTCACAACTTTGATTGAAACTTTAATTGATGGTCAGATAGTGCCAATGTTGCATACACGTGATGGAGTTCGTGCTGCTTTAAGAATACTTTGGTTATGTAATCCTCAAAAACGTAAAATTTTAGTTAAAGGCTTAAAAACATGTGTGCAAAATATTGCATTTAATGAACATGGCTATCTTTTTATTATTGGATTAATTGATTCAGTGGATGATATTGTATTGTTACAGAAAACAATATTTCGAGTGAGTTATTAAACTTTTTGAGTTGAATTGTGACTGCCAAGTGGAATCCATGACGCACGTTTCATCTTATTTGAGACTGTAATTATTAAACTTTTGTTTATTTGTATACACTGATTTATTTTTAATTTAAGCTGTTTATGGATTATATAATGAGCAGTAGAGCGATGGTTTTAATGAGCAGTTCATACGGTTTTTTGTCATTCAGTTTGCAGATATCAGTCTATAATGTCTTTGACTTTTGGTCTAAGCCATGATGATTGAGGTTTGCATTGTGACTCTAATTAGAGTCATTTGATGACAGCTTAGAATCCGTCACAATCAATCAATCAATCAATGCCTGTTACTCCAAGTGGAGCATAGACCGCCCACCAGCATTCTCCAAACAACTCTGTCCTGGGCTTTCCGTTCTAGCTCTTCCCAAGTGCTGTTCATTCTCTTCATGTCTGTTTCCAATTCCCGACGCAATGTGTTCTTGGGTCTTCCTCTGTTTCTGTGGCCTTTAGGATTCCAAGTCAGTGCTTGTCTTGTGACACAGTTTGATGGTTTCCTCAGTGTGTGTCCAATCCATCTCCAGCGTCTTTTCCTAATTTCTTCCTCAACTGGAAGTTGATTAGTTCTCTGCCACAACAGGTTGTTGTTGATGGTATCTGGCCAACAGATCCGAAGAATCCTACGCAGACAGTTGTTTATAAATACTTGTATCTTCTGTAGGATACTTTTCGTAGTTCTCCAAGTTTCAGCTCCATACAACAGGACTGTCTTCACATTTGTGTTGAAAATTTTGACTTTTATATTGACTGAGAGTTGGTTTGAGTTCCAGATGTTTTTCAGTTGTAGAAATGCTGCCCTTGCCTTACCAATCCTCGCCTTCACATCCGAATCAGACCCTCCTTGTTTGTCGATGATGCTGCCCAAATATGTAAAGGTTTCAACGTCTTCCAGAATTTCTCCGTCAAGTGTAATTGGGTTAGTGTTTGCTGTTTTGTATCGGAGGATCTTGCTTTTCCCTTTGTATATGTTGAGGCCTACTGCTGCTGAGGCTGCTGCTATATTGTTAGTCTTCTTCTGCATTTGATGATGTGTGTGAGAAAGAAGAGCTAGGTCATCTGCAAAGTCCAAGTCATCTAGTTGCGTCGATGTTGTCCATTGTATTCCGAGAGTACCTTCAGATGTTGCGGTCTTCATGATCCAGTCGATGACCAGTAGGAAGAGGAAGGGCGAGAGTAAGCAGCCTTGTCTGACACCGGTCTTCACTTTGAATGAATCTGTGAGCTGACCTCCATGCACGATTTTACAATGTAGTCCGTCGTAATAATTCCGTATGATGTTGACTATCTTCTCGGGTAGGCCGTAATGTCGTAGAAGGCTCCATAATATTCTTCTATTAATGTTGTCGAATGCTTTTTCATAGTCGATGAAGTTGATGTAAAGTGGTGAATTCCATTCAATTGATTGTTCAACAATGAACCGTAGAGTAGCGATTTGATCGGTACATGATCGATCTTTACGGAATCCAGCCTGTTGATCTCGGAGTTGGCCGTCGACTGGGTCCTTTAATCTGTTCAATAACACTCTGTTGAAGACCTTTCCTGGTACTGAAAGTAGGGTAATGCCTCTGTAGTTCTCACAATTGCTGAGATCGCCTTTCTTTGGTATCTTGATGAGGTACCCTTCTTTCCAGTCTGCTGGAACTTGTTCTTCCTCCCAAATCTTCCTGAAGAGAATGTGGAGTATCTTTGAAGTTGCTTCTATATCTGTCTTCAGTGCCTCCGCTGGTATGTTGTCTGGTCCTGCTGACTTGCCACTCTTGAGCTGTCTGATGTCCATTTTGATTTCTTCGACTGTTGGTGGGTCTGTGCTTATGGGGAGATCCGTGGCTGCTGCTTCGATGACTGGTGGGTTCAGTGGGGCTGGTCTATTCAAGAGTTCTTGGAAGTGCTCTACCCACCTGTTCCGTTGTTCATGCACTTCAGTGATTGGTTTGCCAGCCTTGTTCTTGATTGGCCGTTCTGGCTTGTTGAATTTCCCAGCTAACTTCTTCGTTGTATCGTATAAGAGCCTCATATTTCCTTCTCTTGCAGCTTTTTCCGCTGTCATTGCTAGGTCCTCAACAAATTTTCGTTTATCCAACCTGATGCTCCTCTTCACTTGCTTGTTGACTTCGGTGTATTCGGCCTGTGCCTTGGCTTTCTCTGCTCTTGTCCGACTGTTATTAATCGCTGTCTTTCTGTTCCTCCTTTCTTGGATCTTGTCCAGAGTGCTAACAGAAATCCACTCTTTTTGGTGTTGTTTCCTGAGACCCAAAACCTCCTGACATGTTGAGGTTATTGTTCCCTTAATCTCTTTCCAGTTGTCTTCCATATTAGTTTCACCTTTTTCTAGTAGATCATGAAATGCCTGGAACTTGTTGCTGAGAATTAATTTGAATTCGTTGCGTTTGTTAGTATCCCGGAGAAGGGCTGTATTAAACTTGTGTAATACTGCTGCTCCAGTTGTCCAGTGCTTCCTCAGCTTCAGTTTCATTTTAGTTACCACCAAATGGTGATCTGAAGCTATGTCGGCTCCTCTCCTTGCTCTTACGTCTTCCATGGTCCTTCTAAACTTCTTATTGATGCAGATGTGGTCGTTTTGGTTCTCCGTAATGTGGTTCGGTGAAACCCATGTAGTTTTGTGTATACGTTTGTGGGAGAAAATGGTGCCACCTATAATCATTTTGTTGAAGGCACATAAGTTCACAAACCTCTCACCGTTATCATTCCTTTCTCCCAGTCCATGTTGTCCCATGATGTCTTCATACCCGGTGTTATCCACTCCGACCTTGGCGTTGGAGTCGCCCATCAGAATGGTCAGGTCCTTGGCTGAACATTTCTCAATGATTGACTGCAGCCTCGCATAGAACTGGTCTTTGTCGTCTTCGTGGTTGTCATTGGTGGGTGCGTAGCACTGGATGACATTCATTGCAATCCCTTCCTTCTTCGTCTTGAAGGATGCTGTGATGATCCTAGGTCCATGAGGTTCCCATCTTATAAGAGATTTCCATGCATCTTGGGATAACACCAATGCTACTCCTTGTGTGTGTGGGGCGTTGTCTTCTTCATGGCCGGAGTATAAAAGCACATTTCCCGAGGATAACCGTTGCTGTCCAGCTTGCACCCAATGCGTTTCGCTTATTCCAAGTATCTTCAGGTTGTATCTTTTCATTTCTTCAGCTATTTGCATGGTCCTCCCTGTTTCCCACAGCGTGCGGACATTCCACGTACCTATATAAATTGTTGCTCTGGTTGTCAGAAGAGACATCGGCCTCGTGGCTTCCGAAGAAACTCGGCTTTCACCATGAGGCGTCATAACATACCTTCCAACTCCCAGGGCAGAGTAAAAATGGTTATAAAGGTTTTTACTGGTTAGCGTTTTTTTAGCACGTTTGCTGTTTTACGGGATGGGGTTGCTAGCCCCATGCCCGTCACAATAGTGCTGGTGAATTCACTCTTTATTGTTAATTAGACGCTTACTTCTAGTATTCCGTCATGAATGGTCTTTTAGTTGGTCTTCTTGAGCTATATTCTCAATGCTTACAGGAAGAGTAGTTTTTAACCTCACAGCCTCCATCCGTCCATACACTTACAAAACTCTTCTAAATTATTCACATTCAACTCACCTGCAAGGCATGAAAATAAGAAAATGCATTAGTTAACATTTAAACCCCTTGAAGTATTTTTATTTGTGTTCGTGCGTGATCTCAAACCACACTTTATTTGACACTGCCCACCGGTACCTTGGGGATTTGGTGCAGTTTACTGGAAACGTAAATGTACTAAGAAACACATATTCCATAAAAGATCGTTAATAATCTTCGCGCCGTTCAACTTTAACTTTTGTTCCATATTTGCTTATTAATCTGTTTCTTGTGACAACTGACCGTGGTAAATGTCTCAAGTTAGCGTAATTTCTTTTGACATGTTCTTTTGGATTGTATATAAAAAACGATATTAAAAGGGTGCGTGATTAATAAATTTATCAACGTTTTATAAAAGCCTTTTTGTTTGAAAATGCGAAGAATCAGGACACAAACTAATCCATATGAACTTTTTACTTCCTTATGGATTCAAATTGTTGTCTCCCAGTTTCACAGTTTGGTATCATTACCATTGATCTATTGGGTTCACGACTAACCCTCTGTGAAATAGATATTTACATTAATCAATGATTGATTAGTGACTGATATGATGTTTGTATGGTCTTTCGTAGTGCTGTTCGAATTCTATCAACCAAGTTTCAGTGTGGTAACTAGTCCAAGTGACCCAATAGATTGATCGGTTTATGCACTTTTCGTTTTGGCGCGGACATTTTAGGAATTGTTCACTCTCATTCTTGTGTTCTATACCCTAGTCTATGTGTGCTTTCTGTGCACATTACTTCACGTTTTTGTATCACGTAAACGTATTGCATGAATTTTTTGTTATATTTCATTGTAGGAAATATTAGATGATTTGGAATTGTTTGTTATGCATCCGAATGCACGTAAAGTATTGCTCTACATGTTGTCACCTCGTGATCGACGTCACTTCTCTCCTCAACTAATTAACAGTGTATTCGTACCAGGGGATACTAATATTTATACAAAAAAATTACTTGGTGTTCGTGCGTTGGAAATGCGTTCATCACAATCGATGGTGTTACCAGCTTTACTTGATTTGGTACACAATAAGTTGGTTGACTTATTTATTGGAGATCAATTGACTGATGTTGGCCTATTAGCTAGTAAAGATTTGGGTCGTATAATTCTTTTGGGTGAAATTCTTGATAAAAGGTATTTTATTCTCTCTGTGTGTAATTTTCATGCTCATCAGTTCCAGTTAGTGAACTGATAATTTGTATCACCAATATCCATATTATAATCAAATCGACGTTAGAAACAAATGAATCGTTTCAATTTCTTGCACTCTGAAACACTTTTACAGAGGAAGTGTTTGAATAAGCAATCTCTATTGCTTTTTAAACAGTTTATAATGTAGTATAATTGGAGCTTTTACTGAACTGTGATTGAAGTTATCAATTTCAAATGATGTTCTTTATCGTTGACCACTTTTCCCATCTTTATTTGCTTTCGTCATTGATATCACTTTCATCGTCTAACTTTTCAAGACTTTTCTACTAATAGGAGATTTTCTGAGATCACTCATATAATGTAGTTCTTTTTTGTAATGATCCTAACGTAATCCAGGGTCTTCTAAATGCAAAATGTTACTTTTGAACTGGTCTACACTATTGCTTAAATTGATTATTGGCAATAAGGTAATTGAGTGTACTGACCACTCCATTTATCTTGAAAGTATCACCAATCATGGTGGGTCAGTGACTGATGAAATTTCGATACCTCTTTATAAAGCTAACTCTTCTTTTGTTCACTTGCGTTAAACGTAATCTCTGTCATCCAACCGAGAAAAGTGTAATCGCCAGTGATGCACTCCATAAAACATTACTCTTAAAAATAATAAGTGTATGTGAACTGGCTTAAGGTCATTAGTGTCTTCGTAGCAGCGTAAAATGAATAAGTGGTGTTGCAGTTAAGCATAGCATGCTAAGTAAAGGTGTCAAATGGATTAAGGAAACTGACTTCGTCGACTGTGGTTGGTGAGATGTTCTACGTTTGTTCAACCGCCGTCTATATTGACGCAAAATGTTATTCAGCGTAGAATTAGTATGGAAAAGACTAAAAGTAGCCAAATCATAACGAAATCATTTCTTGGAGTCGTTAACTATTGGTCTGAATGGCCCTGGTTGATGTTTGCTTGACTACCTTAACCAATGGCTGGAGACGTTGAGTACTACAACTCAAAACTGGTCAAGAAAGTGCAGATTCATTCTCTTCACTCCTTCACTTTTTAGATCTTGGGTTCTAGTATTCTCCCATATATGTCTTTTTATTCCCTCTTCTCGAAATGTGTTTTCAACGTTTAGTCTTCCCCATTATCATTGACCTGTTTACCGTTCATCTCATTACACTGATTTGATGGGACAAATTTTGTGTACTCATATTTAAACCAGTCCTTAATTTATGATTAATATTGTGTCATACTTCGCCGCTCGATATTGGCCGGCATAGGAGTAGTAGAATGGAACGAGGTGGGGCGCCAAACCAAAACATTTGCATTCGTCCATGAAGTCTTTGACTGTTAGTCTTAGCCATATTCGCAGATACAGACTACCTGGTTGTTGTCCGTGTGGTAATCGCAGCCAATGGTATACGACACTGAGTGACATGGCTCAGAACCGGTCACAGTGGCTCAATTGTATTCAGTCTTTATCTTCTGGATCTTAAGTCCTTCTTTTCTTCCGCACACACCTTTGATTTGTTGCCCCCTGTTGTATTCTCTTATCGTGTTTTCCTTGTAAATTTAATCTCGTTGTGCTAATGTAGTATGGCAGCCTCTACCTTACGCACACATTCCAGGTTCTGTATTATCTATGACTAATTGACTGGTTGATGATGTCCAGTTTGATTTCTAACTTTTTATGTATTAGTATTCAGCAACAGTTTCACACTAAAAGCAGTTTACGATAGAAGCCCAACACTTTATTTGCAGAATGATACAACTCCAAAAATACATGATTTATTTTCACATTTATTTACAGTTAGGTAATCCTTTTCTTTATCTTTAGCGCTCCACATAATTTACGCGCAGATGTCGTCCTACCGGCATATAAACGAACAAATGACGATACACGTGTTCAATTTGGAAATGTTGTCATTCCTAAAATGGATTTATCAAATTATAAAGCATCAAGAAAACTAGCTTTAGAAAAATTCGTCACACATGTCCTTGGGCCTAAATTCCATCCCTCTGGTAATGATGATGAAAACATTCAGGCAAAGCAAAAAGGAAATCGTGATGATTTACGCTTATCTCGTCATAGGTCAGCCGTGTTACTAGTTGAAGCTTATTTGGCTAAACAAAAGAATCCAGTTAGTTCATCCTTTTATATTAAGGTTTTACTGTTTTCGTAAATCTGTTGTTTTAATTTGATTGATCATAAAATGGTGGCCATTATCTTATTTGCGTCATCAAATTCTATCGAATAGGCCACATTGTGGTCAATAATCCAGGTTATTCGACATCACTTCCAATCTATTTTAAATCAGTAGTCAATATTAGTTAGAAAGAAACTTTCGACTTAGGTCTAATGTTAGCTGGCATTCATCGTGCAACTTGGACCTATGCACATGTGTTGCAGGTTCTGCGTTGTTCATGACTGATTGACGTCCGCTGGAAATATCTGAAGTCTCGAGAGGGTTGGTGCTCTTTACGGAGTTACAAATCAATAATCAATCAATTAAACATCACAATCTAACAAGAGGTCAGTTCCTAGCTGACTGGTTCAGTTGAGTGACAAGTTTTTTAGAATTGACATACATAGAGTCAACGTGTTTTGGCATTTCTGTGTCGAGTAAAACGCTTGAAAGTGCTTTCTTTCACTAGGGCATGATCGGAGTCTAAACATATGTTTCAGAATAAGTTTAATTGCTATTTGGGTTGTGTGACGTTTCCATTTACAGTATTATTCTCTATTTCTTCTATGTCAGCTGTTCGAATTCTAATATAATTGCATTAGAAAAATT
The DNA here is from genome assembly GCA_034768735.1 of Schistosoma mekongi. NCBI lineage: Eukaryota > Metazoa > Platyhelminthes > Trematoda > Strigeidida > Schistosomatidae > Schistosoma > Schistosoma mekongi. The sequence goes on from CM068310.1 coordinate 5,257,613, forward strand.
ATTTCATTATATTTTAGAAAGTCAAATCATTTTCCAGTGGCAATGATACAGAAGAGAATGATCAACATATGTCCGTCGATGAGATACTTACTATGGATCAGTCTGATCTGAAACCGTTCATTGAAAGACCTGAAGGAATGCTTTTAATACGTCGGTTATTGCAAACTGAAAAAGTGACTAGAGTTTGTATGTCTTGTTTTGTTACTATAAGTTACTACTGTATAAATTCCCTTTATGCATTTTTGACGTTTCACGTCACTACCTTATTTAAGCAACTATTATTGTTAACTCAGCACCACTGGATAGCTGTCTCATCTTAGTGTGAGACTCAGTAGTTAGCACTCACGACCTCATCATGGGTGGTGGAATCCAGCTTAGTCTTTTTATTTAATTCTGTTCAGTATTTTAGCATTTTTCCAGTTGAATATATGTCCATTATTGTTTACATGTATCGTCATATAAGCGAAGATTTATCATGGCTTTGACAACTATCGGTTTTCATATTAACGTATATAATTATGTTTAAGTTGGATTTTGGCTGGCAAGCGGAATCCAGGACGCACGTTTCGTCCTATTCGGGACTCATCGGGTGGACGTACCTGCATCCCAATGTTGATGTTCACAGTGGGATTCTAACTCAGTCCGCTTCGTGCCAAACGCCACCGCGTTCATCACTAGGCTACTGTGTCCAGACAATCACACTTGTGCAACGGCCATATATGTATGATCAGTTTCAGTCCATTACAAATCAACGGGAAAATTCAAGCTTATCCTAATTGTATATAATTATGACTGCTTTATCCTATATAATATTACCATTCGGAGCAGTTTACTCCATATATATTATCCGGTTTATCCATTGTCATTTCGTCTTTCGTTTTGAATAGGGTTTACTCTATTGTGTATGATGCCTATTCCTAATAGTCACCCAGAGACCATTAAAATCATCTTCCTGAGCTGCAAATTTTCTCCATCATCTCAAAGTTAACTAACTTTGGCAACTTTATCATTGCATATCTTATAAACTAAGATAGTGTTGTGCATACAGCATATTATTATACTCTAACAACAAAAATTCAAGCAGAATGTTTTGTATGCTTTTTTGTAGACTAGTTGTAATGTTAATAAATTACTGGCGTGAAGTTTGCTTATTAAACAGATAACATTAAACATTTGTTTTATTCACTATTTTGTTAAAAGGAACGCAGGGCCCTAGGCTCCTAAGTTCACTCTTTTATGCAGTGGTTGATGAACAATTCTGAGGAGTCTTGTAATATTAACTATCTTGTACTTCTTGATTTTTAACAATTGTCTAACGAAACTCAGCTACTGTTTACCTTGCCGCACAATGATGACTTGTGTAAGAATAGGGTAGAAAGAAGGTAGTGACGACAAATTAGGACGTTACGTCATTTCACAAAGTCGTCGACCATTGATATTAGCGTATTGATAAGTGCAAAATAACTGGTTTGAGTCCGTCTGATTATCATAATCGGTAATTCCAGACCTTGTGTAATATTGCTCAGCATCAAACACGTTGGCTCAAGTTCATTTACTCTTTATTTTCGCACCATCATTTTCTTTATATGTACTCGTATGTTCTCATATTTTTGTCAAAATAGTTACTTTTGCTCGACTCATTATGAAGATTGTACCAGTAGAAAATTTTCAGTCTTGGATCAAGTGCAATCGTACTTCTTTTATTCTAGTTAGGTAAGTTACCATATTGCCATTATAACTCCTTCTGTATATATAACAACTTAGAATTTTCCTTTACCATTCTATCAAATCTTTGAAATCTGTTAAGCTAGCGCTTTCACGGTCGAATTAGTAATTTCGATACCAGCTACTTACTAAGTGATATACAACACTGAACGAGATTATCTGTATCCCTCAATCACCCTCATCAACTATTTAAAGGTAGAAAGCCAATTTGTTTAGAAAGTATAATTCCACAAATAAGCCAGAGAAATAAATGAATAAACATCCAGCATTAGCGTTTTAATACTGTTATATCACTGAAATTGAGTTCTGAAATATAAATGAACCAGTAAAGAATAAACATACTTGGAAATGAAAAATGAGCACTATTGTCATTTTTGTCCCAAAAATATTGTTTAAATTTCCGCAAATAATTTACAAAACTGACTTTTTTGTTAAGTTACTTTTTAGTATCCGATATCTCTAACTTAGCTTCAGTCTATTCGATTGCTAACCTTCATCGATCACGGTGATTAGGACGTATGTTACTAAGAATATTCAATTACACTGTTTATCCCCAATAGATCTATTCTAGATAACAGGTGGTCAAACCAGGACATAGAGTTAATCATCGAGGTTATTAGCTATTGATCTGAGTTGTGTTGTCTTGTTCAGATTATTAAGTGGTTAATGAATGTTCAATTCTTCTGTAAACATATTTGGTAAATATTTTCTTGTAATCGGGGCTGTCACGAATTACTTTATGCACTAGTTTTCAAACCTTCAATGTGAATGCTTTAATCATTAAACCACTGCTCATCTAAAGATTTGTAGCTTCTGATTATAGCTACATCAACTGTGGATCTGCCACATTCGTTTATTACGATTTATTTATAAATTTGCCCCGTTATGCTCTGGTACGGCAGAGTAGAGAAAAGTCTTTCCTTTCAAAATGGCTCTTGACCTTGTAGGTCCTACGAACTACATTCTAAGGTGGTGTCGTTTACAAAATTGAGAAAACAAGGGGAAAGGTCTTGCAATTAGACCTCGTTTGTGGGTACCCAGCTTTATCTATATGAATTGGAACGCTCTTCCAAATAAATGGTATAGGAACCCATTTTAGTCACTTAGTACGTTAGGTCCTAAATACCTAAGGGTGTTCCACTTTTCTATTAAGCGAACTTTTACGTCAATGACTCAAGAGGTAGTGTAGTGAGAAAGCTACCTACTTCGGTATTGGCAGTATCCAACCCAACACACAACTATGTTTATACATATTTATGAAGATTTTGACCTTTTCTAATTTTGTGTACTGAATCCTATTCATTCGTTGTGACTAGTGGAGTTCAGACTTGTCGGAAGTGAGACAGTTATCACCATCGACAATAGATGAATGTCGCCCTATATTATATCACAAATTGATGGAAGTAGGAATTCTACCATTCGATGCCGACCCAGTGGTGTAGATGGTTAGACACTCGCCGTCAGCCTGAAGCCCCTGGTGCGGTGCACACTGCTGAAGAGTTCCACACTAGAACGGAACATCTGTCCAGTGCTTCCTGGTTTTCAATGGTACCCTGCCAACATCAATCTGTGATATATTCAATCAACTAAGTAAATAAGTAATATAGTTTTTGTTAACTAGATATATTGCCAAGTAATTTAGTAATGCTCTTTCAATATACATTTCCTCGATATTTAATTTTACTATACGTTCTTGCTAGTTTATGGGAACTTGGTGATGCAGAAATTTGTAATCAACTCAAAGAAGCTTTGAATCCTGTTATGGACACCTTGAAAATATCACCTTTATTTGGTGCTAAAGTTTTGTACAATCATTTAAATCAACAATAATTTTTATTCAAATACAATTTTATAATTTGAAAATATGTTGTCAATTTAGATTTAGACACATTTTTGTTGTTTATATCATACATCCATGCTTTATGGAAGTGAAATGTAGCTTCTATCATGATATATATGACAGTCAAATTTACCTATCGTGACAACAAAGTCATACTCTACTGGCTGAATCGCTTATCTCTTCAAGTCTTACAATTTCACCCATGTCACTTGTCCGATCTATTCTACTTTGTGGATGTAAAACATGACCATTAAGGATAGAGGGTATTCGATCATAGATATCTTCGAATTATTGCTCGTGTTTCCTGGCACTAGCGAGTTAGCAATACACGGGTTGGCAATAGTGCTAGGTAAATATAGTAAGTTGGTTGATGAAGTGCTGAATCTTCATCAACTGAGGTGGCTAGCACATGTGTTACGTATACCTGACCACTGCCTACCTTAACGGGCAATGCTGTTTGGTGTAGGAGTAAGCTGGAAAAAAGCTAAGGATGGCCAAACCAAAAACATAGCACCAGTCCATGAAGTCATTGACAATTGGATTGAACTGTGTCAATAGATGCGAACTATCTGCTTGAGTTCCGCGTGATGACCGTAATCGATAGAGACTTTAGGTGATACGGCTGAAAGTCGTTCGCAATGGCGCAGGTGCATCCATCCCTTATCCTCTTTCAAATTTTAAGCTTCTGAACTCATTATAATTCTGTTTACTGAATTATATTTTATTAAACCTTATCTTCAATCTCTAATTCTCCACTAATACAAACTCTGTTGCGCCTCCACTACTCCGAGATTTAGACTGACATTTTAATCTCTATCTGCTAATTTGGGTATGGCAACTTGAGATGATATACGCACGTACCAAGTTCTACGTTGTAACTGACTGGGCCATGTTAGTTGGAAATCGATGAAACTTTAAAAGCGTAGTCAGCTTAATATCGAAGGAAGAAGTCGTGCTGACGACTTTACTGTGTGTGTGCGTGTGGTAACAGTAAGGTATTTATCTCAAACAACCAGCATTTTCATCGACGCCGCCAATGGGTTGATGTATCATCATTTAGTTAGGTGAACTTCTCAGTTATTAATAAGGTTTTGATTACACTTTTTAAAGCTGTACATTTTCACAACAAGTTTTATAAACTGTCAACCGCTGTTATTTCTAATGAGTAACCACATAAATGTTAGATCATTTCCTGTTTGTGACTGTCAGTAACCGTTAATTTATTGGTAAGGAAATTTCCCTTTTTGGTAATTTGTATAGTCTACAAATAATATTCAAATGAAATCAGGGTGAATTTTATTTTTAGATGAGTTTTTCAAGTTTCGTAACTTTTCTCTATTGAATTATCAACATTCTCATGAAGTTTATAGTTATGGCATCGTTTTTTCTTATGCACGTACATGTACAGATTATTGGCAAATTGTGCTTGTATTTAACTTGAACTAATAGTAAGTAGTAGAATACTGAAATTAATGAATCTTTAGTGGTTCAATGATCATGAGGTTACATAAAGTGAGTGAATGCAAAAGGCAGTTAAGGTTCCATCATAATACTTATTGTGTTCAATACTAATAGTAATATTTCCGAAAGGTGAATAATGAAAATCAATTTTGATATCCTACCAACCAGATCGTTGGGTAAGTAATGGGATTTAAATGTTTTACATCATTATTACATGCCAACTGGGCCACTAATTTAAATGATACTAGTCAGTAAAGTGGGATGGAAATGATCTGGGCTAAAATGAAGCGAGTCCTACGACAAGATGTAAACATTCAGGAACAAGGTCTATGGTGTTCCTAAGATGCTCAGAAATTGCATTTTTCCATGACTGAAAATTAGTTTGTAGTCATAATTCGTCTTTCGATTGGTGATGAATTTGTTGAATATGATCAATTAATTGTCAAATCTAAAAGCTACTAATGAATGATGAATTCACTATGAGTTTAATGCTTTACAAATTTGTAGATTATCCTGTGGATTGAGTACTTTGCTGTTAGAGTTGATGTGATCGGGACACTTTGACACTGGTAGTTCTCTACTAAATTTGGTCTGTGCAATATTGGCTGACATATGGGAGGTTTAAAAGGAACGAGGGACGTCGAAGCCAAGATTTGTTATCATTATACAGGTTGTTGACTGGTGTTCTGAACTAGCTGGTTGGGATCCTTGTGAATACTTCGATCAGTGATTGAAGTCTTTGGATGACATCGCGTATTAAATATTCAATATAACTCAAATGCTTCCACTCCTTATCTACCTCTACATCTTGAGTACCAGTGGTCCTTCATGCATACCTGTTCATGACATCTTTTTAATGTCCATATCGTTATCACATTATTTCAGCTTTTCTTTACTCATCTTGTGTAGTAATCTCATCCTACTTATGTTGTATAGCAATTGAAGTTAATGAGCAATTATATAGGGCTCTATGTTGTTTATAGTAGACCAGCTTTGCTGAGATGTTTGAATAATGTAGTTTACACAATCAACCGACTGTCTATTGATAACCGTTAATATATTTAAAGCATAGCACTACAAAATTCAGTAATCTCCACAAACCCCTCTATTATTAGTTACTCGTATACTCATTAATGAAAATAATAATGTATAATGCTTCCACAATCATGTAAATTGGCTGGAGTTAAGAATGTAAACAATTTGTAATCAACTCAATTATTCGAAAGTTAACAGTTCTCAACATGACTTCAAGCCGCTAGGTTCGAGTACATGCCTATTAAGTTAAGACAGCTCTTAGTAGTTAACTAGCTACATTCAGTTATTAACATGATCAAGAACTCAAGAGCTTTAATATAAACAGAATGATTACTTATGCCATATCATCAGCTCCATTGTATAGATTCATGTTCTATTAATCTAAGTTACATGACATTATAGTGATGTAAGTTGATTGGAGGAGATTGTCAGTAATTCATTAAGTTAGTCGTTTATTTCAACGATACATGTTTGGTTTTGTAAGAAATTATGTCTGCCATATGTTCCGAACTTATATTAATCATTAGCATATTCCTAAGACCTTAGTCACAAACTTCATAAAAAATAAATTGCATGAAACACTTAAATCCATTGCTTTCAATCATCTGAATGTTGGATTGAAGAGATGTAATCTGCATATTTTCAATGCATGAATTACTAAGTCTTCAGTCTATCAGAGGTTGTATGACTTTCTGTTTACATTGGTAAATCTCTATAGTCTATTTCTAATTCATTCATCGAAATAACGTGATTTCTTGATGGAAGTGGAGGATTTTACCATTGGACGCTAGCTAACCTATTGGCTGGAACGGTTAAGCGTTCACCAAGAAACCTAAGCACTCTAGATTGGATTGCTTAGAAGAACCAAGGATGTGTACAGCTGTAGAGTCTTATACCTGCACAAAACAACTATCTAGTTCTCTATAGTTTTCACAGATACCCAATCATTATCAATCTGTAGCAACTACTGACGACTGAAATCCATTAATTATTTAGTGAGATTCATTCTACTAATGAGTAGTCTATTTATTGTATGCTAAAAAATGGGTATTTATGTAGAATTTTTTTATTTATTTAAAATACTAAAAAACGCAAATAAATTTAGAGGAAACAACAGATAATAGAAGAAGAGCAGCTTTATACATCTGGTTTATTACTAAGTCAATTCAATATAATTACAAACCACTAGGCATAGAATCGTAACGTTTTCTCATTCCAGTACACTCTAATATCAAGGGAACGGTTGTCCGTACATTATTTCTCTAAAAATCTGAATTGACAACATTCTGTTGAGATTTGTAGAGATGTCTGAAACTTCAGTAGTTATTCTTTCAGTGATTGATTATATCTAAAGAACTAATAGAAATTAGGAAATATTAGATAGCTATTTTCACTTCACAGTGCTCATCTCTGATGTAATCAAAGATTGAAACAAAGGAATTCAGATTTAGTGTAAAGCAATTCACTTCGAAGTCGTAGTAAGTTACATTTCTTAATTCAATCAATTTGTGGCGCTATAAGATCTTAATCTTGTGCTATTTTTAGTTACCAATGTAAGTACCGGTTTCTCTGAACCTCACTTGTCACAGCTTCTTATTGAAATACCTAGAATTACCTGTTGAAATCATTCATTTGTTAGCACATGACTGTTGTTAACAGTATAGGCGGTTAGTCGAGATTATAAGATGTTCGTATATCTATTATAGATTGACTTTATCTAGACAATCGGGGTCTTGAATGCTGATTGATGTTGAGGAGTCACATTCTAGGGCGAAATAATCTTTTCGTATATATGGATATGTCATCACTTTTTACATGACAATTAGTATTAGTAAATGAAAGGTAATAATTTCAATAAAGATTTTTGTCCGAAACTAACTGTTTACTATCATTGGGTGGTTGGAAATAGTAGTTGATAGATGAAAAATCTAAATGACTAGTGATTAATTGACACAAAATCTATCGATTCCTTCAAAAGTGTCAGTTTATTTGAAAGGTTCGGAGTTTCTAATTCAGAGTTGTTACTGTCATAATTGAATATAAGTAAACTACAGGTTACTGACTTTTAAAGCTATTTTATAATGGTCCTATTTATATGTACTGACGTGACCGGTGGAGCTCAGTCGTGTCGGATGTGAGGCAGTTACCCACCGATGGCGTGGATAAGGTTGCGCAAACGTATCACAAATTCACTGAATTGCGAATATCAACAGTTAGGACTCGATACAGTGGTCCAACGGTTAAGCGTTCGTCGTGGAGCCACTGGATCCTGGGTTCAACCCCCGATTGGGTCGTGGATGCGCACTGCCGAAGAGTTCCATACTAAGGCAAAACAGCTGTCCAATGCTTCCAGGCGACCAATAGTTGTTTGATTCAGACCAATTCGTGATATCAGAAATGTACAGTTAACTATCTCCACATCCCTCCCTCCTTAATTGTTACTATGTATTTTGTTGAAAAAATTCACTTAGATTTACTGGTGCGGTGAAACTAAACTACACCGCTGACTTTGAGGTACCTTTTAGCCAATGAGAATGCAGTGGTAGATAATATCATTATTTATTATGAAAAACGAAATTTTTTAAGGACAATTACACAGGATACACTGTTTTTACATGATTTATGAACTTCTGCAGGTTGGAGACGGGTTCATTTATTTTAAATTCAAAGTATGAACGATATAAGAATTCATCCATATGGCTCCAAATCATGTTGTTTCTAGAACCTTTATAAGGTCGAAGAAACTCCTTCAGACGAGACCAGTATCCCTCAATGTTTTGTGTGTGAACACCAGTACTAGGGTCCACAAAATGTCTATGGTGAACTACGACATGGTGAGCATATCCGAGTCTACGGAGAGGACGATATGCTTTCCAGTCGTCAGTATAAATGATGGATCCTGGTTGAACATACGTTTGGATTATTGGTATTAGGGTTCTTGCATTTCGGTTTGGGACATACTGGAAATGTCCCTTTCCTAATGTTCGGTCATAAATACCAAGAACCTACCAGTAAGTTTAAAGTAATTATTACTTACCCATTCGGTTTTTACAGATCTTCCTCTATTATATTTTCTCTTTCTAATGGCCGATTCATCCATTTCAACTATTTTTCCGACCCCTCCAAGTGATAGATTCAACCTTAACATCATTTCTGAGCATACATCTCTACAGTGTTGATACCATTGCACCGCTGATACTTCGCTCACATCTGTAAGAGACGATGCCAGAGTCACAGGCAACTGCATATTCCACAAGACAACTAACATGCAGGTTTGCCGCAGTGTTAGTTTAGATTTACTAAAAAAACTACCCGTTCTTATTGACTTTCTACGCCAACAGCTATTGCATCGAAAAGTTATTCCATCCCGACTGTCTCTGTACGGTATTTGAGTCATATTAAGGCCACAATCACAAATTAACTCTCTCCGAAGTAGTCCAAAAACTTGTAGATTAGAAATAATATTGTCCTCATTAAACATTTCAATAAGCCGATCCAAAGTAAGCATTTTGAACTTAAATGCGCGCACCCTTAAAAGTAATAACTTCATTCTCATTGGTCATTTCAAGGTCAGCGGTGTAGTTTAGTTTCACCACTGGTGCTAATAAAATAGTTGATGAACTAAATAGCTGACTTAAGTAAACCAAGAAAACTTGTTTTGTATAACGACCTCTTTTACATAAACATTGATTAGTTATCTTGATGTCAGAGTGACCAGAAGCCTTCACCGATGTTAAAGAGTGACATAGTAATACCAGTAAACGGGAGACAATATCAAGTCGTTTGTGGAATAAGAATATGGGTTTTCGTACATCATATACTGTAGCAAAACCCATTAAAGACTAAACTAATGGAGCTGGTGTACAGAAATCGAGATAATAGGTGTATAGTAAGATAACAATAACCCGAGAAGGAAGACAGTTATGACAATCGGTAATGAGTTCATGCATAGCTTATAGTTAATGCAATACAAATATCACAGTAAATGTTCAAGAGGTGTTTGCTAGCAATCAAATAGAGAATAGACTTCATAGGTTGTGATTTACAAATCTTTGCCTCGTTATAACAGTACTTACAATTTTTGTACTGTACATGTTTTATTCTTTTTTTAAACTTCTGATTGTTGCTATTGTATTTCCAATTCATAAACTAGAACCGTTCAGTTGTGTATCCATTACTCTATTTGTCTATTATTCATGTTGCTGTTTTATGTTGCTAGTTAGGCCATTGTCAACTTACCTTACCTATGACGTAGGCAAGATATTCGTCTGTTAACGACAGGAAGAACACACTATACTGCAGTTTGCTATCTCTTACCGTATAGAGGTGTGACGTGACCATTAAGAGTATATTGGTATTTGACCGCCGATGCCTTCGAAACATCGTTCGCGTTATCTGCGATCACGGCGTAAGCGATAACGAGGTTAGACGACGGGTATTAGGGGGAGGTTGTAAATCAGTCGATATGGTTGTGAATCATCATCGATTGAAGTGGTTGGGACACGTGTTAGGTATGCTTAACCATTGCATGCCTCAACGAACGATCATAAGTGATATAGGGGTAAGATGTTTAAGAAAGAGGGGCGGGCAAATAAAACATGGCATCAGTCCGTAAAGCTACTGACTACTGTTTGAGTCGTTTCGGTAGACGTAGACTACCTGGTTGGGGTCCTCGCGAATGCCGTAACCTGTGGTTTAAAAAATTGGGTGAATGGCCTAAAGTCAGTCACAGTGGAGCAGGTGTACCCACTATTTGCGCTCCCTTAAATTGTGAGCTTAAAATTATTTCATAACCTTCATCCCAAGCTCCATCTCTTTTCTCCCTGAACCATCATTGAAGTAACTTCTCTTAATATTGTGTTAATCTTGTTGTGCTTTTAGGTATGCCAACTTGGACCAATGCATATATGTGTTAGGTTCTATGTTGGTCATATATATATACATTTATATTGATATTGTTACTCTAATTATGATGTTATGTTGTCTGGTTTCTTGCTTGTATATAAGTAAGTGTTTGGAATAGGAATTATAATTTTGAGATGCGTCTATTCGATAAGTTTCTTCTATTTTACCTATTCCATTTTCTGGAGTTAACTAATATAAGTTCTTAGGTTGTTGTATTGGTTCCAGAAAGTCAATTATTCATCAACCAATGGTAAACAGGTCAATGATAATAAAGAAGACTAAACGTTGAAAACACATTTCGAGAAGAGGGAATAAAAAGACATATATGGGAGAATACTAGAAACCAAGATCTAAAAAATGAAAGAATGAAGCGAATGAATCCTCACTTTCTTGACCAGTTTTGAGTTGTAACACTCAACGTCTCCAGTCATTGGTTAAGGTAGTCACGTGGACATCAACCAGGGCCATTCAGACCAATAATTAACGACTCTAAGAAATGATTTCGTTAAAATTTGGCCACCTTTAGTCTTTTCCATACTAATTCTATGCTGATTAACATTATCAAATTAAGGCTATGGTTAATATAACATCCAATTTAATACAAATTTGTATATGATCAATATACCTAACCTAGATTTCATGTTAATTGAAACTTGTAAAGTATTATTATCACATATAGGATTCGAACCCAATTTGATAACTTTTATTTCATTCAAAGTTATTCACCAAATGAATTACGCCCGTTACCTTTCACAGAGGAGCATATGTCATTCACCAGTATTCTCCATTCAACTCTGTTCTGAGCAATCCTTTCCAATTGTTTCCAGTTTTTGTTCATTCACTTAATATCTGCTTCTTATTCTCGACATAATGTATTCATTGACTTTTCGTTTTTTCGTTTCCCAACAGGATTATATGAACTATTATCTAAATTAATCTGTAATGAATGTTTAAAGTTGACTTATTTAACTTAAATTAAACCTATTTAGGTTAGTGATAAAAAAAGAAGCCAATTTTAATTCTATCTTCTTTTTTATTTAGTAAAAATATATTTTGGTTTTATATAAAATTTTTTTTCTAGGTTGAGAAAGGTGGGGAGGGGGGGTGAGGAGAGATGAAACTCATTAAAATAAATTAATGTTTAGTTAATTGAACATGTCATAGATTGGTGTTGGCAGGATACTATTAGAAACTTGGGAGCACTGGACAGTTGTTTCGTTCCAGTGTGGAACTCTTCAGTAGTGTACACCGCAGATTTCGTACCAAGGGCTTCAAGTTGACAGTGAATGTCTAACTCTTTTCACCACTGGGTCTGCATCCAATGATAAAATTCACACCTTCATCAATTTATGATATATAGCTCGTCGATCAACCATCGTCATAGATGATTGATGCCTCATTCTCGACGCCTGTGAACTCTCCCCCCCAGTCACCAGACAATGGATAACCATCGCGCTATATATCACAAGTTGATAAACGTGGAAATTGTACCATTGGTTGCCAACCCATTGTTGCAAAGGTTTAGGCGTTCACTGTCAACCTGAAGCCCTTGGTGCGGAATCTGTTGTGCACACTGCTGAAGAGTTCCACACTGGAACGAAACAACTGTCCAGTGCTCCCAAGTTTCTAATCGTATCCTGCTAACATCAATCTGTGACATATTCAATCGAATACAATACCAATCTTCATGAATATGACGATCCAAATTAATGTTTTTTTAGAAAAGATAAGTGAAGTTTATTAAAGAGGAAGGGAGCGGTGAATTTCTTCAACTTGCAGTGTAGCTTCAATAATGAGATATATAAACATATAGTTATTATAACAAGCGGTCTGACAGTAGGGTCACTATTAGTCGATTTCTTCATGGACAGCATCGAATGTAGTATTCTACAGAAGATAAAGCAGTATTTTATAGGTGGTTTGTTGATGACGCATTCATAATATATGATGAAAATCTAGAAATTGAAGATATACTTAGATTCTTTAATAGTTGCCAGTTATCATTAAAATTTACAATGGACTAAGACTACGATTCATAACTACAATTCTTGGACGTTCTATTTATAAGAAGAAGTAACGGATCTCTAGAGAGATTACTTTATAGGAAATCCATGTAAAATGGATAGCTGACTAACTTCCACAGTTGTGTTCTAATAATCAGAAAATGTTATTTAATCCATACGTTATGTTGACGATACTGTAGAATCTGTTCAGTAGCTTTTATAGATATAAAGCTAACTGATTTGTGATCCGTTCTCTTAAAAAGTAGATACCTTACAAGGTTTTTCGAGAAGAACATGAAGAAGAAACATTCCAAAAAGACGAAACACTCTATTCCAATGAAAGCATTATATAGAAATCTTGAATTTAAAGGGGAATATTACTAACAAGGTAAATAAAAGTCATTTGAAGAGCTCGATTAGTAAGATACTTCCTATAGTAACTCATCGAATACCCGCATACATAGTACATTACATTGTGTGATACCCTGGAAATTCACTAAATTTGGATTGTAGCTGATAAGTTGAAACCAAGACATACATTTCATTCTATTTCGAATGTTTTAGGCATTTCATTTATCATTCACAATTTAACTTTAACCATACTTATGAACTATCACTATATCGAGGTCAACTGTTTAAGATCTACATATGGCAACAAGTAATGATCAACATAAATGGTAAAATAGAAACACAACTTATAAGTCAATAATATTGAAGTAAACAACTGTTTTTGATAAATTCTTCCTGAGGTTCTACATCAATAAATCCATAAATATCACTCATTACAATTAGATTATGTAATAAGGTAAGCAGTATAGTTGAACATGTTAAAGTCGTGTGTTGAAATGTTGTAAGACGATTTGATCTTTAAGTACTTAAAAATGGCCTTAGACAATTACGAACGGTTATGTAACAATACACTAAATAGGTCATGCAGTAATAGCACGAATAAGTGAGTGTTCCGTGTTAGAAGGTGATGATAGTCAAAAGTGGTAGGAGTAGGGAGGCGGAAAATAATAGTAATAGTAGTAACGATAGTACAATTAACGATAAGTCGAATTTGTCATGATGTAATGATGAACAGCAAAAATGGAATAAAACTGGGATAAAAAATAGAAGGTTATAAATATCTTATAAAGAGAAAGGAAAAGAAAGAGAAGAGATGAAAACAAAAGATAACCTAGGAGAATTCCTAGGGATAAGGCCTTATTATTGATTAAGGTAAACAGAGAGGTTGAATATATTTCTTCTGTAAGCAAAAATTCTGTTTCCTTGAGTTAATGCTTAATACTTGCAGTATATAAAGAGGACATATTCTAACACATTTAGGTAAATTACTTAATACTTTATCTACAATCAAGAAAGCTTCACCAATCTTGATATTGTAACCATATGCCTAAAGTAGATTTCATTAAAATCCTAGATAACCAGTCCGAAATACATTCTCTTCCTTTCATGTATAAAGACCTATGTGTACAGAGTAATGTTATTGGCTCTATAGGAACAGTTCAATTAATAAATGTACATAGATTACAGATTATGTTTAATTAAACTTAGACCAAATTTCCTGAATTCTTCTTCTTCTTCATACATAGAACTATGGTAACACAATATTAAATGACCTCTTTTTGTTTTTATCACTCATTATCATTTAACAATTGTGTTACTGTAATTCATTTGATTTGTTATATGTCCTCTACATTTATCCATTTAATGTATCCAACTCTCACTCTCTCTCCCTCTTCCTCCGTCTCTCACTCTGTTCCTTTTCCACTCACTCAAACACACACACACATATATATATAAATACAGATAAGCAAACAATTCACACTTACACTCTCTTTATGTGTAATATTCATTTTAACACTTGTCATTTTGTCATCTTCAACCTTCATTTCATTCATGTTCATCAGAAGATTTAAAAAAGAAAGAAGAAAAATTAAGAAAAATAAGGAATGAAGTGGGGGGGGGGGTGAAAAAGGTGACAAAATGAAAAGAAAACTAGTATGCATTTTTTCTTAAAAAGATTTATTTAACCATTCTGTAAGTCAAAAAGACAAGGTCATGAAATGTCATGACAACAGCGTAACGAATTTTTTTCGAGATAATACGAATGAGCATATGCTATTTCATTAAATAAATAAATAATTAAAAAAAAATTAATTTATAGATAATGATGTTATCATGTTAAACGATACATTTATGCTGTAAGTTTGTAATTGTTTGTGTTGATTATAGGTGGATGTTAGTTAGTGGTTACTGAATAGTAGGCAGCATTAGACAACTGTTTTGTTCTAGTATGGATCTACGTTAAACAGTATACATCTACGATCTCGTTAGAGTAACAAATCTAAGTTTATTAGATTTTATAAAGAACGTTTAACTTCAAGATGTTCCTGAAGATGTAGTGAGAGGTTGTGACTGGTTTAGTTTAAATTTACTAGGATTGTAATAGTTATCACTAGTGGAATTGACTAATTGTCACCCTATAACAAGCATTAATGAAAGGCTAGAGGAAAAGAAGAAGATCGAAGAACACATAGCGTCGGGAATTGGAGGTAGACATGAAAAGAATGAACAGCACTTCGAAAGAATTGAAAATAAAAGTCCAGGATAGATTTAGTTGAGGATTGCTAGTCGGCGAACTGTATTATATGAATGTTTATGTTCAATCATACAGTAACATTCAAACAGTAAAATAGAATTAAGCACGCTACTGTGCTCGGGTGAGAGAGGGTGTCAGCGGCTGCTACAAATATTTCCCAGAGTGATGTTGGCAGGGCGCCATTAAAAACCAGAGAGCGCTGTACGACTTTTTTGTCTTAAGACGGGATTCCTCAGAGGTGTGTACCCTAGACTACGCCCTAGCGGTTCCAGGTTGGCAAACGTCTAACCCGTTTAACCATTTACTATATATCCAGTGGTAGAATTCCCACTACTGACGTCACTACAGAATTACAATCTAAATTGGTGCCCTCATTCAACCACTGAAAAATGGACAATTAGTGATCAAAGTCACCAAGTAAAGCATCTTTTGTGAATAGTCAAAACTCTGGGGATAACTTTAGTCAATCTGCTTCTAGGGTTACTTTCATTATGATACTCCAAGCTCTCAGTAGAATACTGTATTCTGACATTGATTACATAATTCAATTTAATTAACAGCTATATTCAGTTGAAAGAATAACATAGAGACATTATTCTCGTTTCTGATATCACGAATTGGTCTGAATCAGACAACCATTGATAACCTGAAGGCACTGGACAGCTGTTCCGTCCTAGTAAGTAACTCTTTAGCAGTGCGGATCCACAACCCCATCGGAGATCGAACCCAGAACTCTCTGGCTCTGCAGCGAACCCGCTAATATTGGACCACTGTATCGGCTCCTAACGGTTGACATTTCCAATTCAGTTATTATTTTCAACTGATATAGTTCATAAGTTACTTTGATTGTATGTGTTATATAAATGAAAGTTGTTGAAACTATAAAATAAAGAATATAGAAAAATGTTACACAATCAAATATAATTGTCTATTACTTAAAATACAATTATCGGTATCTATTCTATAAAAGATAAAATAATCTTTAATAAGTAGTATATGAAAGTATAAGTACAAATAGTAAGCGGTAGAGTTATCAAAGTTATAAACATTTTAGAAAGATCAATGTCGGTTAAAACGTAATAATACTAAATAGGTATTATTTCAGTCTCATTACATGGTACAAGTGATTATCTACAACTAATGGGAAGAAAATGTAGACGGAATGATTGTTGTACAACAATAAAAAGTATCTTAAGATTAGTGAATTAAGTAATGGGAGAAGAGAAGGTTTTAATCATAATAAGACATTATGTAATGGGGAGGGTGAGTTTAATACAAGTCAGAAGATAAAGTATTAACATAAAGTGGAATATGATACGTGTACTAAGTAATAACAGTGATCATACATTTAAAGTATTTATATCATTTCATTAGTGACTAACTTCTGAAAGTAATCCTTAGGGTTGTAGTAAGAAGATGCGACCTGCTGAGTTCACTCATGTCTAGTGTTTGGCATTTACTCACCGCTGGCAATAGATAGGTTCACCCTAATAAACTGCCAATAGACTTTATCAGAAATACAGAAAATTGGCTAAGTAGTTCAATGGTTAAACGTTCGCCGTGATGCTTGAACGTCCTAGGGTTGATCCCATAGTAGGATCGAGGATAAATGTCCTATACTAAGAAGAAACAGCTGTCGAGGTTCAGTTCCTGGTTTTCAATGGTTATATAACCCAACTCGATACATGAAACCAAATTCGAAATAAGCAATCACCACACAACCTTATTAATACTATAGTTAATTCTCACTAAACGAACTTTATGAAAACCAAGTGATAACAAACTGGTTGTAGACATAAAATACCTGTACGAAATTTCAGTAATTTTTAGAAAGTATAATCTGTTCTGCTTAATATCATACGAAATTCTTACGACAAACTACACTACAAACTCTTGTATGGACGACAGCTCACAGTTTCATTCGAAGTAAAGACTGGTGTCAGACAAGGCTGCTTACTCTCACCCTTTCTCTTTCTGTTGATAGTTGACTAGATCATGAAAACTGCAGCATCTCAAGGTAATCTCAGAATACGGTGGACTCGAACTTTACAGATGACTAATATATCTCTTCTATCCCACACACAGCAACAAATGCAGGTGAAGATGGATAGTATGGTAACAGTCTGTGCAGCCACCAGTAGGTCTCAGTATACATAAAAGGAAAAAAAGATCCTCAAATGCAAAACAATGAAAACTCTCCTGTTATACTTGACGAGGAAATCCTGGAAGATGTGGAAACCTTTACTTACCAAGGCGACGTCATCGATAAACAAGGGGGGAGAATCTGATGTGATGCAAACGTAAAGGCTCGGATTAGCAAGGCAAGGGCAGCATTTCTACAACTGGGAAAGATCTGCAACTCAAACCAACTATCAACCAGAAACAAAGTCACAATTCTGAGTACAAATGTGAAGACAGTTCTTTTGTATAGAACTGAACCTTGTATTGAAAATTACTAAAAGTATCCTTCAAAAGGTACAAGAATTTATAAACAACTGTTTGCGCAAGATACTTCTTATCCGTTGGTCAAATGCATTCAGCGACAACCTCCTGTAGCAGAGAACAAGCAAACTAACACCCATCTGAGGAAGAAATTAGTAAATGACTTTGAAGGTGCATAAGACACACATTGAGGAAATCATCAAACTGTGTCACCAAACAAACACAGACTTGGAATCCTGAAGGGTAAACGAAGTGAGGAAGACCAAAGAACACATTTCGCCAGGAATTGGAGATAAATATGGAAAAAATCAGTAGTATTTGGAAGAAGCAAAAATGAAAGCCCATGACAGAGTTGGGTGGAGAATGCTGTTTGACTGCCTATGCACTGATTGATTGATTATAATGTGTTTTGGAATTGAATTTTATTGACTGACACTGACTGATAAGCATGGGAGATTAGGGAGGATTCGTTAATTGTTTTTACCCAGTATTAAAGTCTAAAGCAGTATGCTTCAATGACAACATAAGGAATAAACTAAAACACTTAGGCCACATTACAGCTGGCTGAACTCTGACCAACGAAATGCTCATCCATATGTTTATATCTCCAATTTCAATCAATTCGTAACACTGAGTGATCTCATTTAACTTCACTGGTAGTTAGCTACTTTCTCATTCTATGTGTTCGAACTCCAACCTATTACTTCTTATTAAAACTCTGAGATTATCTACTAAAACCAATTGTTATTACGTTTGTTCTGATACGAAATAAGCTTCCATATCACCTAATTGTAATCTGATTTATTAAATCGGTTATCATTTACTTGAACTTTCCAGAACAATACAGTTACCATTACACTTTAATTTGCTAGTTGAGACTAATCTTATGGTTACATATCGATCACTATATTCACACTGTCTCGACTTATTCTAGTGACAATGGTGTTGTGGTGAATATTTATAGTTTACTACTTATTCAGATTTATAAGTAATAATATAATGTAAGTTACGTTTACCGATTCTAGAAGTACTTGATTTACTTTCAGAGTTCTATGCACATATGCATATTCAATAACTGTGTATAGAATTAATGTAGAATGAAGTTACTTGTATTATATAAGTTGGATTGTGACTGGCAAGTGGAATCCAGGACGCGCGTTTCGTCCTTGTATTATGAGACAACATCAGATTTATAACAACTAATAGTGAATTGGATAATTAGTGTTTAGTTCTCAACTTTAGGTTCCAGATATCCGGATATATTACCATACAGTTAATCTAAAGGAAATCTGTTGGTAAGTAAGATATTACAGAGTCATTGAGTTACATGTTGTATATTCATATTTCACTTGTCGTAGCACATTTATTATGTAATCAATTCCAAACTTGTCTACAAGTCACCGTATAGATGCTAAATTAGTCCATTATTTTGTCCTTTTAATACACGGAAAGAATAAGAGGTATTAGTAAGGAAACGTGATGTTTCCAAAATCTACAGGCTTACATTTCATCTGATCATTCGAGAAGATCTCCGTTTTAAATCTTTATGCTTTACATAAGAATGAAACAAAGTTTAATTTTGTCTAACAATCGAATCTAAGAGGTGAGTTTTGCCTTATTTAAGACTCTTCAGGTAGATGCAGCAGTTTTTAATTTGCGATGTTTACAGAAGATTGTAATTTACCGACCACTTACCGTTAACAACAAAAAGAAGCAAATCACTGTATGTTAAATATAAACTTGTTGTACAAGTGAGTAATCATCTAAATTAAAGAAATCCAGTGAATAACTCTATGGACTTCGATTCCGCCCAATACTGATATGCTGGCAACATATTCAACTAATGGATCTCAAGTGACATAATTCATTACAACTGTAAAATTGTAGCCTACAGGAAAACTGAGACAATTCACTCAGGATGCACATTTGATAGAATATACATCTTCATTAACACTGTGGGATGAAACGCTTACAAACTAAAGTAGGTATTCGTTCATAGTAAACTGATTGCTACAATCGGTGGGGTTTGTGGAGATAGTTAACTGTAAATATTTTTTTTGATTTCACGAATTGATCTGAATCAGACAACCATTGGTCACCTGGAAACACTAGACAGCTATTTCGTCCTAGTATGGGACTCCTCAGCAAAGTATCGAAAATTGACTGAATTGGAAATATCAACTGTTAGGAGCCGACTTAGTGGTTTAATGGTAAAGCTTTCTCTGCGGAGCCAGAGGGTCGTGGGTTCGATCCCCGGTGGGGTTGTGAATGTGCAATGCTGAAGAGGCCCATACTAGAATGAAATAGCTATCCAGTGTTTCTAAATGACCAATGGTTGTCTGATTTAGATCAGTTCGGTATATTAAAAAATTAAACCGATTGTATCTAGTTTTTCATACTAAATCTTAGTGACAATAATAAGGGACGTTTTTGAATTCAGATTGAGAAAAGTAACAGAATGTGATAAAAACAGCGAGGTAGATTGATCTTAGGCGATTGAATTACGTAGTATCTACATCATATATACGTAGAGATGCAAATTTCTTGCATGAAATGCATATGTACTCAACTAGGGAAAATCAAAACAATGTAAATGACTATATAAGTATCTATTGCTTCATAGAATTATTTTCATTTATTATTCTTGTTCAGTTGAGATGGTTATTTTTGTAGAGATTAAATGTCTATTTGATTGAAAATGTCACAGATTGATGTTGGCAGGGTACCACTGATAACCAGGGTGTACTGGACAGCTGTTTTGTTCTAGTGTGGAACTCCTCAGAAGTGCGCACCCTGGATTCCGCTCCAGGGTTTTCAGGTTGATAGCGAACACCTAAACATCTGAACCACTGGGTCGGCATCCAATAGTAGAATTCCCATTTCCATCAATTTGTGATATATAGCGCAATGATCATCCATTGTGATTGCTGATAACTGTCGCACTCCTGACAAGTCTGTACTCCACCAGTTACGACTTCTCACTAGAGCTTCAGTTTAAGTTGTGATTGTTCAACTAAGATTGAGATATTAAACTCATTTTATTAAGACATTCATATCATTAATAACAATTTGTACTTTATATATGAAAATGATTGATACACTGACCGATAGCTTAGTAGAGAAGACTAGACGATAAAGGACAGTCGTCTTTGAATCTGTGATTTAGTAGTTAAATGTTGAAAGTCTTTTTCATGAAATCAATTATTATTCACTGAACTAATACACTTGCAGATATTTGTAACTAGAATAAGGTAGAACTAAACATAGATATTTTGATCATTTTGTAAAATAACTTCATCAGTTGATTACATTAGTTATTTAGTTGAAAAAACGTTATGTTACTGATACATAATACTTTAATACTTAAATAATTTGCTAAAAACATTCAAATCATTAGTTACTAGGTCTTTCCAGTCTAATGATAATCTAATGATGGAAAAGTATACATCAACTACATCTGGATTTCTGATAAACCAATAATTCATTCCAGTAGTCTCTAAGAATGATGAAGAGGAACAACAACTAAAACTCAGACTAACAAAGAGTTTACTGTGAACAGTTGTGGACGACAAAAATCAATGATAGTAGCGGTGGCGGTAAGGAAAATACTCGACAACTAAACCAATTCATTAACGAAACACGCATTAAAGAATTGGTTGTTTGTTAAACTATTTCCGAAAAAAAAGTGAGTTTGTGATCAACACTCAATGGATCACAGTATAAATTCACTCGAAGTACAAGTATTCCCCTCTCACTCCCGTCAGCATTATTTTAAAATCATGTACAATATAGAAAAAAATTAATCTACTAATAGATACTAGTGTTTCTAGTGAATGGTTTTCAATTGTTACTAGGTAACTAAACACTGATCATGTATATGAATGTGATTAATAATTGATAAAATGGATTGAATAGGAAATTACATTTTGTAAATGAACTATTTTATTAATGAAGTATTTATTTTCTACTATCATTAATAAAAAGAATTTCATCTACTAATGAGTTAGAGTTGTCGTCAAGTCATTTGTCCCCGTTTTTGAATGTCTTTCAAATTGATCTCTTCATTGGAAAAAAACAATGTATATGTGTACATTACATTGAACCTAGTACATGCTTGCATTCTACCAAACTATTACACTTCAATAGAACATCAAGATTAACATCAAGATTAATTGAGGTAGTAGTTACTTTATTGATTATCATAATAATAATATATATGTGGATATATAGAATATAGTTCAGAGGAAGTGAGGTATGAAATAGAAATAAGCTCATGATTTAACAGAGGACAAAGAGTGAATGCACCTGTGGCACTATGATCGATTCAATAAATATGAAGAGAGTATATGAAAGATATCAAGATGAGACCACTATATCCTAATAACTATAGAGTAAAATACTCTGAAAGGGTTAATAAACCACAGACGATTGTTGTTATGATCAAAGAAGACTACACCAAAAGGCTTGAAAACAATAATATGTACTAATGACTAGTGGTATTGGATAACGGGACAACTTAATCAGTTGAACACTAAATAAGCTTATCAAAGGAGAACAAATCATAAAATATAATTAGTTGATAATTAATTCTTCGTTGATTCTACAGAAAGACTAAAAGTTAAGCATACCAAGTATACCTTTAACATTAATTTTATCACTAACCTAGGCAAAAAGTTAAAACTAATCAGAATAGTATAATATAAGTTGGATTGTGACTGGCGAGTGGAATCCAGGACGCGCGTTTCGTCATATTTGGGACTCATCGGTGGGTTGTACCTGTATCTCAATCTTCATATTCACAGTAGGATTCGGACTCAGTCCGTTTTGTGTCGAACGCCACGGCCTTCATCACTAGACTACTGAGTCCAGGTAATCACACTTGTGCATCGGGTACATCAGTATTAGGATGAACTTGTATATTTGTTATAGACTGAAGCTGGTTAGGCAATCCGCTCAGTATTCACATATAGCAACAATGACTGATCAGCTTCAGTCTATAACAAATCAACGGTAATATACAAGTTCATCCTAATAATCAGAATAGTACTAAACTATACCTAATCATTTGCACAATTTATGAATTCTCCAACATAATTTCTGAATAAAATTGAAGTGTTACAAATGAATAAGGACAATATAATGGTGTCCTTTATTGCTATGGTGTTACTGAATTTATAAAAAATGTATCTAACTTAGTGCACAATGTCACGACTTCTCATGAATGGTGAATTACTGTCTAAATATAGAAAAAGAATGTTCGACAATACTCAAAGATCTATGTATTAAAATGTATCTTTAGTTGAATAATCAAGTTTATGAAACTAATGAAAGAATATCAGCCGAATTATTACTGAAGCAGTACTATGAATATCGGTATTTATGGGGGG
Source organism: Schistosoma mekongi (assembly GCA_034768735.1). NCBI lineage: Eukaryota > Metazoa > Platyhelminthes > Trematoda > Strigeidida > Schistosomatidae > Schistosoma > Schistosoma mekongi. The sequence continues at coordinate 5,281,016 of CM068310.1, forward strand.
GACTGTTTTAAATCTTGGGCTATCACTTTTTACCAAATATCTCAATAAGCTACTATTTCACCTTTTGGTTTGTTTTAATTGCTCAATCATATCCCAAAATCGGATTTTGTATTTCTACACTTTTATAAAATGTCTACAAACTATCGTCAGTAATCCAGTTATATCTAAGCGAAGACGTCAAGGTGGCTGGTGACATGTGTTGCTGAATAAACTAGAGTATATGAACATACAAAACTGGGTGAAATTAAACTTTGCCGACGAACTTGTGAGGCCTAATAAAAATCAAGGTAATTGTTTCAAGGTTGTGAGCTCATTCTAGTTCAAAATGCTTACTTTAGATCGGCAGATTGGAATTTTTTATTAAGACGTCATTATTACTAATGTACAAGCTCTCAGATTACTTCATAAAGGGTTGATTTGTGATTGTAGGCTCAATATGGCTCAAATACAATATACAGATAGTCGAGATGGAACAATCTTTCGTTATAATGGTTGCTGAGAAAAGAAATTAATTAGAAACGGCAGCTTTTTAAGCAAGTCTAGACTGACACTAAGACAAACCAGCATGTTAGTTGTATTGTGGGTTATGCAGTTGTCTGTTAGACTGGCAGCGTCTCTCATAAATGTAAGCGAAGTATCAGTAGTGCAATGGTATCAGCACTACAGAGATATATGCTCAGATATGATGTTAAGTTTAAATCTATCGCTGGGAGGTGTAGAAAAAATTGTTGAAATAGATGAAACAGCTATTAGAAAGAGAAAATATAATAGAGGAAAACCTTTAAAAACCAAATGGGTAAGTAATAATTGCTTTAATCTAACTGGTAGGTTCTTGGTATTTACAACAGAACATTAGGGAAGAGACGTTACCGGAATATCCCAGATCGAACTGCAAGGACCCTGGTACCGATAATCCGGATGTACGTTCAACCAGAATCCACGATTTATTCTGATGACTAGAGAGCTTATCAGCCTGTTCGTAGACTTGGATATATTCATCATGTCGTAGTTCACGAAAGACATTTTGTGGACCCAAGTACTAGTGTTCACATACAAAACACTTAAGGATACTGGCCACGTCTGAAGGAGTTTCTTAAACCTCATAAAGATTCTAGAAACAACGTGATTTGAAGACATATGGATGAGTTCATATATCGCTCATATTTTAAATTGAAACTTAATGAACCCGTCTCCAACCTTCAAAAGTCCATAAACCATGTAAAAACAGTGTTTCATGTGTAAATTGTTTTAAAAATTTCATCGTTTTTCATAATAAATAATGATTTTATCTACCACTGCATTCTCATTGTAGCATTCCTATAGTTGAAAAACATATGGGACTCAAAACAAATATCAACTAACCTCAAAAGTCAGACTCTTCAATTCGAACGTGAAGACAGTCCTGTTGTATGGAGCTGAAACTTGGAGAATTACTGCAAACATCATCAGAAGGGTACAAGTATTTATAAACAACTGCCTTCACAAGATACTGAATGTCCGTTGGCCGGAAACCATCAGCAACAGCTTACTATGGGAGAGGACAAACCAAATTCCAGCCGAAGAGGAAATTAGGAAAAGACGTTGGAAATGGATAGGACATACATTACGCAAACCATCAAACTACATCACGAGATAAGCATTAACATGGAATCTTGTTGGGAAACGGAAAAGTGGAAGGCCAAAGAACACGCTGTGTCGAGAATTGGAAGCAGACATTAAAAAGATGAACAGCAACTGGAAACAATTGGAAAGGATTGCTCAGGACAGAGTTCATTGGAGAAACCTGGTGAGCGGCCTATGCTCCTCAGTGTGGAGTAACGGGCATAAGTAAGTAAGTAATGGGCATTCTCATTGGTTAAAAGGTGCCTCAAGGTCATTGCTAGTTATGCAAGTTCGTCGGCAGAATTTAGCTTCACCGCTAACTGGATAACCAACTGGCTGTATTCCTATTTCTTCGTAAGTGAACAATATACTTTGTATAAAGGGAAGTACTTCATTCATCTATTAACGAAAGTTGGTTTGCTTCATGGTGTTTTTCTTTCCCGTTCTTTTCTCATTTTTCTTGAATAACTTACTTCTATGAAAATATCTTTGTTAAATATTCAAGTGATCTTACTATATGTATGCCAGTTTCCACCTTAAATTGTTGAGAAATGAAGTTATTCTTAACGAATGTTGAACGATAGTCTAATTTGAGTGGTGTTCAACTTAATCTCTCCAAATGTCAAACAGTCAGTTTCAGTTTTAGACATAACAAAGACTTAAATGCTTCTGTGCATTGTTACAATGTTTGTAAAATTGAAGATTCCATAATTAAGACTATTTCGAATGTTACTTATGTTAGTGTAACTTTTACTTCTATCTTTTTGCATGTTTCGCTAACATTAAAGAGGGCTATTTTTCGTTTAATATATTATGTGAAGCGATTACATAATTTTGGTATTACCAAGCACTTATTTTTGGTGATATATATATATATATATATATATATGATGTGTCATTTTTCAGATGTGTACATGGAAGAGTAACTCGTTGAGACACTATATGATGAAAATTCACATTGTACTAAACATACTACTGAATTAAGCTATTATTATGATGATTATTACAAAAAAAAAGACTTGAAGCTAAATGGTCTATCAAAAGTCAAACTGAAACTTTAGTTATTCACTATAAACGATCCATTGATTATCTTCAAAGAAGTCGGGTTCAAAAATTATGACTGGTTAATCAATAACATCAATGTCATAAAATTTTTAACAGAAGAAAATCAAGAAGTCAAATCAGTACATCTGAATTAATAGAAACAAATAAACACATAAAGATGATCATCAGATACAAGGTTATCAGAATATACTAACTAATTACACATATCTATCAAGATAATTACCACCCGCCTTATATGAAATAAAGATCTTTAGATATTGTCCAGAACAACAACGGAAGCTTCTCAGTCAAACTAACTGGCCTACACACTTTAACATTATAGAAATCAAGCTATATAATGAATTGTTATTAACTTCAATGGTTTAATTGTACTGAGAATTTTATGAATGGTTGCTTTTCAGCTGTTCAGTAAACTGTACTAATCTTGTCTAATCTACTAGAGTTCTTTCATGTTATTAACTAAAAAAAATAAAGAAAAATAGAAGTGAGAACTCTATGATTGTTATTACTTACTTAAGCATAATTAAATTTAATTTTATTGCTTGCAATAGGCTTGGAGACACTGAATAGCTAGCTGTCATAGTAAGGGACTCAGTAGTATATCACCTTGTTCCCTTCGGGGACTCGAACGTAAAACATTTAGATCGAATCATGAAGGTTTAATTACCAGAACCAATTGGCAGGCATATATTGGTAGAATAACTGAGCTAATCAACTCATGATAGATTGCGATGATCATACAAGTGTATTCATTACTGAGAAGTTTTATAATATAATGAAACAGTTGTCCAATGTTCCATAGTTTTTAATTAGTTAATTAGATAAGAAATGGAAAATGATAATTAAACCATTCAGCTTGAAGAACACGATGTGAGTGAAAAATAGCAGGGTAACTTTAATTAAATAGCTATTCGAAACAATAAAAACCTTTATAACTATTCAATCCTACTACGAATCCTCTTCATTAATTTTCAGCCATAACTCTACGAATGGTCAAATCCATCAACTTTAGTGTTTTCGTTTAAGTATAGCTTCCTAGTTAAGAAACTTTTATACTTTTATCTCTGATTAGTTATGTATTTCGTCGCTGCATACAACGCTATTGGTATGTAAAAGCTTCACAACTACTATGATTACATTTCACTAATCACATCTTTTCGAAGCTCTGAAATAGTCTCCGGTTGTCAGTTATTAGAATGATATGATTATCAATCAATAAATCAGTGCCTGTTACCACATTTGAGGCATAGGCTGCCAACCAGCATTCTCCGACCAACTCTGTCATGGGCTTTCTTTTCCAGCTCTTTCCAAGTGCCCTTTATTCTGCTCATATCTGTTTTTAATTCCCGACGCAATCTATTCTTGGGTCTTCCTTCAGGATTGCAAGTTAGTGGTTGTCTTGTGACACAGTTTGGCGATTTCCTCTATGTATGTCCTATTTCCATCCAGCGTGTTACCCTAATTTCTTTCTCTTCTGTAAAGTGGTTCATTTTTTCTCTGCAACAGAATTTTTTTGTTCATGGTATTTGACCAACAGATCAGAAGTACCTTAAGCAGACATTTATTTATAAATACTTGTATCTTTTGGATGTCGCTTCTGGTAGTTCATCAAGTTTCAGCTCTGTAAAACAGAACTATCTTCATATGTGTGTTGAAAGATTATGACTATAATATTGACTGACAGTTGGTTTGAGCTGTAATTGACTCTCAGTTGTGAAAATGCTGCTCTTGCCTTGCCAATCCGTGCCTTTGTATCTGTATCAGACGAGACCCTACGTGTTAATCGATGATACTAACCAAGTATGTACATGTATCTACATCTTCAAGAATTTCTCCGCGAAGTATAATTGGATTGGTGCTCATTGATTTGTTTCTAAGGATCGTGACTTTCGTTTATGTAAGCTGAGGCCTTCTCTGGCTACAGAGGCTATTGATACATTTTCAGTCATTAGTTGCATTTGTTGTTGTATGTAGGATAGAAGAGCTATGATGATCATCTTCAAAGTCCAAGTCATATAGATGAATCCATATTGTCCACTACATTCCTAGATTTCCTTAAGATGTTGTAATTCTCATGATCTAGTCAACCACTGGGAGAAAGAGAAAGAGTGAGAGTATAAAGCCTTGTCTGACACTGGTCTCTACTTCAAATCAATTTGTGAGCTGTCATCTATGCACAATTTCACAGTGTAGTCAGTCATAAGGATTCCATATGATGTTGATTATCTTTTCGGCACATCATAATGTCGAAGAAGACCCCATAATTCTGTTCTGTCCACGCTCTCAAATGCATTCTCGTAGTAGAGGAATTCGATGTAAATTGGTGAATTCCATTCAATTGATCGCTCAACAATGAACAGTATTGTCGCGATTTGGTCGGTATACCATTGGTTTTCACGAAATCCCGCCTGTTGATCTCGGAGAAGATCGTGAACTAGTTGGAACTTATTGTTGATAGTTGACTTGAATTCGATGAGTTTGCTAATATCCCGAAGAAGGGTTGTGTTAAACTTTGTAATATTGCTGTTCCACATGTCCAGTGTTTCTTTAGATTCAGTTTCATTTTGGTCACTACCGGATGGTGATCTGAAGCTATGTCAGCTTATCATTTTGTTAATACGTCTTCCATAATTCTTCTAAACTTCATATTGTTGTAGATGTGGTTGACTTGGTTCTCGGTATTGTGGTCCGGTGAAACCCATGTAGCTTCGTATATATTTTTGTGGAAGAATATTGTCCCACCTATGATTATTTTGTTGAAAGCACATAAGTTTGCAAACCTCTTATCTTTTTCGTTCCTTTCTATCAGTCTGTGTCGTTCGATGATATCTTCATATCCGATGTTGTGCCAGGGTAGTGTTAAAGTGTCTTTTTGTTTACATCTTCTAGTAAAGTCGAACTTCGTAGGATAGGATTAACAATTTCATATCCAGACTGGCATTATCCTTAAGTGAATCTCAGATCAAGGTGAAATTCCCTAAGTGTTTGAATTTATAACAACAATCAAAAATTACTAGAAAGTTATTCCATTCTAATATTCAATTCTTCAATATCCTAATGATCATCTACTACCATTAATTGTTGCATGCCTTATACTCAGTTTGTTTAATCTTTCACTAGTCATATTACTTCATCTAAACTATTTTTTTTTTGAAATTACCTACTGAATAAAACATTCATTGACGATAAAGTTCATTAATTATAATCAACAATATATAGTTGTCATATGTATATATGTACATTTCTAATGAAAATAGCATATAATAATTACTCTGATAATTACTAATAAACAGGTAATGAGTTCATTGATTTTAGTTCATGCATGTTTAAGGTAGTTTCTAGTTTGTATTCAGTATATACTTATTACATAATACATTATTATTACTATTATTATTATTATTATTATTATTATGCATTAATATAATAATTATAAAATGATTTTATATCACGATGAAAATAGCATATAATAATTACTCTGATAATTACTAATAAACAGGTAATGAGTTCATTGATTTTAGTTCATGCATGTTTAAGGTAGTTTCTAGTTTGTATTCAGTATATACTTATTACATAATACATTATTATTACTATTATTATTATTATTATTATTATTATGCATTAATATAATAATTATAAAATGATTTTATATCACGTAAACATAATTAATGTTAATTAAATGTAAATGATAACATCAGTAGGATTCGTTACTTTCTGGAATTATTACCTTTAAATGTAGTTTAGTTAATTTCATTTCAGACGAAGAGGAAATTAGGAAAAGACGTTGGAAATGGATAGGACATACATTACGCAAACCATCTGACTGCATCCCGAGATTAGCATTAACATGGAATCTTGTTGGGAAACGGAAAAGTGGAAGGACAAAGAACACGCTGCGTCGAGAATTGGAAGCAGACATTAAAAAGATGAACAGCAACTGGAAACAATTGGAAAGGATTGCTGAGGACAGAGTTAAATGAAGAATCCTGGTGAGCGGCCTATGCTCCTCAGTGAGGAGTAACGGGCATAAGTAAGTAAGTAAGTAATTTCACTTGAAATATCCCATTTCAAGGAAAATAAAGTTGACATGAATGTACTGAATGAAAATAGAAGTTATAAAATATATTAGAATTAAGATACAGAACACACTAAGTGTTTGCTGGTTATTTTTGTGGAGATTGGTAATTTTACTTGATTGAATATGTAACAGAATAATGTTGTCAGGGTACCATTGAAATCCAGGAAGCACTAGACAGAACTTACGTTCTAATGTGGAACTCCTTAGCAGTGCTCACACTAGATTCTTCACCAGGGGCTTCAGATTGAAGCGAACGTTTAACCATCTGCACCACTGAGTGGGCATCCAATCGTAGAATTTCCATTTTCATCAATTTGTGATATATAGCGCAAATTGTGAGAAGAAATATTTAGTCGAACTCTACTTTGACGTAGAGATTTTCATTAGGTTTTGTAGTTTGCAGATTACTTCTATCCATTCATTAGTAAAGTCTGAGGATATATTTACTTCCCCGAATCATACATTATACTTCATATGCTTGTTGAGCACCCTCAACATACTTTATCACTTAGATGACTTCGATTTATAGACTATGAAATAAAAGTAGAAAGTACTTAGATGGTAAAATTGATGGAGAATCGACAATAATCAATGGATATCCAAAGAAATGTACTAACAAGTACGGAATGATAAATTCTGAAATTAGCAAGCACGTCATTATGAAGTAAATACCAATCTTCATACAGCTCTACTTGTTTACCACTCTGTTGGATAAAGCCTGCAGATTTTAATCATTAAGTTATAAAATCTATACTGGCAATCAAGTTATATCATTAGTCATGAATCAAACCATCGAATTGAAAACTAAGTTACATCATAAAAGTTAGTTGTCTATGTTATATCGAGAGATCAAAGAAGGGTAACTAACTTTCTGAAGTGTTTTTCAGAATACTATTTCGTTTATTTTGAGTATATGTAAATCCATTAATTTGTTTCTATTGTCGTCATGTTTTCAACACCCTTAACCACTCATCAGACTCATGAACTGTTGTCATATCTTTTGTTACTCAGGAACTATAATCAATTAGTCATATACCTGTACCCTCAGTTGCTAGTTCTTATTGTTCTTGTTTTGTATAAATGAAATTCTCCCTGTTGGTGTGTCATGTGATCACGTTTTGTGCATATAAAAATGGATGAGTGAAATATAAACCAACTAACTGATTGTCTTATGGTTGACTTAGTTGTCTTGTATTCTTCATTTCTGACTCGAGGATTGATAGTCACAAGGCAGACATTTTTCTGCAGTGACTGGTAACTATCGAGGTCACACTATATATTCCATACGTTATGAGAGCCCGATTATATCAAGATATAACAGTCTATAACTATATAACGATACAATTGGAAACCTGTCTGTTTTAATTATTCAACAACATACTACTTAACGTTTTATATCACAGAATAACTGAAATCAACAGATAATAGTAGTAATAAGTAATAACAGCTTTATTCAGTAGTATGTTTTGTACAGTATGAATTTTTAAGATACAGTATCGTTTTTAACAAGTTCATATTTTGCCGTGTACACATCTGATGAAATACAAAAGTTCACCTGATGGTTTCATAAGAAACAGAAATCCTTACAGCAAGTGTTAAGCTAGATTTTAAAAAGTGTAGAGTTCTACTTACATTAACTATTACAATACTGTCACCGCATATAAGTTGTACCAACAGATACGGAGGACTGGAACATTTTTACTTCTACTTGTATTCACGAATTCTAAAGTAGCAGAGTCTAGTTCTCTCAGAAGATATGCAAAGTAAAAGATGTGGATAAAGACGGCGCTTTATATCTGATAGAATAATGCTAAGTAGCTATTTACAGGATTTTAAATGTCTGTCTACAACCGTATTCATAATGACATCGAAGTTCTCACCGCACAGTCTACTGACAGCTTTCAATACATTATGTAACGACTGATAAATTGTAATAATAAGTGTTTGGTAATACCAATTCTACGTTTTCCATTTACAAAACTTTTCAAACGAAAATCCTTATGTGATATGAACAAAACATTTGAAGACCAAGATAGATTAGAAGTAAAAATTACACTGCGATAACTGATATTCGACATAGTCTTAATCACAAAATCTTAAATTGTATGAATAATCTGTGAATTCCTGAAGGTATTTTGGTCTTTTTATGTCTTCGACTGAAGACGACTGTTTGATATTTAGAGGGATTGAGTTAAAAACCATCTTTCAAAATTCACTGCCAAGAAACCATTCATCTTGAAACGATTCAAGGAGAAATAAATGTGCTTACAAAAAGCAAGATTATTTGCATACTTAACAAAATGTTTTCCTTAGAATAGGGCAGGCCATTGAAGAATAAATGGAGAAACAACAGGAATTTGAGAACATCACTTTCTGTTAAGTAGCATACTCCTCTCTCTGTACAGTAAATTATTGTTTTCCAGTGAAATAAGAATAGAGTCCGTCAATTGTTTAGCCTTCATTGTTAATATCCCTAACTTTACTTAGCAATATGGGTCTTGGAACAGAATCGAAGGCGAAAGTATAATTCAGAAACTTTCTTCGGATATACTTTTCACCCCTTTCCAAGCTGAATATTATATTATGATGTAAGACAACTTTTACATCCAATGTTCTTCTATTGTTACCTGTATTCAAATCATATGAAGAATTTTTACAGGATAAGAGGTTTTGAGCATACACTGACCTCATATGGTCAGTTTCTTGGCAAATGCAGCTAGTAAGCCTTTTGTCAAATGATTTATTTGCAAATAGCTTCCAGTTAGTGGATTGCAGTATGTTATTTAACTCATAGATATTTCTGACTTGATATCATGAATTGATCACCAGGAATCACTGGATAGCTGTTTTTTCTTAGTTTGGGACTCCTCAGAAGTGCATATCCATGATCTAACCAGGGATCGAACCCAGGATTATCTGACTTCTCCGTGAGAGTCTAACTATTGGACCACTGAGCCGACTCCCAACTGTTGATATTCCTAATTCAGTCAATTTTTGATATATTTGGGCAACCTCATCCCCTGCCAACAGTGTGTAACTGCCTCACATTCGACACGGTTGAATACCACCGGTCACATCTTCGCACTAGAACTCTGGAAATTACCCCGAGAAGTTAGCCACTAGTGAGCTAACATTGATTGTAATTGGGCGTTGTAAAGATTCGTCATATCAACAATCTACACAACATGCAATTACAATCATAGATATTTCCCTTCGAATATTTTCGTGGCAAAATACGAAAAAGTCTTTTTTCCAGATTTCCTACAGATTTTTGACAGAATATGAATAATTTACTGGTAGGAATTTAGAAGAGTAACCCCATTTACAAGTCTTATATATTCCTATATCGTTGACAAAAATTAAGGTAAATGAAGTATCGTAGCAAGTTGAGAAATATACTAGATTTCGATGGCTTAGGGATTAAGGAAAAATGAATTTGATGAATCAAAGTCACTGAATCGAACTGAAAGAGACCTACTGAGTATTCTCCTACCAATCTCAGTAAATTCATCTCCAAAGTGGGATAGTACAGTTGATATACATTCTCGAGTTATATAAATGCCAGTAATTTATATGTCTACATGTTTATTTAGTCAATCAATATAATCACTAGAATGAACTTCTATATTCCCATTGATTTGTTATAGACTGAAACTGGTCAGTCTCTGTTGCTACATGTGCATCCTGAGCGGATTACCTCGATATAATGAATTTTCACAAGTATTAATAAAGTTAGATTGTGACTGGCAAGTGAAATCCAAGACGCGTGTTTTGTCCTATTTTGAACTCATCAGCTGGATGTGACTTCATCCCAATGTTGATGTTCACAGTGGAATTCGAACTCAGTTCGTTTCGTGTCGAACGCATCGTGTTCACTACTAGACTATACAAGTGTGACTGTGTGGACTCAGTAGTCTAGTGGTGAAGGCGGTGGCGTTCGACACGAAACAAACTGAGTTCGAATTCCACTGTAAACATCAACATTGGGATACAGGTATATCCAGCCGATCAGTACCAAGTAGGACGAAATACACGTCTTGGATTCTAATTTTCAGTCACAATTAAACTTAAGTGGTCAATATAATCATTACAAATATTTTAACCAAACTCTTTTAGATTTATAGCAGTTCATGTTTATAAAAATAGCAATGGTGAGGGGGGTAATGATAGACTTTTCTTCAGACTTCATGAAAAGAACTGAAAAATGTTTAGACTATTGATTGATTTACTATTTTAATTCCAGGCTATTTTCTTTTTGGCATTGCATGCAATCATCATTTATTTCTAAAAGTCTATAACTGTATCATTAAAAAAATTCTTTATTTATTTCTTAATAGTCTATGAAAACAATAATGTAGTTTTTATTACGTAATCATCTTTTGTTTATTTCGAGTTGATTTTTCATTAATTTCATTGTAAATGAAAAAAGATTCATTATTTGAAATGACTGAAAGAAATTTTATTACGTCATCAGTAGAATATAATAGACAGTTCAGTCAATGAATAAATGGATATAGTTTGAAATAATTGAAAAACTGATATGAAATCATTCAATTACGATGGTAATTTTTGTGGGGATTGGTTATTTTTATTTGATTGAATATATCACAGATTGATGTCGGAAGGGTACCATTGAAAACCAGGGAGCACTAGACAGCTGTTTCGTTCTAGTGTGAAACTTCTCATCAATGCACACCCCGGATCCCGCACCAGGAGCTTCAAGTTGACGGCAAGTCCCTAACCAACAACACCACTGGGTCGGCATCCAATGGTAGAATTCCCACTTCCATCAATTTGTGATATACAGTGCGACGATCATTTATTGTCATTGGTGGTAACTGTCTCACATCCGACAAGTCTGAACTCCACCAGTCATGACTTCTCACTAGTAGTAAGATGAAGAAATTAAAATTTATGATCTCTATACTTTGTAATGTTTTCTCTTGATAAATTAAGGCTTGACGGTATATTAAGCATCCAATTTTGAACTGGTGCATATCTATGTGTATCAATAAATTTACTTGGGATTGTATTGTGGTAGATACTACTCATAAGATTATCCAAAACTAGTAGGCAGTAAAACGTCGAGTGAAATTAGAAACAGTAAACAGTATACAAGGTGAATTGCGAAGTGACAAGGTGGAAAGTCTGATTAAATACGTAAGAGAAATGAAGATAATCAAAGCTAGCAGACATACAACCAACATTCATTAAGTAACGCGAAGGACGTGCAAATAGATAATTATAAGTAATGTGTATAGTATTAATGACATTCTCCATTTTCACCAAAACAAGCAGTTCGCCTTGGTTAAGTTGAACCCTTACATTTGGTGTTGCTGCCTCCATAGGAGATGGACGTGCTGCAGCCACAACCCTTCGAGGGGAGTAACGTCGAGATCTTCCTTCTGCAGCTAGGGTCCGTAGCGGAGCCGGCTGGTGCGCGTGGGCAGAGGCAGAGGTGATGGTCATCAGGAGTGTACTCATAAGTCCTGCGGACGGTGTATCTGGCGAAGTGCGGCTTCCCGGCGGTGTGACCATCATCTTCGACGCCCGTTTCTCCTACGTAATATGATCGGACTTGTCACTTCGCAACTTACCTCGTACACTGTTTACTGTTTCCACTCTCATTTGAATTTTCACTACCTACTACTTATGGACAGCATTATGAGTAGCATCCACCAGGGTATGACGTGCTGTAAGTTGGTCGAACCCAGTGAACACAATATAAACGCATCTCAAAATATTATCAAACACGGATGCTAATAGGTGAGTGTAAATCTCTCTCACCAACTCAGTAAAATAACAACTGATCAATTCATGACGAGTTATTAATCCCTATCCCCACGCCCACTATAATCGTTCGTCAGCGTCATCTACGATTTGCCTCACATAAGATGTGTATTAATAATCTGTACGTCAACGAAGCCTCAGATATTTTTCATCTTGGGCTAGATCCTTATGTTGTGAAACAACTTTGTGCCTGACACTATTCTGACCAGAACACTTCTTCCACATACTTATGATCAACTTCTGAGTTTCTTTATTATTCTTTTTAGTTTCTTTTACTTAACAATCATTTTTTTAAGACAAACCACTTCTGAATTGCCATAGTTACTATAGTTTCTAGTAAGTGTTTTTTCGCTAAATCGATCAAGTGTAAGATTATCTCTCAGTTTTTCCGTCATGTAAGTTAATTTATTATTTAGACCGTTACATAATCTTCTTGTGAATTACAAAGAACCATGTAGAAGAGTAAAAACCTAACAGTAAGATAGACACGGCACAGAAAAAACACTGTGTCTTCTACTAGACTTTAAAGTATGCAACATTCTAAAAAGGAAATTAAATAGATTCATTATTAGTACATTCAACGCCGTAAAGTTACATGTCACTTTTTTGACTAATCTATTATTAAGGTAAGAAATCAAGAATAAGATACCAATGATGGCTCCACTTAAATGAATTTATAATTTCAGCTTCTCCTGAGTAGCCAATTACATAGGCCATACTCAAGGGTCTGTATACATCAGTGACCACATACATGTTTCGGATTAGTTATCTAGGTGTTCAATAAAATCTACTGCAACCAGCGCGATTCTTAATCACGTAAGTGACTATGGCTACAATATGAAGATTGAAGTAGCCTTCTCAATTATGCACAAAGTCCAGGATAATTTGCCTGAACGTGTTAGATTACGCCTACTTTACATATCGAAAGCAATAGGCAATAATCGACTGTTTGTTTACGAAGGGAATATATTTAACCGCGTTGCTTACCTTAGCCTGTAACAAAGCCATATCCATAAGACTTATTTCGGTCAGTTTTTTTCTGTTTGCTTCTTCCTTTCGTTTTTCACACATGTTTCTCATCGTTTTCCCTTTCTCATTACAACAGATTCATATTCTTGTTAATAAATAATGTTAGCATGTTTTCCTTTTTCTCCAAGTTATCCAATCTTTATTTTGTTGTAATTGAGTGCCGTGAAGATTATTGAACTTTAATTCGATGTCACGAATTTGTCTGAATTAGATAGTTATCTATCACTAAGAACTGGTACTGCGAAGATGCTTCATTCTAGTAAGGGACTGTTCAGAAGTGTACATCTATGATCTAACCAGGGATCAAACCCAGAATCCTCTGGCTCCGCGTCGAAAGCTTTACCATTAGACCACTAATCCGCTTGGCTTCCAAAGGTTGATATTTTTTATTCAATCAGTTTGTAATACGTTTGCACAACCTCATCCATCTCCATTGGTGGGTAACTGCCTCCCGATACCAGTTCTTGGTGCTCGATAAATGTCTAATTCAGACAAATTCGTGATATCCAATTGATTTAATTTGATTTTATATACATTATTACAATACAATAACTATGGCCTCTAGTTAATTGTGCTATCATTAACAGCGTTACCATTATTTTACCCTTATCACGTTAACCTAATTGATTCAATATCTTCACTATTATTACCTTTTTATGCAATACACTCACTTAAATGCAGTGTTACACCACCATTCCATGAATGTCTACAGTCACTTTTAGTACTTAAAGATTAAGCTAACATAACCAAAAAGAAAAAAATCAAGGATATTGGAAACTTCTTCTAAACACATAGACTAGGGTTATTGATTTAACTTCCCGACGTTTCTAATATGCATAACAAACAAATATGGAATCCATAACTAGATTCTAGTGGTATACAGTAGATTACCTTTACAATGACTACTGCTTCTCTAACTCATGACCATTAACTATTAAATAAGTTAAAAATAAACTATGGATGCTGTTTATCTCTAAACTACAACTACACATTCTACACAAAATAGAAGACCCATAATGCTGTCCTGTTCACGTTGTCAAATGCTTCCTCGTGGTCGAGGAATTTGGTATAATGTGGTGAACTCCATTCAATTGATTGCTCAACAATCAACAGTGGTATCGCTCTTTGGTAGGTGCACGATCGGTCCTTACGGAATCTGACCTGTTGGTCTAGAAGTTGGGCGTCGACTGGATCTTTCATTCAGTTCACTACCGCCGAAGATTTCGAAATAGAACTAGACGCGCGTCCAGGATTCCGCTTGCCAGTCACAAGTAGTAATAGTAGATAGAAACCGAGGATTGGGAGGGGTGGGAATTGAATTATGTCATCATTTGTTCTTTAATATGCAAATAACTTTAGCCTAATTTTTTTCGTAAAATAAATAAATAAAACCTCACCTTTAGTTGTTTATTTTTATACTATTGAACAATTGAATGTTATTTTAAATAATGATTATACTTTAAGCTGGATTGTGACAGTCAAGTAGAATCCAGGACACGCGTTTAGTTCTATTTCGGACTGTTCGGTGGTAGTGAACCGAATGTAAGGTCCAGTTGACGCTCAACTTCGAGATCAACAAGCCGTATTCCGTAAAAACCAATAGTGTACCGACCAAATCGCGACATTACTGTTCATTGTTGAACAATCAATTGAATGGAATTCACCAATTTACATCGAATTCCTCAATTCCGAGAATGCATTTGACAGCGTAGACTGAACAGAATTATAGGGTCTTCTTCGACAGTATGATGTGCCGAAAAGATAGTCAACATCATAAAGAATTCTTATGACTGACTACACTGTGAAATCGTGCATGGATGAGAGCTCACAAATTCATTTGAAGTAGAGACCAGTGTCAGACAATGCTGCATACTCTCACCCTTTCTCTTTCTGCCGGTGGTTGATTAGATCATGAGAATTACAACATCTTAAGGCAATCTAGGAATGTAGTGGACAACATAGATTTATCTATATGACTTGGACTTTGAAGATGATCAACATAGCTCTTCTATTCTTCACATTGCAACGAACAATGATGGATAGTATTGCAGCAGCCTACGCAGCCACTACCAGGCCTTAACACGCACAGAACGAAAGTAAGATCCTCAGAAATAAAACAATGAGCACCAACCCAATTATACTTGATTGGGAAATCCTGGACGATGCGGAAACCTTTACGTGTTTTGGGTAGCATCATCGATAAACAAGGAGGCGATCTGATTAAATGCAGACCTGAATGCGCAGATCTGCAAGTCTTGAACATCATTTCTACAACTGAAAAAACATCTGGGACTAAAACCAGCTCTCAGCCAATGTCAATGTCATAATTTTCAATACAAGTGACAAGACAATTCACCAGAGAGATATGTTACTTTAAATTGCCATTACTTCCTTATCTCAATTCATGAGAAGTGAATGTAATTAAACAGTAAATATTCTTATATCACCAAATATAAACTCCAGACACTGTGTATCTCCATTCTTTGTCACTAAAACAGAAACACTATAGTTTTTGTGCATTTAAAATATGACATAGTGATACCTCGTATACAGCTGATGGTAATCATTGAATATATTTAAAATCCACCTTAATATCCTATATGTGTCTGCTGTTAAGTAAACAGTTGGTGATGAATGTTCATGTTAAATGAATCTAGTGAAAGGCATTAACAGTGTAACTATAGTGCTGACAATCCTTGCCTCTGATGTAATCGGCTACATTCGAGTTATTAGCCTGCCAAAAAAATCAAAAGGTGTAGCTAGTTAATCTTTCTCTACGCAATTAACTTCTCGAAGTTTAGGAAACTACTAATAACTTGATTAAGCTGCTTGAGTTGGACTGTGACTGGCAAGAGGAATCCAGGAAACGCGTTCAATCCTATTTGAGACTAGTCAGCTGAATGTACCTGAATTCTAGTGTTCATGTTCACACCAGGACCCGAACTTAGTTCATTTCGTTTTGAACACCATTGCGTTCGCCACTAGTCTACTGAGTTCAGACAGCCACACTTATACGACAGGTATGTATATATAATTAGAATGTATTTGGATCTTCCCGTTGACATGCCATGGATCGAAATTGATTACTCACTGTTGCCATATGAGCATCCTGAGCGGATTGCCTCGATATGGCGATAATTCACAAGTGTTGTTTTAGTTGGATTTAGATGCGTTATGTCCTGAATGTTTTCCGTGGATGTAAGCTTTTAGCTCATGAAACTGTCAGTAACTTCACTTCTATTTCGATTATATGATTGACAATGTATTTTGATGGTTTTTATAATTCATAAGAGTCGATGTCTACCAGTTAATAATTTGTAGCGGATTCCAAATTACTTTCGAAATATAGTTATGAATGTTAATTTGGCGTTGCTTCATACATGTGTCATTCGTCATTTTTATATACTGATTTTATTATTAAATGTATATGTATCTAATATACTTATTGAGTAGCTAATTTACTGTCTTCTTTCATTCTACTTTCTTCAGGACTTCTTATAGACGTGATCCTAAACTCCTCAGAATATGAGGTGTCTTCTGACTAGACGCAAACTGTTGAAGATTTATCTAAGTTCATTTAGCAACAGGATATCGTTTAAAGCAAACGAAATGAATACAAGTTTCAGTGTGAAGAATAAAACTGAAGTACAATTACACTTTGTTCATGTGTGTAATATAGAATGGTTATATTTGTCAACCATATTAGAAACTACACGATTTCATGTTACCACATGGAAAAATGAAGAATAAGGTGTTTTCTTGATTTCACTTAAGTGTATAGGTTAGTTACTGTTATTTACTTAGTTTAAATTGTTCAATTTGTTATGTAATACTACTGTTATTTTATTCCTTCAAAGTTAAATAGAGTGTTTCTAAAACTTTTCAATTAAGTTCTGTAGTGTTATGTTAGGCGATCATAAAAGAGTAACGAACTTTCACAACGATGTTTTAGGATACTATTCCAGTTATTTTAGTTGTGGGTAATGTAAACATTGCATTCCTATCATCGTTACATTCCATTAACCCTATCCTCTCCTTAGTATATTTGCCCTTAGAATATTGTTTTATGCTATGAACTATAGTTAATTGGTTGTGTACAATTTATCCCTATTCACTACCACTATCTCCTTAGTTCTGTATTAATATTAGGTTGCTAATTGGTTTACTGTACGGTTTAGTTTTATGTATATATATAAAGGAATGTGTAGGATATAATATGATTCTGTCTGGCTGGTCTATCGTCTTGTTCTTCTATCTCTGGCTTAGGAGTAAGTTGGCATAGGGAAGACACGCATTTATAAACTAGGCACACCCGATTGACGTTTTTGCTCAACCGATCAATTTTCTTGCGTCATAACATGTAGTGTATCGTTTACTTTCTTCATTAACTTAATTATAATTTGCAAATTCTAAAAGACTCTTTTAGGATACAGATGATTTTCAACTTAAAGCAAATTTGCTAATCATTTTACTCAAGTTTTGTTATTTACACTCGTCACAGATTGATTTCAGTTGGGTAAAACTAAGAAACGTAAGAAAGACAGTATAGAACTCTTTAACAGTGCGCACCATAGACCAACCTAAGGTCGTTATATCTAATGCAGAACGCTTAACCATTTGCATTATTAGACCATCAGGTGTCTAATAGAAGTAATGTGATTTTTACTGATTCATCATCTTCTTGAGCAACGACTAATGATTGTTACTGATGACAACTGTCTCTAACTGCTGACAAGTATGAAACCAATCCAATTATAACTTTTCACTAGAACTTTATGAATATCCTCAAATTTGTTACTAACATGAATTCTGTAACAAAACTATATCCTTAATTCTTACTAAACTATCTTAACTTAATTGAAGTGACTATTTAATTATTCATTGTATCTAATCTAAATCTGTATCTGTTAATTAACAGATAGATTATTTTCTCTACGGAAACCAGACAAAACTGAGACAAATTCACTTAATAATATTAAAATAGAATACATTTTCAGTCACATACACACACACCACATAACATACATACATACATACGTACACAGAGTAAGTGAAAGGTGATAGACAACAGTAATTTATTACTTAATTAATCCTATTACTAATTAATACACATTAAAGTAGTATCGTTGGGATGAAAAATAAACAATAAAATAATAAAGTTATTTCCTGTAATATATGAAGTGATATCTTTTAACATTTAGTATATCCATTATGGATATTAAATGAATTGTAGACATTATATAAACCCTTCTTTATAATGAATTAATTATAATTAGATAACAGTAGAATAACTTGTTAACTGTTTTTAGGATGAACTTGTAGTCTAGTGGTGAACACGGTGGCATTCTACACGAAACGGACTGAGTTCGAATCCCACTGTGAATATCAACATTGGGATGAAGGTACATCCAGCCGACGAGTCCCAAGTAGGACGAAACGCGAGTCCTGGATTCCACTTGCCAGTCACAATCCAACTTATATAATACTTGTTAACTGTTTGTTGTATTCGTCACAGATTGAGATTGATTGAGTAGTACTGAGAACCAGAAACTACTATACAGCTATCATATCCTATTATGAAAAATTTTATCAGTGCCAACGTCTAATTCCGTTAACGAATGGAATCCAGAGCTTTCACAAATAACGATGAAGGATAAAACTATATGTATAATTGAATTGGTCAGTGTTTAATAGTAGAATTGTAACTTTTACTGACTCATGATATAAAGCGATGATCATTGATTATCACTGGTGATACTTATTTAACTTCAATTCAGATAGGTGTATTGTTTTAATGCATGAGTTCATAGACATTTAAATATCTGACCAGTTCAAAAATTGAGGTCGAAGTCATACAACTTTAAACTAGGCATGTTACCTTCAAACTACTGAGTTATTATAGAACACTTTGAAATCTCAACAACATTCAATTTGTTATATTTGATTATTATCATCAATTATTATTAAGGTTATCTGTTTGATATTCGATAGGATGAAACACAAACTGTGGATGGACGAATCAAATGACATAATAACGAAAGAAGGCAAATCGAACGTTTTCACGGAATAAACTGTTTCAATTGTAATGAATAAACATTGAACAAAGAAGCGACGTCATCATCTCAGTCTATATGAACGTCGATTAGCCTTGAAAAATGACTTGATATATATTCTCTTATATTAATACATACAGACAATTATAGATATACGTCCAACTTTGAAAATATAGTGATTTTAGACGAGGAGGGCAACACAAAAGAAACTAAAAAATTTTCAAAGAGTATCACCTAGTTCAATTGGCAATCAATGGACATATTGAAATAAATGCATATTATCAACCAATTATTGAAGTAATGAACAACTACAACACCATGAATTAGGGGTCATGAGAAAATAGGATCAAAATAAATGGTCAAAAAGAAAATTGGATAAGTGTTAGTACCAACCAATCAGATTCAAGGTCAAAAGAACAGGCTGTGAATCACTTGCGAACAAAGTTTCATAGTTTACATCTCTCAGAGGTTTGCTTTCATGAATTAGTTCAGTAAGACAATGAAACACTATTCAGTTCTGAGGAAGTTATATAACTGAAGCTATCCTCCCATATAACAATTCTACCATCTCAAAACAGAGTATAGCATATTATTAATATTAATAATATGTATTCTTAACTATAAAGAACAATTTAATTAAGAAATTTACTTCAAAACTAGGAATAAGTTACAAAGAATAATCATAGCCTTTACAAATTATCATCATTATCAACGTTGAACCGAGCATATACGCCCGTAGGCTCAAGTTACTATACCACATTAGAACTAAGAGATTACAGAGGTAATGTATAAACAGAATACAAGAGGGAAGAGTAAAGTAAGGTGTACAGAAAATAATAATAGAATCCAAGATCTAGATGAGGTTAAAGAGTGAATACACTTGCGCCACTGTGACCAATTCTGAGCCATATCGCCTAGTGTCTCCAGCCATTTATTGCAATCATCACGCGGACCCCAACCAGGTTATCTACAGCTACTAACATGGCTTAGACCAGTAGTCAAGGACTTCATGGACTGATGCCATGTTTTGGTTTAGCCGCCCCTACCCTTCTTCCATCCTACTTCAGCCCTAGCCAACATCGCACGACGGGGTAGACGGTGTTCAGGCACGCGCAATACATGTCCCAACCATCTCAGTTAATCAAGGTTAATGACCTCTTCGACTGATAGCCTTTACAAAACATCTTTGTTATAAGAAAGTACTACAGGAGATTTAAGTGTTCACTGATCTTAATGGTTTCATTGAATATCACGATGAAACTCTACTTATTTCAACTATGAACATTAGCGACCTCTAGCAGTATATCGAAATAGTGAATGGTTTGAAGATAATCAAAAGAATAGATCCTTTTAAAAGCTTGGGAATTCAGTTAAAGATTAGTTGATGAAACAAAGTAAATGTTTGAAAAGTGATATTCAAAAAAAAACGACGGCTACGCATTTAATGGCAGTAATTTATCACGTTTTCTGTCAACAGATTAAACCGGCTATCGTCTAGCTGAAGGTACTTTGTATTCTGCATAATGTATAGACATATTTATGAGAAAATACGAAAGGAATAAGAACAAAATAACACGATAGCTCGACAATTCAATAAGTATATCAGGTGTATTTACACCTAATAATGAAAGCAATCGATCAAAGTGATGAATAACACATGCTTTAATTGTGCGTAAAGCAACCATTTTACTGTTATCATTATTATATCCCTCTTATTCTATCCTCTTAACTAAGCGATTGACTATTAGTATATAATTTTCCATCTATGAACTACAGCTAATTAACTGTGTTTGTAGGGATGTTAATTACCTAATTGGTTGACTGTGTGGTCAGGTTTCATGAATATAAAAAAGGAGTGTTTGAAATGTTATTTGATTTATCTGATTGATTCCAACCTGGGATTGAGTGGGCATTGAGCAGATATACGGGGACCGATTAGGTACTCTCATTGGCATTTATTACTGTAGCTTTCTATGAATAAGGTCCCATCAATCAATTGGTCGTACATTCAGATCACAACAGTTTTAGCGTCATAACAAAGTTGATCTGAGAAGAATTTAATGTAATTGCTTTATACATTTTGAACAATCTGGTCACTTATACACTTGTCATTGAGATTTATAAATAAAATTAATAAAAGTCAACTATTTTGTGTAATGAAAGAAAGTTTATATCAAATGACAGTAGAAGGTTGATAACCACAGCGAATTATAATCTTGTCAAACTACTTAACATGAGTATTATCATCAAACAGACAATTAAAACTGTAAAGAACATGTTATAACTCGTACCTGATAGCTTGACTAGCTGCATATAACTCTAGAACTTCAACGCCTTGAACCCTCCTAGTCGCAAATTCAGAAGACATAAGACGAGAAGACAGGAACTTTATTACAGTGTAATGGAGAGTTATGTACAAAATATTTGTGTATTTATTGTTTTCTGAAACAAAAAGATCAGTTTTATAATCTATCCAATCCAAACTACAAAGTCTTAACTATTACACAATCAAAACGCTCGAGATTCTAGAAGGTCTTATTGGTTAGTGATTGGACGAAATGTCTCCGGCTCCAAGGGTTTTGGAGGCTTTGTTGGGGTTTCTGGTAGCCATCTCAACAGAACAGTAAATCAACGATCTCAAATTTGTTTGGTTCACCTTTAAGTAGTTTGTGAGTGGACATGAGTAGAGCGCTACAGTTATGATTAGGCTATGTGGTTTAGAATGATTTAATCTTAGTGATATGCACTTTTTATGCTATTGAATATCATCGACAAAGCATAAACAGCAATCAATGTATAGTAGAAGTCAGTACAAAGAGTATAAAGCGCTTTTTCTACGTAACATCCGCCGAATGTAAATCGTAAAATGAAGTGATTACAAGTATGTGTAAGTGTTCAATATACATTTAAATCCAATAACTGATCAATGTCTACTTTAACGACAATAATATGATGCTTATAAATAGAAAATAGTTATTTTGATAATCGTTAGTTTTCCGTACAAATGGAACATGCGTAACTTCAGAAAGGTTCATGAAATTCTAGTAAGAAATTGTATCTGGTAGCGCTCAGATTTTCCGGGAGTGATGGAAGGTGGAATTCTATCAATAGATACCAGTCGTTTCAGTGGTGCATTGAGTTGAACTCTCGCTAAAAGCTCGAAGTCCGTTAGTTTGATTCACTGATAGGATCAAGAATGTGCACTACTTAGTCATCCCATATGAAGACGAAACCGTTGTCTAGTGCAATATGGTTGTCAGTGGTACCCAATCAACATCAATCAATGGCGAATATAAACAACTAAACTTATCTTCATAAAACCACCTCATTTCAAACATGCTTACGTTGTCGATGCAATTTTACTTATGACGTTAATATTAAGGATAAAATAGAGTATTCCTTTGAAGTAAATTATCTTTATACTGCTGTATCTCTTTTGTGCCTACAAATTACATCATTTCTCTCTTTTCCGTATTCACTTAAAACAGTTGAAGGAATTACTTTTATTCTATACAGGTAAAGTCCTTTACAATTTTTAGGGCAAACATTGCTGACAGATTGATGGTGTTACTATTCGCAGTTCATCAAGACCGCTTTTACCAACATCTTTATGTCACTTTTAAGAAATACACCTACTGAACGCACCACAAAGGTTCCTTTATACTAGTGATTTATGCTAAATAACCCTTCATGAAATAAAGGTTTACGATTTAATGCATTTATTAGAAGTACTTAACATGGTACAGAATAACATATTTGCAACCCATAAATGGGGAACAATAGTCAATTGTTATTCATAGACATTCAACTAAATCGAAAAGATAACGCTACTTCCAACAGCAGAGGAAATTAGGAAAAGACGTTGGAAATGGACAGAACATACATTGTGAAAATCATCAGCCAACATCACGAGGCGAGGATCAACTTGAAATCCTGTTGGGAAACGGAAAAGAGGAAGGTTAAAGAACAAATTGCGTCAAGAATTGGAAGCAGATATTAAGAGGATGAAGAGAAACTGGAAACAGCTGGATAGGATTGTTCAGGACAAAGTTTGGTTGAGAATACTTGTGAGCAACCTATGCTCCTCTGTGAAGTGTAACTGGCGTAAGTAAGTAAATAAAACTGAACAAAAAGTAATAGATTAGCTCTCAAAGTCTTGTTGTTATCAATGTTACTATTATTGTTATTATGGATGAAATGAGCATTTTATAACTAAATAATCCTTTATTAATCTTTATATATTTATGTTATATTCCCAAATGACTACTTAATAATGTACATTGTTAGTAGTATCATACTGCCCTAAATAATAATAATAAGAATTATTATATTGATAAAAATCATAATAATAATAATAAAAAAGAACTGATTTAATAAATTCTAAATAAATTTACTTATGCAAAGGAATTGAAACATAAATAAGATCCGATGATGTAATCATTCATTCATCCATTCAATGATTAAGATTGAGAAATATTTAATAAAATGTAGATTAATCTACTCACGAATCATTTCTACTGAATACATAATAAGTAATATAAGTAGTCTATTATAGACATTATATTGTTTTAACTTAACGTCATTGGTTATTTACATCCTTTTCAATGTTCAATAATTATAATTTATTAGAGACTTTCAGTTATTTCTATATTTATTTAAGTAAGTGATAGATACTAAGAGATAAGTGATGATGATGATGATTTCATTTCAGATATATTATCTCCAACTAGAGATGAGTGAATTCCATTAGTCATATCGTTGGTTTAGAACTCCAGGAATTGCTTCTTCTCCTCACAAAAGATAGTCACTAATCATTTGAAATTGACTGTAACTAGATGTGTTTTGGATATTGCTGAATTCGACATTACAGTTTGGTTGGAATCAGGTAACCTCTGACTGAATTAAGAAATATCAGCCAATAGAAGCTAACTTAGTAGTTTTATGTTTCAACGTCCACTGCAAAGCCTAAAAGTTCTGCTCCAGATCCGCTGGTAGAATTTTGGACGTGCACTGCTGAAGGGTCCCATACTAGATCGAAAACCTTCCCACCATTAGTTCCTGGTTCTCAACTGTTGTCCGATTCAGACCAATTCGCAATATCCGATTCAAATTCCACAATCTCTACAGAATTCAGTTATAAGTTATTTACATTGGCTAATCATTATTTATTTCATTCTTACTTCTGATTATATTTCATCAATCAGCTAACTGAGTGATAATTCCTCATTTGATAATTCCAGTTTAAATCTAATACAAACAATCAGTTATATCATGGTTACAATCAATCCATCAATCAATGCCTGTTACTCCAAGTGGAGCATAGACCGCCCACCAGCATTCTCCAGCCAACTCTGTCCTGGGCTTTCTGTTCTAGCTCTTCCCAAGTGTTGTTCATTCTCTTCATGTCTGTTTCCAATTCCCGACGCAGTGTGTTCTTGGGCCTTCCTCTGTTTCTGTGGTCTTTAGGATTCCAAGTCAATGCTTGTCTTGTGACACAGTTTGATGGTTTCCTCAGTGTGTGTCCAATCCATCTCCAGCGTTTTTTCCTAATTTCTTCCTCAACTGGAAGTTGATTAGTTCTCTGCCACAACAGGTTGTTGTTGATGGTATCTGGCCAAGAGATCCGAAGAATCCTACGCAGACAGTTGTTTATAAATACTTGTATCTTCTGTAGGATACTTTTCGTAGTTCTCCAAGTTTCAGCTCCATACAACAGGACTGTCTTCACATTTGTGTTGAAAATTTTGACTTTTATATTGACTGACAGTTGGTTTGAGTTCCAGATGTTTTTCAGTTGTAGAAATGCTGCCCTTGCCTTACCAATCCGCGCCTTCACATCCGAATCAGACCCTCGTTGTTTGTCGATGATGCTGCCCAAATATGTGAAGGTTTCAACGTCTTCCAGAATTTCTCCGTCAAGTATAATTGGGTTAGTGTTTGCTGTTTTGTATCGGAGGATCTTGCTTTTCCCTTTGTGTATGTTGAGGCCTACTGCTGCTGAGGCTGCTGCTATATTGTTAGTCTTCATCTGCATTTGATGATATGTGTGAGAAAGAAGAGCTAGGTCATCTGCAAAGTCCAAGTCATCTAGTTGCGTCGATGTTGTCCATTGTATTCCGAGAGTGCCTTCAGATGTTGCAGTCTTCATGATCCAGTTGATGACCAGTAGGAAGAGGAAGGGTGAGAGTAAGCAGCCTTGTCTGACACCGGTCTTCACTTCGAATGAATCTGTGAGCTGACCTCCATGCACGATTTTACAATGTAGTCCGTCGTAAGAATTTCGTATGATGTTGACTATCTTCTCGGGTACGCCGTAATGTCGTAGAAGGCTCCATAATATTCTCCTATCCACGCTGTCGAATGCTTTTTCATAGTCGATGAAGTTGATGTAAAGTGGTGAATTCCATTCAATTGATTGTTCAACAATGAACCGTAGAGTAGCGATTTGATCGGTACATGATCGATCTTTACGGAATCCGGCCTGTTGATCTCGGAGTTGGCCGTCGACTGGGTCCTTTAATCTGTTCAATAACACTCTGTTGAAGACCTTTCCTGGTACTGAAAGTAGAGTAATGCCTCTGTAGTTCTCACAATTGCTGAGATCGCCTTACTTTGGTATCTTGATGAGGTACCCTTCTTTCCAGTCTGCTGGAACTTGTTCTTCCTCCCAAATCTTCCTGAAGAGAATGTGGAGTATCTTTGAAGTTGCTTCTATATCTGTCTTCAGTGCCTCCACTGGTATGTTGTCTGGTCCCGCCGACTTGCCACTCTTGAGCTGTCTGATGGCCATTTTGATTTCTTCGACTGTTGGTGGGTCTGTGCTTATAGGGAGATCCGTGGCTGCTGCTTCGATGACTGGTGGGTTCAGTGGGGCTGGTCTATTCAAGAGTTCTTGGAAGTGTTCTACAAACCTGTTCCGTTGTTCATGCACTTCAGTGATTGGTTTGCTAGCCTTGTTCTTGATTGGCCGGTCTGGCTTGTTGAATTTCCCAGCTAACTTCTTCGTTGTATCGTATAAGAGCCTCATGTTTCCTTCTCTTGCAGCTTTTTCCGCTGTCATTGCTAGGTCCTCAACAAATTTCCGTTTATCCGACCTGATGCTCCACGTCACTTACTTGTTGACTTTGGTGTATTCGGCCTGTGCCTTGGCTTTCTCTGCTCTTATCAGACTGTTATTGACCGCTATCTTTCTGTTGCTCCTTTCTTGGACCTTGTCCAGATTACCAATAGAAATCCATTTTTTCGGTGTTGTTTCTTTGGACCCAAAACATTCTGACATATTGAAGTTATTGTTTCCTTAATCTTTTTCCAGTTGTCATCCATATTACTTCCACCTTTTTGTAGTAGATCATGAAATGTCTGGAACTTGTTGCTGAGAGATATTATGAATTCGTTGCGTTTGTTAGTATCCCAGAGAAGGGCTGTATTAAACTTGTGTAATACTGCTGCTCCAGTTGTCCAGTGCTTTCTCAGCTTCAGTTTCATTTTAGTTACCACCAAATGGTGATCGGAAACTATGTCGGCTCCTCTTCTTGCTCTTACGTCTTCCATGGTCCTTCTAAACTTCTTATTGATGCAGATGTGGTCGATTTGGTTCTCCGTAATGTGGTCCGGTGAAACCCATGTAGTTTTATGTATACGTTTGTGGGAGAAAATGGTGCCACCTATAATCATTTTGTTGAAGGCACATAAATTCACAAACCTCTCACCGTTATCATTCCTTTCTCCCAGTCCATGTTGTCCCATGATGTCTTCATACCCGGTGTTATCCACTCCGACCTTGGCGTTGAAGTCGCCCATCAGAATGGTCAGGTCCTTGGCTGAACATTTTTCGATGATTGACTGCAGCCTCGCATAGAACTGGTCTTTGTCGTCTTCGTGGCTGTCATTGGTGGGTGCGTAGCACTGGATGACATTCATTGCAATCCCTTCCTTCTTCGTCTTGAAGGATGCTGTGATGATCCTAGGTCCATGAGGTTCCCATCCTACTAGAGCCCTCCATGCATCTTGGGATAACACCAATGCTACTCCTTGTGTGTGGGGAGCGTTTTCTTCTTCGTGGCCGGAGTATAAAAGCACATTTCCTGAGGATAACCGTTGCTGTCCAGCTTGCACCCAATGCGTTTCGCTTATTCCAAGTATCTTCAGGTTGTATCTTTTCATTTCTTCAGCTATTTGCATGGTCCTCCCTGTTTCCCACAGCGTGCGGACATTCCACGTACCTATATAAATTGTTGCTCTGGTTGTCAGAAGAGACATCGGCCTCGTGGCTTCCGAAGAAACTCGGCTTTCACCATGAGGCGTCATAACATACCTTCCAACTGCCAGGGCAGAGTAAAAATGGTTATAAAGGTTTTTACTGGTTAGCGTTTTTTTAGCACGTTTGTTGTTTTACGGGATGGGGTTGCTAGCCCCATGCCCAACCCTCCTCCTTTATCCGGGCTTGGGACCGGCAGCAACCCTAGGGGCTACAGGCGGAGATATCATGGTTACAGATGGCTACTTATTATAGAAAATGTCTAGAACCTTGTTTAACTTTAACCACCACCACCATCTAACCTCAAATCTTGCTGCACGCTTTATGAAATTATTCAAATCACTGACTGCATTGTAAGTTATTGGTATGAATTCGGTCAACAGTATAAATTAGAGAAAATATATGACACCGATCCGTCAGTAGTTAAACTTTGTAAAATGTAGTACGCTTTAGTGATGAATATCATTAACTCATTATGGCTGAGAGATAATTATTCATTAACCTGAATGACTAAAGTGAATACGGACGGAGATTATAAGATGGGATAATCTGTTAGTATATAGGAATTATTGTATAAAGTTAAATGGAACACACTGACATGGAAAATACTTTGCACGCAGTAAATATAATCGAAATACATTAAAATTGCCAATGATTGATCTGGTAGGTAACTAGTGAACTCATCATTTGTCATATCAGTAGTTCTCTTATAGTGGTTTAATTAAGAAGTCTTGATATAGTTAATAGAAAACTCTAAATCTATACATTATGCTGCATAGCACACATCAATAAGGCATATGTTCATTTTCCTGGAGATAGTAATCACTAGTTAATTTTATCTAAAGTCAACTATTCTCACAATCTGTAACCATTTCTATGAATCTTTTTGGAATATGACTGAACTTCCTTTGTTGTGTTAATATGTTTACTATGATGAATCAATGCTGACTTTTCAGAAATTGCCTTCTATCACAAGAAGGTGACTACGATGTCGAGTTATCTAGGCTTCTGACCACAATGAAACTTGATTGAAAACAACTAGACAAGTATTACATTCACCACAATTCAATGTTTAATCAACATACAGTTTTAAAACATCAGTATACAATTTATCACAATCGCTGATTATGAAATTGGATGATTCCTAGCCAAGTTTACTCTAGAGCATTATTACTGTCAAGAATAAATATACACTTTGTTGACATGTGATATGATGCAAAGAAAGTTTGGTTGGTTGCAACGAACGCCAATCAGATGTGCCTAGTCGATGAATGTTTATCTGCTCTACGCTCACTCGGTCACAATCCACAGATATAAGAACCAACCAGATAGAAGAATCAGATTGGGAAACAACATCGGAAACTTACTGTATTTTAATCATGCCTTTGTATATACACAAAACCAAACCACACAGTAAACCAATCAAGAATCTAAAATCGATACGGAGCAAAGGAAATAGTGACAGTGAATGTAGACAACTTGTAGACAACTAATTAACGTTAGTTCATGGTAATAAGCAATATACACTAAAATTAAAAACACTAAACAGGAGGACCGGGTAAGGGGAACGTAACAGACATAGAAATGAAATGTTTAGATTATCCACAGTTATAATAATTGAAATAATGTTGTAAAGCACAGTTTCCGAAAGTAATCAATCTTCTCTAGGTGCCTGGCGTAGTACATGTTACAAGTGAAATATTAATTAGCTCAGAAACTGTTTCTTCTAGTCTACCTCAAACAAATTTAACATAAACTGAAACTACATTACAAACATGTTCTGAAAGCCTTGGATTAAGATTAGAAAGCCTGAAAGTACATTATATCAAATAGACTTTAACAGAGACCAAATTCTCCTGTAATGTTTTAGTGTATCCAAATAGCAATGCATACAATTACATATATGGTTGAGTGAGAACAGTGGAATAGTACATATAAGTTGTACTAGTACCTTTATTGAAACACAATGTACATACATTCACAATTATCATTATCATAATAACTGTTTGTTATGAAAGAAAAACACAATTTTAAAGTTAGACTGTAACTGCGAATCAGAATTCATAAGGCGTATTTCATTTGGACGTTTCCCCCTTCCAAATATTGATATTCAAATTATAATATGATCTAAGTTACATCAATAGCTACCATGTTATCCAGCTTCTTGTTGGATCTAGATACTTTTAGACACCTCTTAAATGTTTGTATCTTTCTGTACATTCAACTGATAGATTTTAAATCAAGTTAAACGATAATCTTGAATTTTATTTGTGAACTAATCTTATTTTAAAGTAATCTATCATAAATCTACTTATAATAACAAATACTGAACAGTTACAGTCTATGGTAAGACAGAAATACTTAGTGAAACAACTTTATTTTCAACCTTATTGTAACCTAATGTTTTCTCAGAATTGTTATTATCAACACTATATATGTATATATGTCTATATAACTCATATGTTTTAGGTCCCTTTGATTCACTGATTGCTTCCGAAGTGAATCTCATACCAAATTGTTTAGTGGAATGTTTGTCTTTATAATCCTCGATTTTTAAAATCTTCTTGAGTGCCATGTTAATTTAAGATATGAATTTTGTCACCGTAATGCTTCCATATAAATCTCATTTAAGATTTATATGTGTTTATTCAAATAAAGGAAAATTTTAAGACGATTGTGGGGGGTGGAAGATTTAGATTTCACGTGGACGATTACTCTCATCTTGGATTCACCGGGTTAATTGGTTTCATTGTAGAGTATTTTCGCAATTTTCGATAACATCATCAACTTATACGTTAAATAAAAATGAGGAATTTTATCATTTCACATGTATTTTGTCAGTATATTCTGAGCCATCGGTTGTCATCATATGTCAGCTTGTTCCCAATAATTCGACTACTGACTACGTAAATAGTTAACCACTTTCAAATGGATGACCACTTCCTCCCTTGCAGTATCTGCATTGTTCAGAATGCTGACAAAATCCATATTATTATCACACAGTCAGAGGTTCGTTGAACTAAACCAACAGTAACAAACAACCAGATGGAATCAATCATTAGGAACATGGTGATCAGAACAATATTGACTAAATACAAATGAAGCATTCAGACTATTCACTTCTATTTAAGGCAAGCTCTGAAGTCATTATTAACAAATGACAACAAAAGGCTCCATTATGACAGCGGATTTTGGAGTGCCGTTTGTATATAAACACGTGACCTTGAAAGGAAATAGCCAATCATGTTTAGGTAAAGGGAAATAACTGATTTTCAAGTGAAAATAAATTAGATTGTAAGATATGTAGTACCTTCATGACATTAATAAACTATAACTACCAATAGAGAGGTGGGAATCGTAATGGTTGCATAATACTGCACTTCTGTATTACGAACCTAATCCACAACAACTAACGTGCTCTTAACCGTAACTTTATTCTTTATTACTAACCTACTCCTAACTCTAAATGTAAACTAATTCTAACTATCATTTATAACCTACTCCATTAATCTAATGCATCATGGAAAACATTAATCCTTGAAGTATTAACTTAGGACACCAAATAAACAACTTCGTTTTTATAAATTTCTTGTTTCATCAAACGTTGCAGCGAATTACCACACTATTCCCCCCCCCCCAACTTTCTGTAATTTTAAACAGCCATTAACAATCATTAACAAGTGTGTTGCGTAATAATCCTATATTCAACAAAAACGTGGGGCATCTCATAATTCTTTCATGATAAACATCGACCGGTGTAGAGTGACAATATTACTTGCAAAGTTTGCCATCATTCATACAACTATACTTAATAACCTTGGAACTAATAATTCGCTTATGATTGGCCAAATCTCTAACGTTTGTTTGTTGGAACTACACGTCATGTTAACCTCCTAAAATAAATACAATTCACTACTTTCAAAGTGTAAAACAAATTTATTACGTAAACGGATACAGTTAGTTTCTATATACCTAAGTTTTTTTCTTGTATCTGACATTGTAATTAGTCATAAATTATTCTTTTGAAGTACTTTTTATGGTCTTAACATTATATAGGTAATTGTTGGAGAGTAGATTGAAGTGTAATGTTGGCGGAGAAATTATCTTTGAAGTAGATATTTTGTACATTACTAATCAAGTGTAATAAACATTTCCTGAGAAAGGAAATCAACTGTCTACATTTGCAATTTCCCAATTTAACTAAATGTAATTTTATTACATAAATAGATAATAAATCATGTGAAAATATGACAGTTGTCTATACTTTTAAACTAAGTTACTATTAATGTTTAAGTTGGATTGTGACTGGCAAGTGGAATTCAGAATGTGCGTTTTATTCTATTTGGGATTCATCAACTAGATGCAACACTAGGCTATTGAGTTCAGACAGCCACATTTATGCAACGGGTATGTATATATAATATGAATGTATTTAAATGCACAAGTGTGACTGTCTAGACTTAGTAATCTAATAAGGAAGGTGGTAGCGTTTGACACGGAACGAACTAAGTTCGTGTACCTGTGTGAACATTTACATTACGATGCAGGTACATCCAGTCGATAATTCTTAAATAGGAAGAAACAAGCATCCTGGATTCCGATGGCACTCACAGTCTAATTTAAACATTATTTATGATTAATAGCTATATTGAGGCAATCATACGGCAACAGAGACTGACTCGTTTCAGTTCATGATTAATCAAGGGGAAGATGCGAGTTTCATTCTCTAATCTCGACTAAGTTGAATAACATATAAACTTTAATATAATGACTAACTTATAAACTGTTGCAAACAGGGATTCTTTAATACTCGCTAATGTTCTGATGATTTCATCTTGGAAGTTTCATATTATGAATTAGATATACAGTTAGACAATGATTTGCATGCCATAACACATTAGGCATTTTAATGATTTTATTAGATAATGTTTTTTTCTACAACAAGTATAAACAATGTTACTAGGATTCAACTCTAAAACTCTCTATGAACGTAGAGAATATGATTTAAGTTTCAAATGTTAATTAACAGAAATACATATTAATATAGTTTAAATTCAGTGTATTTCGTTGCATTCGCTCTCATCAGCTACATGTAGATTATTGATTTTAGATAAATCATAATGTTAAAACACACGTAGATTATAACTTGAAATATTGAACAGGTAACAACAGACTGTTTTGAAGGTGAACCTGTGAAATTTTTGTATTTAGAGCCTTTACAAATAAACTAAATGAATATTTTAGTGTTTAATTAGGTAATATGAAGAGAGGTTCAATATATTACTGTAACGGTCATACAAGAATGAGAGTTCTGGTGAATAGTTGAAGAGGTTGGGTACATTTGAAAGACTGAAAGATGGGACAGATTATTGCTTATCTTGGCACTAAACGATGATTGGGGTAAGAGTAGGATGGAAAAAACCTAGAGGTTGAGACTTTAATTTGTGACAACGCATCTCAACGTTGTTGAATATACTCCTAAACAATTTTAGTAACTAGACTAAATTGTGTTGTGAATATACCAAACGGACGAACAATTTGCGTATTTAGAGAAAACAGAAAATGTCATAAAATATTACATACATTACTTTTAAACATCAATTTTCACATTCTTCGAGTTCTCTGATTTGTGTCGGTTATAGGCTTACCTCCCTTGGGTTTTTTTCAATTCTCTTATTTATTATAATCAAAGTTTGCTCCTTGCCAGATTAAGATTCACCTCATATGCTGTTTACTGATTCTTTTTTACTTACACGCGACACTCCGCTACTAACTACTTATGAAAGCAGACACGTACCAAAGATATTTTCAACTATGAAAGGCTTGTTGAGGTTTGTCAAATTGAGTATAAAGCATGAAAATTCACAGCAAACCATCAAACAAATTAAACGTAATAATGAACAAAATGCAGGAATATTAGGGTCAAGTTTAACTCATGGATTAAAAATGTTGTCACTGAACGGAAAGACAGAGTTAGGAACTGCCAGATTGATAGCGCCGCAATAGGACATTGAGTATTCTTTCGTGCCCGCACCCCATTCCACCTCAATTCCATAACGATATAATTGATGCGAAAGATGTTTCGAGAAGAGAGTGGGGGCAAAATATTTTCAGAATCGTCAAGGTGTTCTCGTAATGAAATCGTAATCCATTCAAATTCAGCTTTTAGGAATTATACAGAATGATGATCTGAAATGTGTTAAAAAGAATTTGTTTTGTTCCCCTGAATACACCAACCTCCATAGTAGTAAGTAAATTTATATATGAACACTGTAGATACATACTGAATTGTCTTTATTTATCTCTCAGTGATGCATATTAGTTCCAGCTTCTACAGCAAACACTAATGATTGATTGACTGATTAACTGACTAATTGACTGACTGACTGTATGAATGAATGAATGAATGAATGAATGAATACAAACATGATTATCATCAGTTAAGTCGATTGTTTGCTTATTTTTACTACCGCAGTTGAGTATCCATTAAACTTAATCAATAATTTTCATTAGAACCACACATACAACATCGTCAAGTGGCGTAGAAAACTATCAATGTCAACTTTGATTCAATCAAATTAATCAACTAAATGAAATGATTTCAAGTGATTTAAATAGAACAGTATAATTGTAAGTAAAACTAACAAAACCGGGCAAACTTCATAATCACTTAACAATGAATCATTTCAGTTGAGTAAGAGGAATACATTAAGGTGAGGAGTAAATGTTTGAGATACGATTAATATATATGGGTTGGATATGAAGTATGCGTATTTAATGAATGCAGTTGATATTTCTAGACGAGTATGATAAATGTGTATATGTTGAGATCTATTGAGATAATGAGTTCGAAGTCAACTTCACTTATGTTTTATTTTACTTGGCAGTCTAAGCAGTTAGTCTAAGCAGAAATCTTGATGGAAGTCATCCTCATTGATCAATTCGAAACTATGTCATAACTGAATTCAGTTCTTTTTTAATTTTAACA
Organism: Schistosoma mekongi; assembly: GCA_034768735.1. Lineage (NCBI taxonomy): Eukaryota > Metazoa > Platyhelminthes > Trematoda > Strigeidida > Schistosomatidae > Schistosoma > Schistosoma mekongi. The sequence goes on from CM068310.1 coordinate 5,315,875, forward strand.
CATCAACGAATTCTTTGCTTTACTCATACATTAATACAAACAAACGCTTATCTAACTTGTTTCAATAATGTTGGACATGTCAGATCCCCAGAATTCTCTTGACAAACCTGTTATTTTTGTGATTTATTTATGCAAATTTTTAATTTATCGTTCTCGCGCTAAAAAGTTTCTTTATCACCTTCAGTTTGTGTTTCCCACTTAGTGAAACACTAAATCTTATTGGTTCGTTGTTTGTTTTAGTAAGCTTTTTGTGACATTTCAAGGACGCTCTCACTTTTTGTATACATAGGCATAAGATGTGTGGTTGTCATTCCCTTTTTAAGGCTGCCTGTGGAATTAAACGCCTCTTGTTGATGTCGGACTTCTTCCTATAGTTAGCTGTGCTGGGGGGCTGTGAAATAGCTTAGCTTACCTGTTGTTGTGTTGCTGGTCATGCGTTCGCTAGCAGGTAATCAGGTGTTTTCGCGAAACCCTAGCAATAAACTCTTTTGTTTAATATAAATAAAAATACACTATTTTTAATGTATTCATTTATCTCTTTTATTCTAGAGGAGGAGGTTTGGAGGGAGGAAATACAAGAAGTAAAATTCTACCAACAGCTATCATGTATCCAGATGATATCGTCACTGTTTAACATCACAATGATTTGTAAGCTATTTTATTATGATGTTTAGATGTATTTCATTAAAAACAGTCATAACTATGGCTGCATTGTTGTTATACAGAATGATATCGAGTTTCATTTGGTGTATATTTAAGTCAACGTCATAGTTACATCATAAGTGCTATTTTTGTAGTGAAATGAAGGCGAATGATGCATAATTTGTAATACTTACATTTTATAGCTGTTGTAATCCTCATTATATACGTGTTAAATATGATACGAATATGACCATCCACTGCCTCATAAAGGACTAGAAACCCAACATATCAGGCTTATTGATGAGCTGTTAACTTCTAGACCAAAGGCTTAGTAATTATTAGTTAGTAATTCTAACTCCAATCAGTGGTATGGTGTCGTTCAATACCAGTGACTACTTTAAATTCAATATACTTGTCAGTGTTATCTATTTAATAGTTTGTAATGTAATCGTTTACAATAATAGAACATTATAAAACACATAATTCGAAAGTAATTGAATCACTTTGTTGATTTGTTATAGAATGAAACTGATCAGTCTCCATTGCCATATGTATATCTTCAATCGATGGCCTCGATACAGTATTAGTTTACAAGTAAGATTCATGGTTAATTATGACTGTCAAACAGAATCGAGGATACACGTTACGTCGTAATTGGAGCATGCACTCCAATGAAGTTGTTCACGCATTATACAAATGTGGTTATCTGGAATCAGTAATTTAACGGTGAATGTAGTTGCAACTGATATGAAACCAACTAAGTTTAAATCCTCAAGTGAATATCATAACTTAAATCAAACATATCCACCTGCAAATTCCTAAATAAGATGAAACATACCTTTTTGTATTTCACTAATAACTAACCACAATCCAACTTAAATTAATATTTAACCTATTTTCTAATAATCTAATTCACACTAACTCCGCCTGGAGCCCCCACAGGGTTGCTGCCGGTCCCAAGCCCGGATAAAAGAGAAGGGTTGGGCATGGGGTTAGCATCCCCATCCCGTAAAACAACTACTATACTAAAAAACAGCTTACGAGTAAAAACATCTATAACCATTCTAACTCTGCCCTGGAAGTTGGAAGGACTAATATGACGCTTCATGATGAAAGCCGAGTTCCTTTGCAAGCCATGAGGCCGATGCTCCCCCCTTCTGACAACCAAAGCAACAATTAATATACTCGACTGACCTCAAACAGCTGTCCCCTAGATACTGCGGTCACACTCTCAGGTCATCACGACCTCTTCTAATCATCTTTCTCTTTCAGGTTCCTCAAGAATGACCCTTCCACGGTGTGGGGCAACCGGGAAGTGATAACCGCCCTCATACCTCTAATTCACACTGACTAACTTCCAATAATACCCTTCTCTACTAACTAACGTACAGTCTATTCATCAAATCATATATAATAGAACTAATTATCATTTGAAAATATTTGTTGCTATGCTATTTTATCATAATACAATCATTAATAAATTGATTTTTTTTTTTTGGCATTATTACATTCAATCAAGCATATTATGTAATACTTATGCATAATTATTACAATGATAATAATACTTAATAATAATAATAATATAAGTGATGTTTATTTTCCAAGTCTTTGTGACATATAATATTTTCTTTTTAATAAACGTTTAACTAATGAATCATGTAAATTTGGAAAATAATATTGTTCTGGTTCATCATGTAAATATGGTAAATCTAATGTATTCAATGTATTATGCTCTAATTCATAATCATTTGATGGAATTGCACAATCAATGATTACAATTGACATTATATTGCATAATATTGATAAGATTAGTAATGATTTGAACATTGTTGGTTAGTAGACTATGAGAAAAAAAAGAGAGAAAATAAAAACAAAGAAGAATTTTTAAAAAAATAAAGGTGAGATGGTTTACTGATAATGGCAGGAGTATAATGTAGCGATGACTATTGACATCGGAATATTAGTTTGTCACTCTTCTCTAAGCATATGTTCAAGTGCATAGACGCATTACAACCACATAAATATGTTCCTCGAAGTAAACTTTTCTCCTGTAAATAGCTAACGATAACGTCCTCCTGGAATTAGCAAGCATGCGATAGATCGTCAACGTTGTCAAACAAACAGTGAGCAATGACCTTGAGATGAAAAGTCGCAATTTGATTGGTTCGTTCCTATATTATAGTCTTGACCTGATGATGAGTATTAAGTTTACTTGATTTGATTTGTCATAGATTAATGTTTGTAGGGTACCTTTTGAAAACCATCTCACTAGCGAATGATTTCAAAATGTTCATGAAGTTCTAGTAAGAAATCATGACTGGTGGTGTTTACACATTTTAAAAGACGGGGGGTGGGGCTCAGTTTTATCACCAACGACAATGGATCATCGTCACGTTATGTTTCGCAAATTGATGAAAGTAGAAAAATTCTACCATTAGATATCTACCTAGTAGTGCAGAAGGTTTTGGGCTGAGCAGAATCTAAGGTGAGGACTGCTCCCTATTTTTCAGTGGTACCCTATCAACATCAATGTGTGACAAATTTAATCAAGAATGGAAGAAGTTATAGCATCAAAATCGCGTCATCACAATACATGGAAAATAGTGAACTTAATAGTACCAATCAGTGAACGCACATGTCTGCCCCGTGACTATTAATTCCTAACTTGGAATGAAGAATCACAAGATAACTTATCCAACCACCAGATAGTCAGATAACATTTCTCTCATCTGTTTATATACATACAAAACCTGGTCATGAATAACATTTTTACAAATCGGGAATAATCACGATTACGGACTGAGAGGTTAAATACAGTTACATGATTAGTTGATTACAGTTCCTGAGTGACAAAAGATACGATAACAGTTTACAAGCCTAATGGAAGGTTAGACTGATAGATACTTGACAATAATAGGAATAAAATAGTCTATGAACGTATACGGAAAATATATGAAACAATATCCTGGAAAAAACGCAGTTCGGAAAGTTAGTTGGGGTTCATGAATCACCCAATACAATAAAAGGTAATTTGGTCTTATGAACATTACTGAATTTTAATTTGGTATCATGAATAGGTTTAAGTTAAACAACTGTTTAATACTGTAAAGCATTAGGAACCTATTTCATCCTATTATGGGACTGTTTTCTGGTGGATTCATGGGTGTTTCGCACTGAGGAGTTCTACAGTAAAACAAAGCAGCTGTTCTAAACAACCTAGTCTACAGTGGTTATCTATTACAGGTTAATATATGATCTCAAATTCAAAAGAAACAGGGATATGAAGTGTTTTTAAATGAGAGAAAACCGTTATTTAGCTAAATAAGTTGTTAAACTATTCATCACGGTTTACAGTTCGACCCCATGGAAGATTAGGAGTGTACAATGCTAATAAGTCCTGAAATAGTAAAATAAAAATTAACTTTAAATTATATAATATCAACTTCAGCAATAACTAGGAATTTTAAAGACGTATCTCGTAACTGGCTGACATCGTCAATGGAATTATTGAGTACTATGATACAATGGGAGGACAATTCATCTTAGTCAAAATCCTAAAATCAATGTGTAAAAACATTCACACCTGTGATATAGTCTAGAACTTTCGTTTTTAAAGAGGTGGGTCTTATCGCTAAAGTGTAACCTAATAAACTACATTAATCTTTTTAAGCATGTAAGGTCAAGATCTATTCTGCCGGAGTGTCGCATAGTCCAATCGTTTCCTAGTCGGTATATCATAATAATCATAGATAACTTTAAGCACAATAATTATCGTTAACAACCTCATTTAGGTTTAAGTCATTTACGAGGTTTTCAATATTGGTTTATTGTCTTGTACCTGACCTTAGTAAAGATGTTAGTAAAGAGAAGCTCCACGTTGTGGTTGAGAGTTGAGAAAATGTTGCTAGTTAAAGATTCATATGAAATCTTTATTAATAATTACCTCCAAAATGTCAATAGTCATGCACTAAGTAAATTTCTCAGCTAAAGCGTTATTCAAATCTGTGAAAACATAATTGCATACAGTTGCATAATACATGATCTTTCACATACGTTATTTTATCGATAGTAACTTATTTTTAACATCTATAGGTTTATTGTAATGAATGACTACAGAAGGCAATTGTACAACCTTAATGTAGAGACATCATCAATAATTTTCAAACAAGCTGACTACGAAGCAGTGGATGCTAGTTGTAGAATATTGTGAATTGACTGATGCGCAAAATGTAAACGACTGGAAGATAACTTAGTGGTTTACATATTCTGTGCCATAGTGTAATAGCCTCATTCTCATACCTAATAAAGTAGCATATCCTTATTAATGACCAGTCCTAAAATGATAGAAAACAACCGTCCATCAGTTCTTAGTTGTGACGTTTTTAAAATGAGATCACTTCGTGAACTGAAAATTGAAGTATTTCGGTTTTTATGAGTAAATATACCAATGAATAGAAGCGATAAATGTTATTTCAATGTAAATGGGAAGCTGAAACCATTCAAGTGTCATTTCGTTATGTAATTTACTTCATTAGCGCGTCTAAGTATCTTCCAAATAGCTGTTATGGTTTTAAAATCAAGTGATAATTTCTAGAACTCTAATTAAGCCATTTGATTAGCAGAACTCATCTACGTTATATATGACGTAATTATCCACTGATGACAATCAATGAAATCGTATAAAGCCATCATGAATTGACTAGAGTTACTTATATGATTTATTAAATGTTGGCTAGCCCAGTAGTTTAACAATTCAGCGTTCACTCCAAAACCTAAAGATTGTAGGCATAATTCCATTGTGTGTTTCTGGATAAACACTCTCTTTAAGTCATATAGTAGGATTAGACAACTAATTAAATCCAAATTAATGTTTGTTTAGAGTAAGTCAACCATCAATTCAAATTGAAACGCATCAATCTCAACAACACTTAATGGCGATATTTTCATCGATGACCATCGTCTAATCGTTATTGAATTCATAAAAAAGCTGTTTATGTCATTATAATTTCAAATTGTGATGTAATTCATCCTATGAAAATCATACATAATTCAATAACAGAATGGTATATAAATCACTGTTAATCTTTTACATAGATACGATAAACTACTACTAATATAAACATTATTAGTAGTCAGTTTACTATTCGATTGAATATGTTGTTTTTAATAACTTCATTAGATGAAATGTTATAGTAGTTAAAGAGATTAATATAAAATGATAGAAATTAACAAGTTGCCAATCACTCGGTTTGATTGAAACCCTCCCCTTCATCAACCCCCCTCCTTCCTAAACTATACTCTTACTTATCCGAAAAAAAAGAAACAACAAACATGTCTAGTAAATAATCATGTTTGTTTATGAAGAAAAACGAAATCAAATAATAAAACATACATTTTAAAGTTAACTGATTTATACACGGAATCAGTTTAAGTTGTTTGGTTAAATGTTGTATAAACAATCATTATATGTTTACTTTCGACAATGTTACCTACTTACTTACTTACTTACTCCGGTTACTCCTGGCTGAGGAGCATAGGCAGCTTATCAGTACGCTACATTGTATACTATGTATAGGAGATGTATGTTAGAGTAGTAGTAAGAAAGTTTAATCAGTGAAGTTCAATCATGTTGAAAGTGATGTGGTGTATTCAATGATAATTGTACAGTATTTGGTTCACAGTTGATTGATTATAAGTTTATGGATTAACTTAATAATGTAGCTGTAGATGAACACTGTTAAAGAGTGTTAAATAACATTGAAACAGCTGTGATATGAAACTTTAGAGATAAGAACTCTTGTAAAACTGATTTAGTTATTTCATATTGTTTGATCTCTCCATTATGAGTTTTAGTAAGATAAGAACAACAATTGTAATGGAGTAATATGAATTCTTTTTATGTTATGCAATGAATGGACAACTGGTGACAGTTGCCAGGTAAAGAATTGAAAGAGTAAGGGTTTAAGTCTTCAGGAAAACAAGACGAGTGAAAATTGAAGGAAGGTATTTCGTGCCTATAACTATATTGTGTACAACTGATTGAAAACTGTAAAATGAAATATATTCATGTTATTCTGCTACAATTGTTGTTCTTGCCTTCAATGTATTATTTGATGAAACCTATGGACATGATTCTAGTTGGCGTATTTTTAGCAAGTTTGTTTTTTTTACGGGATGAAGTTGCTGTCTCCATGTCCAACTCCCCACCTTTATTTGGGTTTGGGACCAACAAAAGCCACAGTGGGATACTAGGCAACGTATGATACTTTAAATTTGTGATACAGAGAACAAATCAACTTCCAGCCGAGGACGAAAATAGAAAACTTTGAAGATGGATGGTACATACAGTAAAGAAATCACTAAACTGCATCACAAGACAAGCAATAAATTAGAATTTTGAATGCCAAAGGAAAAGACGAATAACGATGATTACATTGAGTCAGGAATTGAAGATAGACATTAAGAGAATGAATATCATTTGTAAAGAAGTGGAAGTGAAAGCCCAGGACAAAGTTAGTTGGAGAATGCTGGTCGGCAGTCAATGCTCCACATGAGGTAACATGTATTGAGTGATTGATGGATATCGTACTTTTTAACACAAAAGGAGTTTATTTTAAGTTACATGTCGATATTAACTACACAATTAATGAAAACTAAGAGGCATTTAAACTGATTATCTATTCTTTTTCGATTGTTAATCAGTGATCGAAAAACAGAGTTTAGTAATCCTTAGTTCCTAATGGTTATCTGACTGAAGGTTACTTCATTTTTCATTGCATAGTTACTAGATGTGTACATTATGATTTAGTAGTTTTTGTCAGTTTTCAAATCATATAAACTTTTCAAGATGTTTACCGACTTATTTACGAAGGACTAAAGAGATGAGAACAGCACAAACTTATTAAACTTAAATTAAATTGAGGTGGTTTCGTGGAGACTCGTATTAAGTTCAGTCTATTGGATTTGTCAGAGACTGATGTTAGTAGAGTACCATTGCAAAGCACGGAGCTGTGGATAGTTGTTTTATTTGAGCATGGGACAACCCTACAGTACGAATCATTGATTTGACTTGAGAAATCGAACTAAGGACGTTCAGAATAACGAACGCCTGATTCTCTATCTTAACGGGGGAGAATTCGCATTGGATAAAACAGCTGTCCAGTGTTCGGTGGCATTCAGTGGTACTCCGCCAATATCAGTCAGTAAAGAATTTAATAAACTAAACAAATCATTGTCAAACCTAGTGTCATACTAGTTCTAAAACTGTATATTGTATTAGGTTCTTTAAAATTATACATACAGATTCATTGATAAGTTTTAACTAGCAAAAAGCTAAAATATCCTAGAGACTATCTGAAAGCATCAGATTTCATTCAGTGATAATGCTGGCGATAATGAGTCATGCTATGACAAGAATTAAATCACTATTTAAGAAGAGATAAACGACATTAAGTATTATTTGATGACCAATTCTTGTTGTTGTTATTGTTATACCCACCAATATTTCGTTAATCATTACATTTATATGTAAGTATATATTGTTATGTCATACTACATGAAGTTACAGTAGTAGTCATTAAGTTATCTCACAAGCTCATTATTACATGAGGTAAATGATTGAAGCTTTAAGTTCTGTTCTGAACAACTAAATCGTCTTATACTTTTTGTAGACGTTGATTGTTATGTAATTCATTGATAAACTTTTGCACCTGAATATATAGCTGTATAAATAGCTTAATAAACTTGTGAAGGACTATAGTCTGTAGAATAGTTTTGCAAGAAAACTGGATCAGACAATATTCTATTTACCAGGAGCTCCTCTAAATTATGTAAATGGCATTAAAGAGTAGTTGTCAGTGATAAAGTCGTAGATCTAATGTTTCCGTTGTACATGGTTTCAGCGTTTCAATGGATTCTCACGGATATAATGAATCCTGTTATAAACATTTGTTTATACTGTGATTTACATGATTGTTCATATATAACTTGAGGGATAAATTATCGCATCTGATCTCTTTCAGGTGTGTTTATCTATTCGGTTACTCCTGTGGAGTGAAATATATTTTTTACTCGATGTAAGCGTGTTCAAGAGAGTTAGAAAACGTCATTCAGTGTGGTTACGGAAATTTAACATCATCAGCATTCGAAGTTTTATTATACAACATTTTGTGACTACTAGCCCCTTATTTAAGTCAATATAAATCTACCGAAGTCAGTAAGTTTCCGACTGCTATGCTAAGCTGTTACCGTGTACACACAAAGAAGCTAGAACTATGTATAAAAAAAAATGGTTCAACATTCCATCCCGTCATGGACGGGACCCAAAATCATCATATAGTATCCCTAAAATTATGAGTTTATTCTCTATTGTTTCTATTTTGTTTAGCTTACGTGTTTTCTCTCCCTTCTATCTCTCTGTCGCTATCATTGATGCAAACCCATTCATAACATTTGTTTCCATCCACATCTCAGATACGTTCCATATATATATATATATATATATATATATGATCTCTTCGCTGAATGTAATACTTCTGTTTCTATGGCACATAAATAAGCAACAGTTATACTAAGTAATGGTAATCATTAGTATTAAGCAAACCGTAATGTTTTAAACTATGAAATCATTTCAGGTAATCATTATAATTAGGTTGTAGTAAGTTATGATAAACAAAAAAAACAAGTGTTTCATACTATTTTTTGACTCATCAGTTGAATGTATTTTCATTTGCTTAACTGTCTACATTACGGCATTAACTTAGATGTTTCATATCATGTGTAATCATTGTATTACAATGTCAATAAAAAAATACAAACACTTTTAATTAAATCATCTTCTTAATGTTATGCTTATAAGTAGTATGATGATTTTAATTGTCAGTAGTATATTCAATTCATAGTAAGAAAATGTAATTATTAATTAAGTCATTCAATAGCTTTGAGAAGGAATTCGCCAAAGTGATCTCTTCGCTGAATGTAATACTTCTGTTTCTATGGCACATAAATAAGCAACAGTTATACTAAGTAATGGTAATCATTAGTATTAAGCAAACCGTAATGTTTTAAACTATGAAATCATTTCAGGTAATCATTATAATTAGGTTGTAGTAAGTTATGATAAACAAAAAAAACAAGTGTTTCATACTATTTTTTGACTCATCAGTTGAATGTATTTTCATTTGCTTAACTGTCTACATTACGGCATTAACTTAGATGTTTCATATCATGTGTAATCATTGTATTACAATGTCAATAAAAAAATACAAACACTTTTAATTAAATCATCTTCTTAATGTTATGCTTATAAGTAGTATGATGATTTTAATTGTCAGTAGTATATTCAATTCATAGTAAGAAAATGTAATTATTAATTTCATACATATTTCATGCTAAAAAAAATAAAATATTCATTTATGCATTCTTCTAAATAAATATTTATTTAAGTAATATTTATAGTTTATATTGACAATTGTAATTTGCAAATTAGGATAACAAGAAACTATTAACCATCTGGTTAATTCATTATACTATTGAAATATAGCATAATCTATGTTTTCAGTAGTTTACTAATATTGAGTAGATTGTTTTTTTCACAATTTCAGATTTATAACACTAAATATATTAACTTGAGTGAATATATCACAGACTGATGTTGGTAGTGTACCAGTGAAAACCAGGGAGCAATGACCAGCTGTTTCGTTCTAGTGTAGTATTCTTCAGCAGTGCGTATCCCCGACTCATCATTAGGAGTTTCAGGTTGATGAATACCTAACTCTTTGCATCACTGGGTCGACATTCAATGGTAGTATTTTCACTCCTATCAATATGGGGTACGCACTGCTGAGGTGTTTCACACTAGAACAAAACAATTGTTCAGTGCCTTCTGGTTTTTGAATAGTACCCTGTCAACGTCAATCTATGACATATTCAGTCAACTAAATTACTAATCTCCACAAAATTACCCATCTCAATTGAATTAAATATATTTAACAAAAATTCTTATGATTTAATAATGTTGCATTCTTTCAGTGGAACTGTTTAATCATGATCACTCGAAGTGACTTCATTATTAAGTCTATACAGCAGTTCAAACTGATAAGATATGTAGTTTAACCAGGAAGAATAACTAAAGAAGATGGAGGATTAAAACATAAAGATTAGTGTCATCATATCAGAGTTATGTGTTATGTTGGACAACCAAAGAAATAATGACTAACTATTAGAACTATATCTTAGAAGATTACTTCAATTAGTTTAGTTGTGTATAATGTAAGCATTTTATTCCTATCATCATTATGTTCCTTGTATCCTGTACTCCCTTTTATTGTATTTACTGTTAGTATATTATCTCTTAATAATAAAATACATTTAATTAGTTTTGTACACGTTATCTCTATTCACTACCACTGAATGCCAAATTGTTTGAATATATTATCTAGTTTTATGTCTACACAAAAGAAATGCTTGAAATACAATACAATTTCGGTTGGTTGATTTATTGGCTTGTAACCTTCCTGTTTTGGTCTGGGATTCAATGGGCGATGAGCAGGCATACAGGTACTGATTTAGCGTTATTCTTTGAGTTGTTATTGTAATCTCATACACATAAGGTCACATCAACCAAGTGGTCATACGCATTTCTATGACAGCTAGTTAGTTGATATACTGACCTAACAAGGTCCTATCAGTTATTTTTAGTAGTAAAGGATCAAAACATTATTGCATATTCACCTATGAAGTATCGATTGAAGAGAAGTTAAATGATAAACAAGACTAATAAGGATAATCACACTAAATCGTTCTCTAGACGGATCAACTTATTAAACAGTTTATTTCCATTAATAAGTATTATCAAGCCATATCAACTGTTCCAGCACCCTCAAACAAATTCAATTAATGGATTATGACTAGATGTTACAGAGATTATGAATTTGACCAGTAAAGTTCAGTTGTGTCGGGTGTAAGGCGGTTGCTTATAGATAGCTATGGACGAAGTCACTCAAATATATTAACTTTTAAAAGACCGATCAGAAGTATGATGGTGAGCATTCCAAGTGGAATCAGAAGTTTCTGGGTCCGACCCCTGGTTAATTTGTGAATACGCATTACTATGGTCTTATACTGCGATGAAACATCTGCCTTTTTCTAGTTGTTGGCAGTCAATGGTTGTCTAATGCACACCAATTCGTCATAGAAAACTAACGAATTATAGATTTATTACAAAGAACTTTGATTACTTCATCAATTTTCTTTTATGAAGTCATTCGATATACACGAAAGAAACACACCATAACATAATTTTGGATTACCCACCCCTTTGATATTTAGATAAGTAAGTAGTATGATTAAATAAAACACCATTATTTGACAACATTAAGTTGCTACAGAGACTAATCTAATTAGTTTACTTCGATTGAATTCATCTGAATTGCTTCCAATATTCACTAAATATTTTGTATCCATAGGTTTTGTTTATTGTATCGGTTCCGATATTGAATGATTGTTGCATATTACAGTGTAATTTAGATGAACGATTTCATTTCAGATAACAGAACTATACGTAACTGTCTACTACTATCACATCATTGTGACATAATCATGTATACTAGATGATGAGCATAAATATAGTCAAACTTAAAGTTTGTAATGAAGTCTACTATGAGGTATTCCTTCACTGAATGGATAAAAAACTGATCAGTAATATTTTGAATATAACATATTTAATGATGATGTAATCGAATGTTTTGTTCTTTTTTCTTCGTTTCAACAAACATTCTTGTGTTGTTTTAATTAGAACAGTGAATTCAGCTGATGAGTCCCAAATGATACGAAACTCATGTGATGAACTCTAGTATTATTTAGAATTCATCTATCATTAATTCCAGTTGTATATATGATTTTACACTTCGTAAACATGGAAATATCATTGAAACTATGCTTATAAATAAATTAAATATTATTAATACTTTTGACGTTACTTAAACATTTTAGTCAGTAGTATCTAAAGTGAAAATAATTTCTATGCAAATTAGTATTACAGAATCATTTTTGAAAAGATTCATGGTAAACAAAATTAAAATGATTTATAAGTTATTTAGTTTTCTCGCTTTTCATATTAAAGTTTTTTGCTTGGTACATGTATCCCATCTCTTACTGTTTCTATGTATCACTTATAAATCATTCAGTAGTAAACAACTATTAATCAACTAAATATATAAGAACTGTAATTATTATACAAAACAGTCATAGGATAATGTTATAAGGAATGTATGATGATATAAGCAAGCTATAGACATTCAACATACAACTGGATCATTTCTATGAATCTATATGTATATATTAGGACAGAGTTGGTTGGAGAAGGCTAGTGGGCGGTCTATGCTCCACTTGGGGTAACAGACATTGATACATATATATATATATATATATATATTATTACATAATATATTACTTAATGTATGTAAAATGGTTAGATATAGTCAACAACAATTATACATGGGCCTTACGCAACCAAGTGTACTTTTAATCTTCAGTAAACTTTAACATTCTACTTTGTGGAATTCAACATATCTACATTTGTTAAAACAAATGGCATATGGATGAACATTATAAAAGAAAAACATAATATGAGATAATATACGGTATACTTACATTTACAATCTCTAATCGACTTCTTCTAATTTAGAATTAAAGATAAACTTATGAAGTCAACACTTCAGTTGATGTATTTATTATGTGATAGAAATATCGTAGGCAGATAGATTCTTAAAAAAAAAAAACAACAAAACAGAAATGTCACTGTTATAGGTGAACCTATAACTAATGTCTATATACGCATAGATTTATTCAATGTAAGTGATGGTCATTTGAATATGGGAATGAATAAATCAGGAAGTAAATACAATAAGATAGTTATTCTTTTAACTTTAACATTCTACTTTGTGGAATTCAACATATCTACATTTGTAAAACAAATGGCATATGGATGAACATTATAAAAGAAAAACATAATATGAGATAATATACGGTATACTTACATTTACAATCTCTAATCGACTTCTTCTAATTTAGAATTAAAGATAAACTTATGAAGTCAACACTTCAGTTGATGTATTTATTATGTGATAGAAATATCGTAGGCAGATAGATTCTTAAAAAAAAACAACAAAACAGAATGTCACTGTTATAGGTGAACCTATAAACTAATGTCTATATACGCATAGATTTATTCAATGTAAGTGATTGGTCATTTGAATATGGGAATGAATAAATCAGGAAGTAAATACAATAAGATAGTTATTCTTTTAACTTTTCCTTGTTAATATTCCCCCCCTCCCCTCGATGAAATTATGTTCTGTTTTATCTTATTACTGTTAACTTATGCATATAGTTACATCATATAGATCATATTCAGATAATCTAGTGAGATGTGACTGGTACAGTTCAACCGTGTCGGATGTGAGACAGTTACGCATCGATGGCAATGGATGAGGTCGTGCAAATCTATCAATAATTGACTGAATTAGTAATATCAACGGTTGGAAGCGGCCTCATTGATCTAATGGTAAAATGTTTTCTGCAGAGCGAGGGGGTCCTGGGTTCAGTCCATAATGACGTGGTGGATGTACACTGCTAAAGGGTCCTATACTATGACGAAACGGCTGTATAGTGTTCCAAGACGATCAATGGTTGTGTAATTCTGAACAATATTTGTTGTCATATCCCTTTTATACTAAACTGTACTATTCTGAATTGTATTTCTTGATCATTTCATGGAGCATGTAACGAATAAGCGTACCATCTATGCTAATGTTTTAAGACGAAATTATATAAATATGGTTGACTGATGTCGGTTAATAACCACTGAAATGTTATCGAGCCCAAGTATGTGACTTATTTGTAATATGTACCCTCAACTCACCAAGGGAAGCAAATCAAGGGCTTTCATATGTAGAGGTAAACGCCTAACTATCAGCATTAACGCTCCGATTGGCCTCCAGTGGCACAATTCTTACTTCCATCAAAATGTGATATAATGCGACGGTCGTTTATTTTCACTGGTAATAACTGTCTCGTTCCAGAGCAGTTTGAACTCCACTAGAATATTAAGAACATCTTGAAGTTAGCCACTAGTGAGCTAGTCATTATAGATGATTAACGAATACTGACATACAATCTAATGTCGTTGTTTGCATTTAACTGTTTTCGTTAGTATTCACCTGAGATCAGCTCTTAGTAAATACAAATAACAAAATTAAATAAAATTAGAGTTTTCATATAATCACTTCAAAATAACTGAAATAGAAAATATCTTCCTATGGTTATCCGCAACGTTTTCTAAGTAAACGTTTTATTACGTTAAGCTACCATGATTACACCAAAAATGTATTGACTGCTCCAGTTAAAATCTTCAATCCATATCACATTATGTTAGCAACACTAATCCAGTAAATCAGTGAAAATGTGAACCAGAAATACTAGTTGCTAAGACATTAATTGAATATCGAGCACCTCATAGGATAACCTTGAATGAATATTCATTTCACGTATTCATTTATTATAGAGATTAAATGTATCACACTTATTATTTATATAGTAATCGATTACTACGTATTATTGTAGGCCGTATTAGTTGATCAATTACACGTAGAAAAAATTTAACGGGTACTCTAGGTGAATGGATACTATTTGCATTGCCTAGGTTGCTAGTTGAATGTAATTTACTTGAAACCTTATTTAATCTGAAGTATATTCTAGTTAGTGCTTATCTACAAGTGATATCTACAATGATGAGGTGATATATTGTTTATGTTGCATTGAAATTAGTATTGAATCCAGTAACATTATACATTTGCTAATTGAAGATGGTGTAATAATTAAGTGAGTTGGTTTTATGTATTGATTGGTACATATCTATCTCCACAAACCCCACCCCCTAATTGTAATGTCATTGTCTTGGTACATAAACTATTAAATCTAAAAATGTATGTATTCAGCAAAGTAACTTAATGTAGATAGCAACTGGATATGAATAATTTGGGTTGGCAATCGATACAATCGATTATAGTCCAATTAATCGATTTCTTATTTTTACCATGTAACATCTTGTTGGGTACTACATTAAACAGCATCATTTCAGCATATTAGAACGTTACTTTGAAGAAATTTGTAATTGACTCCAAACAACCTTTATATATGTTAAACTGTTAGATATCATCCTTGAATACCAAAATGATCATTATTGGAAATATGAAATAATACAATCTCAAATGTACAACGAGAAATTGATTCAGAGAAGAAGGGTAGGGATTTCATCGACACAGCTTCACTATGGTGTGTATTTATATGTTCGAACATTGTGATAAAGAATCAATCTACTAAATTATACTTGGAAATAGATAAAAAGGAAGAAGATATCTAATAGTGGTTCTTAGTTTAATCCACTTGTAGCTTAATCCACTTGTAGCAGTGGATAAGGTCGTGTAAATATAACGTGTATTAATAAGGTTATAAATGTCAATTATTTAGTGCTTAACTGGCTCATCGATCTCATAGTTAAGCGTTTACCATTAACCTTGTAGATTCTTTGCTAAATCTCCTAATGGAGTCGTGGAGGCGTACTGATGAACAGTCATGTGATAAGGTGAATATCAATTTATGATGTTTATTAGTTATCTAACATAAATTAATTTGTTTTATCAAATTTATATTTCTTTACATTATTCCATAGTCTTTAATCAGAATCTTTGAGTGTAATAATTCAGAAATTAGAAATTAGTTAAATAATCTTAATCAATCAAGTCATAAAATCAACTATTTTTATCCTTATTTATCGGTTTCTAATCTGTTTTGTGGTAGTATAAGTTTACATATTGTGTTTTATATATCAATCATGCTATTATTGTTATTTGAATGTGATATGATAAACTAAAGACTTAATACTCTAATTTCAATCTATTTCAATAGTATATTGAATAATCTATTAAGGTCATCTCGTATTTCATGTTTTAATAATGAATCTAATGAATTTCATTTAATATCAAGAATTGTTCTGAATTAGATAGTAATTAACTACTGAAAATCACTGGACAATTGTTTCGTCCTAGTATGAGGCTCTTTAGAAGTACAGTATTTACGATCAAATCAGTGATTGAATTCAGGAGCTTCTAACTCTGATATGAACTCTTCATCATTATGCCAATGAGCTGACTGGCTCTCAATGGTTGATGATTCTGATTGAGTATTAATTGAAGTATGATAGATCTGAGTAATTCAAGGTATTAACATAAAAGATATCAGGTTTGTAAACATCATAGATAAAACTTTACTCTTTACTAGTTTATTTAGTTACTTGATGGATTCAATGAATGAACTCTTTATATTTTGTTGGTTCATATCAACTGCAATCGGTAATATTAATATAAATGAAGTGATATATACTATAGAGGCATTACTCTACAATCATTAACAGGAAAAGTCTTTAACTGATTGATGTTAAACTGAATGAAAGGTTTAATAGACGCCCAACTTCGAGATAAGCAGGCTGAATTTTGTGAGGATTGATCGTGTACTGACAAAATCGCTGCTTTAGTAATCAGTCGACTGAATTCAACTCACAACGTTATATCAACTTTCTTGACAATGATGATTTAACGGCATGGACAGGAGGATATCATGTGGCCTTCTTCGATACTGCAGTGTACCTCAGAAGATAGTCAATATCATACGGGATTCTTATGACAGACTACACTGAAAATTTGTTTATGCAGACTAACCCATAGATTCATTATAAGTGGAAATAGGTGTCAGACACGGCTGTTTACTCTCTTCCTTCCTCTTCCGTTTGTGGCCAACTGGATTATGAACACTTCAAAACCTCAGGAGAAACAGGAAATAGAGTGGACAAATATTCATTTTTTAGAAGACAAATTTAAATTTATGTTAATTTCACCTAGTCTAGTAGTGAATGCGGTGGCGGTTTGAAAATAAACTGATTGAGTTCGAGTCCCAGCGTGAACATCAACGTTAAAATCCAGGTACATTTTGCTGGCGAATCCTGAATAGGATGAAACGCATGCCCTGGATTCTGCTTGCCAATTATAGTTCAACCAAAACAATACTTGAGAACTATCACTATATGGAGGCCAACCGCTCAGGATGAATATATGATAACAAAGGCTTATCAATTTTAGTCCATGACAAATTAACAGGAAGATTCAATTACATTCTTATTAAAGCCATCTCACTTTATTTGGATGAATTCAATTTTCTACTTGAGTACAAACTGGGGACAAGCCAAAGCATTACCTAAATGACTGCAGAAAAACTTTTATTTAATTAATAAGAGACGATCTATCGACTTCAAGGTTGAGGCTAATTCAAACCAAAAATGCATACTACAGACAGTACGTCATATCCGGAAATAGTATTTATGCTAAAAATTAGGAATTTTAGTTCAAGTCGGTAGCGTGATTTTATGTTAGATCTCAGAGTAATCAATGAAGCCGACAAGTGGAATTTTCTTTATTAGCTGGTAGTTGCAACATCTCAACTGAAAGGTATCTATCATCAGGACCAACTCAGGCTATTTGACCTTCTTCCCTTATTACAATCAAGCCAAACTAGTGGAACAAATGGTTGGTGGTGTATGACATAAGGCTAGATAAAATAACTGTAAAACAATGAAAAGAATGTATATAGAAACCTTAGGGTCTTGTAACAATTCGCCTAACTTTTTTCATTATAACAGAGTTTTACCCAGCCTACCATTCGAATTTACATTACATTTTACCTGACTCTACCCTACATCATGGCGGGTTTTATAGTCTAGTTGAAATTAAACTAAGCAATACAGTTAGAACTTAAGGCTGAAAACAACATTTATCGTATGAAAATAATATCAACAATGGAATCTGAAATTCTCATTGAAATTAGAATTTTGCGCAAAGTGTCAACTGGATTACTGAACTTTAGTTTAACAGTGCTGTGAGACTGAGTAAAATGTAAGGTAACATCATCCAAAACGTGATGTAGTTCAGGAGTTAGTATATGGGTTTATGAATTCGATGTAAGATTAGGGTTTAAAGTTACAATTAAGGTTGTAAGCCAATCGACACAGTAAATACTATTTATAAATGGTTGTATTGTTGTTTGAGAATGGGCTTTTACATCAGTAGTGAATTAATTAGAATAAAATTGTATATTCCCGTTGATTTGTTATAGACTGAAGCTGCTCAGACATTGTTGCTATATGTGTGCTATATGTCCATAACAAATTAACGGGAATATACAAGTTCATCCTAATACCAATGTGTCCGTTGCACAAATGTGATTGCTTGGACTCAGTAGTCTAGTGGTGAACGCGGTGGTATTCGATACGAAACGGTCTGAGTTCGAATCCCAGTGTGAACATCAACATTGGGATGCAGGTACATCCAGCCGATGAGTCTCAAATAGGACGATACGCGCGTTCTGGATTCCACTTGCTAGTCACAATCCAACTTATACAGTAGTGAATTAAGGCTCAATAAATTATGGCTCAGCTCCTCCTGTACCCTCCCTGGGTTACTGTCTGTCCAAAGCCCAGATAAAAGAGGGAGGTAAAGCATATGGTTAGAAAACAACCGAGCAAAAATAACGCTAAACAGAGATATAATGCCTTCCCACCCCCTTGGAAATCTTCAGTAAAACGCGACTTATGTTGAGAACAACAAACATATATGGTTTATAGTGGAAACCACTGTGAATAAATCTTTGTCTATTAGTAAAGATTTGCCCAATACAAGGAGGCATCTAGTAATTTGTCATTACTTAAAATTCTTTGAAAAATGACATGACAGCATTTTAACCACAGGAGTAGCTTTCTTCATAATTGTTTCTGTGGCTGAAGAGTCGGAGAACCACTACGTAACTGTGACCCATTTATTTAGTGCGGAAAATTTTCATATTTCACGTAATAGAATCACTTTTGTTCACTGACAAATTTCGTCTTCTTATTAGATTTAAGTAGTATGTAAATCAAAAACAACGGATAACCCATTTCTACACTGACCTACTGCATTTTAAGTACTACATTTGTTCAATCCTATATTGTACTTCAATGTTTTAGTTCCATTCAATAAAATATTTACTAAACATTACTTGTATCCTATAAAACAAAATGTATTACTTATGCTTCATTCTTGAATGCATACATTATGTAATTTTCTATGTACCAATTTAAACCTTCTACAAAATATGTTGTTTATTTACATCATATTTAGTAGTTTCTCCACAAGAAATATTACGTAATAATTCTTATTATTATTATTATTATTTTCATTTCATTAACTTGCACGCAATATCAATATTTCGTTGTTTTTTTCAATTTACAAAATAATTCATTTCGAAGTATCCAATGAAGCATATTGTACAAATAGTTGAGAAAATAAATAAGAGTTGAACAATTCTAGTTTCTACGGTATCTACATGTGAATAAAATTTTTAATTATTTTTCGTTTCCAAGAGCCCATCTCCCCCCCATGCACACACA